>CAWVQF010000001.1:0-351568 GCA_963932165.1 Pimpla rufipes | reverse complement strand
CGACACCAAAGGACATCCCAGAGAGCTCACAGGGTTCGCAAAATATAGAAATGGATGACCAATCAGATCCAACGGAAGACGAACCAAGCAAGAGCACGAAGAGTGCGAAGCGAACACTGTCATCAAGCTCTGACTCGTTGACACAAACTTCTACCCCAGTCACCGCTGGCGCCGACGTTGCTGTATACACTCCGGACCACTTCAAGTATCCGAAGCTTCCCGTCCCAAGAAACAAGAACAAGAAAATCAAGGAAACTCCTCAAGCGGAAAACATGAACAAATCCAAGTACGTGGATTCGTTCGCGATCATCAAAATCACAATCGAAGACAATCCAACGGAGTTTCCCTTGAACCCCATGCAAATCGAAAATTTTCTCGAAAAAACTCAGGGAAAGGAAAATATACAGGACGTGTTGCAAGAATTCGAACTAGATAACGTCACAGTAATTGACACGCTACAAAAACTGTACCCGATCGTACCTGAGCGTGGCCTAAATAGTACATTGTGTGACTAGTGCGCGAAGTAGGCGATTCACGACGAGTGTGAAGCAATCACACGAGTCGTGAATCGCCTACGCGCACGTGCCACACATACTATTTTTTTATATATGTGCGTGCGAAGTTCGCTTAAGAGTGGAAGGAGAGGTGCACCGGGGGGTGGGGTGAGGGGGGGCGCAGCCCCCCGTCAAACCGGGTCGAGGGGCGAAGCCCCTCGCGTGGTGCGGGGCGGAGCCCCG
Organism: Pimpla rufipes; assembly: GCA_963932165.1. NCBI lineage: Eukaryota > Metazoa > Arthropoda > Insecta > Hymenoptera > Ichneumonidae > Pimpla > Pimpla rufipes. The sequence continues at coordinate 350,831 of CAWVQF010000001.1, read as the reverse complement.
CCGGGGGGTTCGGGGGGCGGAGCCCCCCGACTGTAAAAACCCAAATTTATAAGCAAAAAAATGACCATATTTTATCATCAATTAATCTTTATTTTTTTCACATAAATAAAATACTAAATATTCATATTTGCTTATGCCTGTTTGCCGTGCATTTCAATTGTCACAGAACAGTTGTTAAATTGAAAGGAAACACCTTCGTTTCCCTTGAAATGAGTCGATGATGTTGTTGATGTGGATGGGCGAACATCCTCCTCGTGAGACTCTTTCAATCGCTTTTGCGCCGGCGTTATTGACTCGATTTGTCCCTTTGAAGGTGATGTGTGCAGAGAAATCGAGCTCGTTATCTGTTCAGCAATTTTTCTCTTGTTGTTCAACGAATCCTCGATATAGCCTTCAGCTACAGCGTTGGATTTCCACCCACCATGATGATTTAGTGTGGTGATGTCCGCTCCACCATCAACAAGAAGAGTCGCAGAAGTCCGACGAAAACTGTGAGCAGTGTATAGCTCAGGATTTGGCAAATCCAGAAAGGTGGCGATTTGTTTTGGCATGCTGCCAAATTTATTTATGCCGACTGGTTGTTGTGTGCACTTTCCGTTTTGGTAATTCAGAAAAAACCGATTGGTTGTTGGATTTTGAGGTCGCTGCTCCATATACTTTTTGCACGTTTTGTACAATTCTCCAACAACCATAAATGATCGTTGTATACCAGTCTTCGTTTTTGGAATTTTAATCAAGAGCATGGTGTTATGATCCTCGATGTCATTTATCGTTATGTTGCAGAGCTCTTCTCTTCTGCACGCACCGGTGATTCCAATAATCATAGCAACCTGAAAAAAATGAATTCACTTAAATACAAAACGGGGACAGTTTTTTTTATCCATTTATTTGTTATTTATTTGTTATTTGTTTGTTATTTTTTGTTATTTGTTTGTTATTTATTTGTTATTTATTTATTTATTTATTTGTTATTTATTTATTTATTTATTTATTTATTTGTTATTTGTTTGTTATTTATTTGTTATTTATTTATTTATTTATTTATTTATTTGTTATTTGTTTGTTATTTATTTGTTATTTATTTATTTATTTATTTGTTATTTATTTATTTATTTATTTATTTATGTAGTTATTTGTTAATATTCATATTGCATTGTATATACCTTGGTTCCCACAAACCTATCGTCCGGGGCTCCGTTGCAATACTTGGACACGTCGGCTGATGTGAAAACTTTCGATTTTTTCGGCCTGTGACCAGCAGAGTTTTTCTTCAAAAAAGCTGCCAATTCTCCGTACGTGCTGATATCGATATTATTGTACGTCTAGATCGTAGCTCTCAACATCGAGTATCGGGCCCACAGAGTCGATGGCCGTAGTTGCCGTGAAAGTTCGTCGAAGTGTACGATGAGGACTTCTTCGGAGAGCGAGGTTGTTTTTTTTAGTTGGCGCCATTTCGTGAACTCGTCGTAAGCTGTGGTATATTGTCTTTTTGACTTCTCTGGAAGTAAATTAAGAGACACGTCTCTCGCAGCTTCTAATATTTCCAGCGGCACGTTATTCTCGAATCGCTGTCCATGTTTTCACGTGATGACAGCGATGAAGCTCGTTAAACAAGTGACTGCGCAACCTGAATTAATGCGTCGTTCAGCCGTTTGCGAAATCTGGCTCGATGTTATTCACGCACGGCTAGATTTTATTCGCGCACGGCTAGATTTTATTCGCACACTGCTCGGAGTGTGCGAATAAATTCTCCAATAACATGCGAAAATCGACTATTTCGCGCCCGCTACGCAGGCACGAGAAGACGAACTTCGCACGCACATATGTCAAAAAAATCATTTCACGCGGCTAATAAAAAAACTCAAGAGTGCCATCGGAACGGTGTCAGAAGATGAGCAGGACGGATCGACCTCAGAAGATTAACCGTTGCTTACCTAACGGCAGGCAAGCGGCGATACCAACATAAACAATGCATCTGCTACAGTGGAATGTAAACGGTTTCTATACCAGGCGCGAAAGCCTTCAAGTTTTGATGAATAAAGTGGACCCCTCAATAGTGTGTTTGCAAGAAACTAACTTTAAAGGAGACCACTGTGCGCGTATACGACGATACAACTGCTTTTACAAAAATCGCCTAAATCCAATTCGTGCTAGTGGCGGTGTAGCAATCTATGTTCGCGATAATATACCAGCTGAGGAAATTGTGATCAGCTCAAATCTCGAAGTGGCTGCGATATCGGTATCTGTACCTCAAAAAATCACTATATGTAATGTGTACATACCAAACAGCTATCACATCACGCAAGCGGAACTTGAAGACTTGACTCGCCAACTATAAAAGCCGTATTTGATAGTGGGTGACTTCAATAGTCACAGCAGATTATGGGGATCAAGTAAAACAGATACACGGGTAAAAACTATAGAACGATGGCTAAACGATCCGAGTCTCTCTCTACTAAACTCTGACTATTCCACCCACTATAACTGCTCATCGGGAACATTCAGCTCTATTGATTTAATTATATGTTCCCCAAATTTAACTGATATGATTGACTGGTGTGTGGACGATGACCTAAATGATAGCGATCACTACCCAATACACATTCATTTGGGAAATTCCATCGAAAACTCTCCCCGCACGGACACCCCTATCACTTGGATATTTAAAAACGCTGACTGGGAGGATTATCAACGAGAATTTCTTCTCCTCCTCGAGCAGTTACCGACTTTTGATGCTCAAGATAAACCTGATATTGATGCACTCATAGACTCCTTCGCGGATATAATTAACAAAGCAGCAAATCTTACGATTCCTAAATCATCTGGAAAACTTAAAAGGAGAGGAGTCCTGTGGTGGAATAAAGACTGCGAAGAGACAAAAAACGCAGAAAAACATGCCTTCAATGTTTGCAAGCGTCATCCTACGAAGGATGCGAAAACTGAATTCAAAAAAGGAGAGCCATAGCCAGAAGAACCAGGAAGATCAGCAGGTTAGAATGCTGGAAAAAACACGTTAGTTCCTTGACCCAACACACACCGCTTGACGAACTCTGGAAAGCGATTAAACGCATCGAGGGACGTACCTACGCCACCATAGCACCCTTTATTATGGACCCAAACGGGAATACTAAAGACAAAACCGAAGATATAGCGAATCTCTAAGTGGATACGTTCGCAGCAAACTCGAGTGACAAGAACTACAAAACAAACTTTGCAGAATTCAAGAGAGAAATGGAACCACAAATCAATGCCATGACACAACAAGCGATACGTGAGGACGTCAATGATCCCATCAACACCCCGATATCTATGGAAGAACTGATGATAGCCTTACGCCTTTGTAAGAAAACCAGTCCAGGACCGGATGGTATACCGAGTATACTGATCCAACGTCTTCCAACCCAAGGACTAAAGCTTCTCCGGGATATATATAACTATTTGTTTTTTAATGACGTATTCCCTAACACATGGAAATTGGCAACGATAATCCCGATACCTAAACCGGGAAAAGACCACACTATCGCTACTAACTACCGACCAATAGCGCTCACGTGCAATTTATGCAAAATCCTCGAGAAGATACTGAACCGGCGGCTAAAATGGACGCTCGAACATAATGGTTGGATTTCACCTCTACAAAACGGATTTCGGCAGTTCAAATCAACAATGGATCATCTCGTACAGCTAGAAACGTACATCTGCAACTCCTTTGCCAACAAACTAAATGTAATTGCAATATCCTTAGATATAGAAAAAGCGTACGAAATGGTCTGGCGTCACAGAATTATCGATATCTTGATACATAAAGGATTCAGAGGTCACATACTTGCGTATGTCCGCAACTTCCTAAGTAACCGTTCTATCCAGGTAAGGATAGGAACAAATACATCGGGCATTCGGACGATCCAAAACGGTGTTCCGCAAGGATCTGTGATAAGTGTCACTCTATTTTTGTTAGCCATAAACGATATAGTCTCGACTCTGACGCCTCCAGTCAGAGGGCTCTTATTTGCAGATGACTTGACCATATTTTGTTCCGGGAAAAATGTGAATAACATCCAGGGTCTTCTCCAAAACACTCTTGGTAATCTCTCAGAGTGGACAGACAAATCAGGTTTCAAGTTCTCACAAAACAAAACTGAATATATGCTGTTCACGAGGTCTCCAGCAGATCAACGGAAAACCTTAGAATTAACCCTAAATAATGCAAATATTCAAAGAGTACAGTCAATGAAAATTCTTGGCATTATCTTCGACCCCCGTCTGACATGGGTAGCACACATCAAGTCGCTAAAAATCCAATGCACAAAGAGGATTAATGTCCTCAAATCGTTAGCATCGAAAAATTGGGGAGCCGACAGAATAATATTACTTAACACTTACAAGGCAATAATTGGAAGTAAACTAGACTATGGATTTATCATCTACGGCTCAGCCAAGGAAAGTACACTCCGGATTTTAGACCCCATTCAAACCACTGCGATCAGGCTGGCAATTGGGGCGTTCCGCACCAGCCCCAATATTAGTGTACTGGCTGAAAGTAACGAGCTACCCTTCAAGTTTAGACGGGCTGAACTGACTGTCTCTTACGCACCAAAATATAACGCACTACCGAATGTACCCCCGTATCAAGAAGTCTACACTGACCAGGAACAATGCTACGATGATAGACCTCAAACCCCAAGGGGCTATCTGATTCGATTGAAACAACATACAGCGGAACTCGACACCAAAATCCCAGCTATCTATCCACGATCAATACACCCTTTCTCACCTTGGGACCCCCCTTATATCAATATAGATTTGGATATTGTCCTCGCAACAAATGGAAAAGAGAACACGACCTCAACCGAGTATAATAAAATCTTCGATAAATTAATCGCTGAAAAATATTCTAATTGCGTAAAAATATACACGGACGGCTCGATTAGTTCCGGAAAATGTGGATGTGGTATAGTGGTTGACGACCAAGTGCTGGCAATGAGACTTCCTGATGCGTGCACAATCCTGTCCTGCGAAATCTACGCAATATTACAAGCTCTGACCACCATTGAACAAACAAATATAGGTACAGGTACAGCCATCTTCACGGACTCAAGATTAGCCTTGGATTCACTGGCAAATACACAAACTACAGACAAACTGGCCCAAGATAGTCAGGTCAAACTCCGCAAATTACAAGAATCTTCTAAAGTAGTATCCCTGGTATGGGTTCCTTCCCATCAAGTAATCGCCGGGAACAAGAGGGCGGACGAAGCAGCTAAAGCAGCCACGAGGTATGCAAATATCAGCGTAGATAATGTACGGATCACCATGTCAGAATTTAAACAACTTGTACACCACAAAACAAAAGAAAAATGGAACGATACCTGGACTGCAAGTAGACCCAGCAAGCTACATGAGATAAGGGAAACTATCTGGGAAACTGTACCAAGTATGGAAAAGAGGAGAGATCAAAGTATTGTGAGTAGGCTGAGAATTGGACACACCAACGCAACACATATCCACCTCATCACACGCTCGACAAGAAACCAATGCGCATCCTGTAAGGTACCCTTAACTATCGAGCATATTCTGAATGACTGCCCAGCCAACCAAATCCACCGTGACCAATTTACGCTACCAAAAGGAATTAAGGAATGCCTGCAATCCAGAGAAATGTGTGTCAAGTGTGACGAAATTTTGTAGAAGAATCCAAATGTATGATACTATATAAATCTTTTTTTTTTTTTTTCACCGTTTGTTCCTTCATCTGTATTATCTGTATGTAACAGTCGCTAATAACCTAGCTGTTGATGCGACGTGAAATAAATATAATAAAAAAGAAAAAATCTTTTTCTTTCTTGTTGCAAAATAAACGAATTTACAAAATACTATCAACATACCACCTACACGAACAGTGCGACCTTCGCCATCAACCACTCCTTATATACCACACGGAGACGACCAATTCATGAACGACGTAGAAACACAAGCCGAATAAAGGGCAAATAATAATAGCGTAACGTTCCGCGACGTGTATAACGCGATACAATCATACGATGGAAAAAGCATCACCGTCGAACATTTCACGCCCGCCTGCGAAAAGGCAAGACGCATATTACCCGACACAGACCACGCTCGATTCCTTGATATGGTTCAATTCAAGTTATCGGGAAACGCACTCGAACTTGTAGACACAAAAACGTACGGGACAAAAGCCGCACTCTTGCAAGATCTCAAAGAAAATTTCGGTAGTCAAATAGAACTCCTGGACCTTGAGTTAGAGTTAAAATCAATTTATCAAACCGAGACGAACCAATAAGTGACTACGCCTCCCGAGTCAGAACCATCGAAAAACGCATCATTGAGCGATTGTAGGAAGTCTACAACACAGTAGCCCAAGCCCAATACCTCACGAGCCGAACGGCGGAAGTTAAAAAAGCGGTAGTTAGGTCGTTTGTAAGAGGTCTGTGCGACAAAATCGGGCACCTCCTGATCCATCGTCAACTAGACACCCTCGAGGACGCGATAAGAGAAGCAAAAAGAACAGAACGAGAAATAGAAAGAAGTAGGTCTGTACATCGGAATTACTCAAACTCGGAAAGCAACGAAACAACACAATAAGCGAAAGTGCGATTTGCTGAAGCGAAAACCGAACAACGGTATCGCATTTACTGCAACTACCACAAAAGCAGCTCGCACTCAACCGACGAATGCAAAACCTTGCGGAACGTTTCGGAATACGTGAAACACTAAAAAAATGACCCAAACAACTCACGCGAACGATACCGCAGTGATTCACGCGACCGGTACCGCAGTGACTCACGCGATCGATATCACAACGGTCTGCGAGATAGGTATCGCAACAACTCGCCCAGTCAGTACCAAGACAGTCATCGCGGCAACTGTCGCGACAGATCCAGAAACGATTCCCACGACAGACCATCCCGCGATAGATACCGTGACGACTCCCATAACAGATACCGTGGAAACTCAAGAAGCAGATACCGCGACGGTTCTCTGGACAGATATCGTGATGAGTCGCGCAACAGACACCGTCGCGGTGCAGATACCGCGACGACTCGCGCAACAGATACAGCGACGACTCGCGCAATAGGTACCGTGACGACTCGCGCAACAGATACCGTGGCGACTCGCGCGATAGGCGCAATGATTCGAGGGACAGATCCTCACGCGACAAAAACCGCGACGACTCAAAGGATCGGAAACAGAACGAAGATACCATCACCGAACTCGCAAACAAATTGGCGAGCCTGACCCTAAAAAACTCGACAGCAGCTCCCCGGCACAGCGGGACGCGAGGCAAGTCGGAAGAGCGCAACACAACGAACTAGGACAAGTCCACATGGTCATTACCAGGAAGGCCAAAGTTGCCCTCGGATCAACGGGAAGACGTAAACCCCCAACAGTAAAAAACGAATCCCCGGATCTACAAAATAACAGCGTTAAATTCCTCGTAGATACTGGATCTGAAGTTAACCTCATCAAGAAAGAAGCAGTCCCGGATCATGTACAAATGGAAAAATGCATAGTTTATGAACTCTCACTCATCACGGATGGCATTGTCTTCACAGCAGACATGATCATCATCGGGATAAAAAATGATTTAATCGAATTCCAAGTAGTTGACAACGATTTTCCGATCGCACAAAAGGCCATTTTGGGAGATGTCTTCTTTAAAGGAGCCCCGGCTGACATCCTCTATACAAAGTCATGCATTTCATTCGGCAATCATAAAATCCCTTTCGAGACAAAAGAAAAGATCACGATTCCGGCGCGAACAAAATGCGTAATTTACGTTCGCGTGGACAGCACGTTGTCGGAAGGATAGGTTCCGCGACTAAACGCTGGCGAAGGCCTCTACATCGGCGACGCAATTATCAAAAACAACAACGGAATTTCATATTTAGCCGCAATCAACGACAACGAATTCAACATACACCTCGCAGTCCAATCCGTAGATCTACAAGCAATCGAACAAATTTACGAAATTGCAACCTCAGTATACCAACCTCCCAACCAGGACTGGGAGTGGCCGGCGAAATCCGAGGCAAACGATTCTCATGACATTCGAGCAGAATATCATGCAGAAATCCGCACCGTGGCAGCAACGCAGGACAGATTTGAGGCTATAAAACCGCTCTTGCAGCTAGATGATCTAGATGTTAAAGAGAAGGAGCACGCACTCGATCTTGTCAAACAACACTCCCACTTGTTCGCCCTGCGCGGAGAACAGCTAGGTCACACCACCCTGGTTAAACACGAAATCCACACAACAGATGATAAACCCATCAACACCAAACAATAACGATTTCCCGAAATCCACAAAAAGAAGATCCATAAACAGGTCAACACCCTCCTAAACAACAACATCATACAACCATCAATATCGCCCTTCAATTCTCCAGTCTGGATAGTACCGAAAAAACCGGACAACCAAGGCAACAAGAAATGGCGAACGGTCATAGACTTTCGCAAACTTAAGGACAAAACCACCCCGGATGCGTACCCGCTACCTAACATCGCGAAAAACCTAGACCAGCTTGGCAACTCTCGTTATTTTACGGTGTTGGACTTGGCGTCAGGTTTTCACCAGATCGAGATGCATCCGGCAGACAAAGAGAAAACCGCATTTTCCACACCGCACGGTCATTATGAGTTTAACCGAATGCCGTTTGGTTTGAAAAACGGCCCAGCAACATTTCAACGTCTTATGGACATTGCATTGACCGGACTACAAGTCACTGACCTATTCGTCTACTTAGATGATATAGTGCTCTACGCCGCCTGACTTGAGGACTACAGAAAGAAATTCGACAGGTTGGCAAACAGGCTAACTCACTCCGGATTAACACTCCAAACAGAAAAGTGCCTATTTCTTCGTAAAGAAGTAGCGTATTTGGGACACCTGATAACAAGAGACGGTGTAAAAACCAAACCGGACTTAGTCGAATCAATCGAAAGATTTTCCATCCCGACAGACAAGAAAGGCATCGTGCAGTTTCACGCTCTCCCCAACTTCTACAAGCGTTTTATCCTCAACATCGCAGCAATAGCTACACCATTAACAAGGCAATTAAAAAAGACAGCGAAATTTGAATGGAAAGAAGAATGCCAATAAGCGTTCGACTGCCTCAAAGCGAAACTCACATGTTACCCCATCTTGCGTTATCCTGACCTCAGCAAACGATTTAAACTAACAACAGATGCGTCACAGTACGCCATCGGCATAGTAATCAGCCAGAAACACGACGGATTTGGTCACCCCATCGGTTTCTACTCACGATCCTTGAGAAAAACAGAAATATCATACGACACGCTGCAAAAAGAAGCCCTGGCAATCGTAAACGCAATCCAAAACTTCCAGTACTACTTGTACGGACGGAATTTCGACCTTGTCACGGACAACAGGGCACTAACCTACCTCGTTAAAAAACCGAATCCGCCGCAACAATTCCAGCGGTGGCAAGCAATGCTGAATAATTACAGCTACGAGATTCACCACAAATCTGGAAATGAAAACGTCGTTGCAGACGCACTTTCCAGAAACCCAACTTCGGTTCTACCAATAAGACCACGAGAAACGTCATCGAGCGATTCGGCAGCGCAGGAAACAAAAAAGCAGAAAACACACGACGGGAAGCCGACAAGGGTTCGTGACCGTTCAACAACGGACGACAGTACTGGGAACCCAGCAGCAAAGAAAAAACCGCGCGAGAACCAACGGTCCACCGAATCGGAAGATGAAACAGAATCTGAAGAAACAGACATACAAATGAACATTGCCCCAGGAAACCCTGAGGCACAGCCCGAATCCGGCAAACAAGAAACACATAATCCAACAACAAGCAAAGAACCACCAAGAGGAAAAGAGAGTAAACATCCAAGCAACAACCCATCGATAGACGACGACAACTACGATTCATCAACGGAAGAGGAAGAACTCACAACAATTAGGTATAAGCTCGATGAAGAAGGAAGCCCAACGAGGCGCGACGAAACTACTATCCCAACGAGGCACAAATCTTCTACTAGCCCAACGAGGCACAACCAATCGACTGCGAAACAAAACGACGACATTCAAGCTCACGAAGATGGAAAAGAATCAGGAAATGAGACAGCAACCGACAAGGGAGGATCCACCACACTCGGAAGCACAACGTCACCAGCACTAATCGGAGAGGCGCCTGGCGATCGAAGCACCAACGAACCGGCGGTACGTCCCACGTTCAAGTCACCACCAACATCAAAACAACACGAAAACTTGAGCACGAAGAACGACGACCATCCGCAGCAAACGGTTCAACCCAAATTCCGCTCACCTCCAACACCAACATAAGGAGAAAAACCTGCCGCGTCATTGTCGAAATGGAAAAAGATCACCGACAATCCAGGACACGTACAACTTGAGAGAGTCTCACCAACCAAAACAACCAAGAAGATCGACGAATCAGGTTACCTCTCACCAGAAGTGGGCCAGGAATATTGGGACACACGAACACCGGAAGTGCCCTTGGCAAAGTGGAAAAAAAAATCATCGACAATCCAGGACGCGTACAACTCGAGAGAATATCACCACCGAAAACAACGAAGAAAATCTATGAATCAGCATATCTTTCACCAGAAGTGGGTCAAGATTATTGGGACTCACGAATGCCAGAAGACGTGGAAAACAACAGACATTCTCCACCAGAAGCAATGCAAGAACACCAGAAATTACAAGAGTCACCAATAAAAGACACTATAACGCTACAAACACCGTCAACCCCACAGCATTATCCGCAAATACAAACACCACTATGACCTCAACCAGGTACCTCATGGCAAACAACACCAACTCCATGGCATTTTCCGCAAATACAACCGCCGATAACGTCACCGCAACCAGGAACTTCATGGCAAACATCGTCACCGCAGCCAGAAACCTCATGGCAAACATCACCCCGGCCAAGAACTTCACACCAACAGCCTAGCTCAAGGGTACCTTAAAAGAAAAACACATCATCATCATCAAAGGAAGAATCAGACAGCGATGCGCCGTACCAGCCGACACAGTACCACAAGAAGCAGATGTCCAAACGAAACACAACTCCAGCAACCAGAGCAACGAATGCGACGGATGATGTACCACTCAACGAGAACATCAACGTCACGTAGGACAATATATTAGCTCGACAAAATACCATCGCTTATTTCCAATCAGCCGACTGTAATACAGATACGATGATCGCACAATTGCTATCCGAGAAAGGAGAAATGGACCAACAATCACTCTTGACGGAGAATCCCAAAAGCGAGCAAATCATCGTCACACGTCAAAGAACAAGATGCTACATCACAATGTTTTGCAAAGCAAAATCAAGCAACGCAACGAGCTGGGCAGCAGTGAGGAAATGCATAAGAGGGCTTATGAAAGTGCTAGAACAAGAAAACCTCACCTCATGCACTATTTCAAAAGACCCAAAAATCATCGACGCGAATGGGACAATATAAAAAGAGAACTACGACTACTCACACCAGGATCACAGAAAACGATCACCCTCTGTGAAGGCCTCATCAGTGTCCCACCAAGAGACCACAGGCAACAAATTATAAAGGAACCCACGGATCAACAATATGACGCCACAAAGGCATCGAGAAGACATATAAAAGAATCCTCACACAATATTACTGGAAAAACATGAAAGACGACATCCGAAATTACATAAAATATTGCATCGACTGTCAAAAGAACAAACTCGTCACAATAAAAAACAAAGCTCCAATGGTAATCACTGACTCACCTGCTGAACCCTTCGATAAAATAGCAATCGACATAGTCGGACCACTGCCCAAAACAAAGCACGGACATGAGTACATACTAACAATCCTCGACCTCTTTAGCAAATTTAGCATCGCAGTTCAATTGAAACAGCAAAGATCGCGAGACGTCGCGAAAGCAATACCTACAACCCTCATCTCCACATTCGGTGCGCCTAGAGCGATCCTTTCGGACCAAGGCACGAATTTCATGTCTGACATGTTTAACGATTTTACGGAATTTTTCCAAATTCGGCGTTATAAAACATCGGCATACCACCCGCAATCCAACGGTGCTATAGAACGAAGCCACCACGTTCTGGCCGAATATCTTAAACGTTTTATTGACGACAAACGTGATTGGGATGAGCTCCTAAACTACTCAACAATCGCATATAATACGAGCGTCCACGAAAGCACGGGATACACGCATTATGAGCTAGTCTTCGGTAGAGTCGCACGCACACCATCAGAATATCCACCTCCCGAAAAAGTCATCACTTATGACGATTACATGGCAAGCCTTAACACTAATCTGCGAAAAGTCCAACAGCGAGCGTTAGAGAAAAGTTTACAGTACAAGGAAAGAACCAAGCGTTACTACAATAAACGTACAAAAGTACCCCAATTCCAACCCGGTCAATCGGTATTTCTAATTAAAGAACAAAGAGAAGGAAAATTCGACAGTAATTATTGTGGTCCCTACGAAATTATAGAAACCTTGGACAAACATAATATTAAACTCAAAATCGATGACGATAAAACCAGAACTGTACATGTCGATAAAGTTAAACCGGCATATGTTGCAGATGCCACGTCCACGCATTAAACGTGGGCGATTCAACGAAAATCGTACCACTCGATCGGAACTCAGGACTATATTCGGAGCAAATTGCCACCCTTCGCTCATACCATACGACTTGGACACTTGTATACCAACACCCACGGACTGTCAACTAGACGAATGCAACTGCAAGATAACCTGCGATTAGTGAAAGCGTACTGCAATAAATTAGGTTCATCACGTTTTATCGAAGGACAATTATCAACAACACAAACCCGTTTAGACACAATCAAAGGCTCCGAGATGATCCTATATCAATTAATACCCAGCTATACGCAGAATAGGAGAAAACGCGCATCATTCGAATTCGTAGGAAAGGTCAACAAAATTTTGTTTGGAACCATGGACAGCGACGACGCAAGAAGAATTACAGAACAAATAGAATCACTAGGAAACAACACGATAGAAATGGCAGAAATTCTTCGGAATCAAACACACATAATAAGATCAGGATTCGACATGACGCACAGACAAATAAAATCTTTGGCAAAAATGCTAGACGCAGAATCAAACCGAGTACAAAACGAACTTTTAGCGCTCAAAGAAGAGACTCATATCTTAGAACGTAACCAGAAAGCCATACAGTTTATAACGCGTATCGAAGAAGATCTCACGGAATTGGAAATGGATATAGACACACTCATAAACGCAATTCTTTTCGCAAAAACAGGGCAAATACACCCAAAAATAATAACCAGCAAAACAATACTTTCAAGTGCTGAGATCATCATGAGAGAATCTCCAAACACAGAATTCCCAATTCCGCTAAACCAGAAGTATGTACCTGAATTATTAAAACTCACAGAACAGGCCGTGTTCCACAACAAAGAGAAGTTGATATATACCGTCAGAATCCCGTTGTTATACCTAACCCCATTCAAGCTATACTAACATTTATCGATACCTGTACGACAAATCACCGCAATCTCGTAGTTCGCGTTCATCAAACCAACATACCAATTCACAGCTATCTCTGACGACTTCGAAAACTACTTCCACATCTAATCATTGGAGAAATGTAAATTTTCGTCACCCCGTTACATATGCGAACAAATCAACCCAATACAGCGCGTAAACAGTGAAGCCAACTGCGAAATTCAACTCATATCCGACCTTCAATTTAAAGACATTGAGATTTGCGACATAAGATTAAAAACACTTCGCCAAACATACTGGTCCAGAATTCCGAACACCAACGCATGGCTACTCGCAGCACCGAAGACCGAAAGCCTGTACGTAACTTGCGATATTCAGGACTCAAGCATCAAAACCATACAGAAATCTGGCATTCTGCAAGTATCACCTAATTGTCGAGCAAAAACAAAAACCGCGCAATTAACGCCATCGATAGAAATCACTTCTTCAGTAAACCTCAATTTTTCAAGTACACTCGTCTTAAATATAACGGAAATAGTCCAGAAATCCATCCAGGGCATAGAGCCATTAGATATGACGCAAGTCTTAATAGAAACCGAATCATTTGCACGTCTAATCGAGCCCAATAACGTCGACAGCGACCTTTCAAAGAACGAAATGTCGTTAAAAACTATCCTTGTAACAGCGAAAGACATGATAAAAGCGCAACACACGAATAATAGACTATCAACAATAGAATCCATGTTAAAATACACCGGTATCTCTGCAATCTCTGCCGTAATACGAGGCATTGTCGGATGGAAATTCTCGGTTTTCAGTAAAATAATCAATGTATTCAGACTCCTGTCTTGCATAACCAACGGCACCAAACCTAATATGATTATGAATGACCAAATTATGGAATTGCCACCGTGACAGTCGTTTCGACGACCTGCACAGATTCAGGAATCTACTGTACCCCTATCACTCCCCCAGATCACGACCAGATACCGTAACTGGGCAGCGGGACATTCTATTTCAACCACCCCACAAAGATAAAATAAACAGCCACCTATATCGCATAACATCCCGCTTACTGCATGCTAAATAACTAACAACCTAACACAAGCAACAGTACAATTAACACAGCTACAGCAACAAGACAATACACTACCAACGCCTGACAATTATTGAGTGATGCAACATTTCCCAGGTAGGGAAGCGCCCACAGGAAGTGAGCGCATGAGACAACCCCTGATAAGGCCACTCTCAAATTGTGAAAAATACGAGTATTAATAACAAAATACATATGAGTAAACTCCCTAGCTAACAAAACAAACAAGGAGACCACGGGAAAGGCAATCAGCATCCAGTGCCCCTTTTGCCTGAAAAACGGGCTCCTACACAGGCTGGCAACTCACGTCAGGAAGTGCAAAATGCGAATTGCCCCGAGCGTAGCGGAGCGCCCAGAACAGGACGCACCGTGCAAGTTGTGCGGCAGCGTTTTCCCGCTGAAACGCATGCTAGCGCAACTTGACCTCTGCGCGACCTGCTGGGTCAAAACCGGCGTCGAGCCACCAACAGCGAGCACACCCAAGACGACAGCACCGAAACTAATTCAGAAGGGACAACCATTAGTGAAATTAGCAGCAAACCAGACGAGACAAACCAAATCAACAGACGTAACAAAACAACTACAGCAGATTAGCCTGACGGAACCAACAAAAACGACAACAACAAAACCACAGACTCGACTAAATCGAGAAACACAATGACAACAAATGTAACAAACTCGACAGAGCCGACAAACAAGACCAAACAGACTAACGAAACGGAACCGACAACATCAAAAGCAATGGATCAATCTAGACTGATACAGAGACGTAACATTAAATTGGAGCCGGAGAGCACTGAGGAGGACGACGAGGAGTTAAGTTCGTCGGAGGGCGAACGGGAATGGAAGAAGCCGAAGGTCGAGAAATCGACAACCCCGGACTCGTCGTCGGAATCAACCGACGGAGAAGACAAGGCAGCAGGGCCAACCTACCCGGCCACAGAGGTGGGATCGGCCGAATCGCTGCTAATAAGCTGGTTAGAACAGCAAGACGAAGCAACAGTTTCACGCGTGTGGCAGAAAGTCAACGCCATAAAATTCCTAATGGACAATAGGGACCTCGTCAAGAGGGTCCTTAAGGGCATGTGAAACACGCCAGAGCGACGTGACGCGGCCCTGCTCCCGCGGTAAGGCAGGTTACCGAGTCGGTAACTCTGCCTTTTGCCGCTAGGTGTCGCCCAACGCAACTGCCACGTTTGAATTTTGACGCACATTGGCGTCGCCACGGGGGGGGGGGGGGGGGGGCACGCTTGAAATACCTCACAGCGTGCGCTGAGTTAGAGGCAATCACGCATCGACGAGTTATTGTCGAGTTAGCGTGAGATCATATGTGCAGTCAATATCGCACAAGCGGATGCTAAGCTTGGCGATTTCAAAATCGCAAAAGAGCCCTCGGGCTCGGCGACTTGTAAATCGCGCAAAAGCCGTAGGCTCGGCGATTCTTTTTAAATCTACGAATTCTGCTTCGAGAACTTTAAGTTCTCAAGAACAAGTTTTCGAAACAGAATTCGTACAGAATTATGTCGCGCAAGAGCTCTCGAGCTCGGCGACTAATAAATCGCGCAAGAGCCGCGGGCTCGGCGACTAATAAATCGCGCAAGAGCCGCGGGCTCGGCGACTAATAAATCGCGCAAGAGCCGCGGGCTCGGCGATTTCATTTCGATCCACGAATGCATGAATGAAACAGCATTCGTGGATTCATAGTGCACGAGAGCTCGCGGGCTTGGCGATTTTTAAATCGCGTAAGCGCACGCGAGCTCGGCTATTGTATTTCAGTCTACGAATGCTGCTCCGAGAACTTGAAGTTCTCGAGAACTTTCAGTTCTCGAAGCAGAATTCGTGGATTTATATCGCGCGAGAGCTCGCGGGCTCGGCGATTTCATTTCAATCCACGAATGCTGCTCCGAGAACTGTAAGTTCTGGAGAACTGTTAGTTCTTGAAACAGCATTCGTGGATTCATGTCGCACAAGAGCTCGCGGGCTTGGCGATTTTTAAATCGCGTAAGCGCACGTGAGCTCGGCTTTTGTATTTCAATCCACGAATGCTGCTTCAAGAACTTAAAGTTCTCGAGAACTTTCGGTTCTCGAAGCAGCAATCGTGGATTTTTATCGAACGAGCTCGCGGGCTCGGCGTTTTTTAAATTGCGCAAATGTTTTATATGTACAAAGCAATGAGATTTGAAGGGAACATACAATCATAATATCTTATGAATTGAGTTTACGGGTGAAATTTCCAAGCGCAGGTCATATTTACGTGCTTTCCGTCATTGTTTGTTTATTGCATTTCATTATCTCCGTTGACTCGAAGTCCTTCGACACGCCGAAAAATTCGAGCGCCCTTATTGGTACACAGTTGTGGCGGGAAGCGTGTTCGCGTCGCCGCTGCTCTCGACTATCAGTACATATAACCGTTTCAACCGCACCGCGAAAGCACTCCACCTGATGGCCCGCCCAGTCTTTTCGTTGGCAGAACGTCGAGCAGTACGGCATACGTTGACACGAGTGAAGCGTGTCGCCACTTTCTCGATTAGGGAGTCAACAGCTTCGCCCCGTCTCGCCGATAATCACCGGCATTGTCGTCGGATTTTGTCGTCAGTGTTTCTTTGTTTTCAATTACAAAACAGTAACTTCTCTAATTACAAAAGAAGGCGCGCGAGTCTCACTGACCGCAGATCCTCAGAGTCGTTTTCTCTTTCTGCTGTTGTTCACGTTTGATTTAGTCCAGGGCACAAATTGTCCTCGGTAGTTTATCTCCGAGTCCGTTCGCTCGCTGACCCTTCGAAGATTTTTCATCGGCGAATCCGGCGTCACTACTACGTCGCTCGTGGTTTTCCGGCAACTGTCGCTGTCAGCGACTGGAAATTGCGAAACGTGAAATTTTTATTTATTTATTTATTTATTTATTATTTATTTACTTTTTTTACCGTTCTATGCCCGTTTCATCAAGCTTACCTACCGCCGTCTCTGTGCCTCTCGATACATTTGTTGACGTGATCCTCGTACTTCTTTCCGTCGGTCGTCACGAACGCCGAACAGACGACGGGCTCCTACGATTTCGACGAGGCGCCGCGCTGTCCGGAAGTTGCGGATCTCATCGAGGTCGCCGGCGAACTCCATCTGCTCGCGCCCGCTGAACTCGTCGTCTCGAATTCTTCGCAGCTCGCCGCGTGATCGTCGATCCGCGCGGCCGGATATTTCTTGCCGCATATCGGACACGGCACCGATTGCGCCGGTTGTCCCTCGCCTCGCCCGCCGGAATTCACCGACTCGACGTCGTTCTGCTTCCGGTTGAATAAAAAAACTCCCGTTGTCAATCGTATTCGCTTTTATTTATAATTGGATCATTTATCTCAGGACCTAATAAACAAAAATCGAAATCCAAATCTTAATCTTATCCTCACCGTTCCGAACCGATTTTCCCGCGCGACTTCGACGATCGGTAGATCCCTCGTCTGTCGCGGTCCGTCCGGTTTCAGTTCGGTTCTTCCGCCCTGATTTTTCTTTGCTTTCTGGTTCAGAACCGCGAGCCAAGATTCCTCAATGACGGCTTTCGCCTTCGCTTCTTGCTCCTCCCGTTGCGCCTTCTGTTTCGCCTGCTTCACGCGCTCCTTTATTCTCACCTCGTTCTCGCGCTGAATCTGCTCCTCCCGCGTTCGCTTCTCATCCGCCTGCTTGGCCTTCAATTCCTCCTTCGCCGCGCTCAGGACGTTGAGATGGTTGAGTTGCATCTTCATTCGCTCGGAAATTCGCAAATTTCGCGTTTTGTGTTCCTCCATGTCGTCCACGCTTTTTTCCACCATCTCGCTTATTTCGCAGCCCTGCAATTCGTTGTTGCTTCAGCTTTCGCCGTCGATACGCGCGACCTCCTCGTCGTCCTCTTTTTCCCGTTTAACCCCTTCTCTTCCTCGCATCTCGCTGAAAAATCCCTCAGCCGTTTTTCTCGCGGCGAATTTGCCTCGCGGATTCGGTGGAATTATTCTTCGGGGGTAGAAGGACGACGTGGACGATATGGCGTCTTCGGATTGAGTTCTCGCGGTTTTTCCTATTAACAACATGTTAACAACATGTCGCCGTCTTCGTCTTTGGAGATCATCATTTCGTCCGGATCGTCTATGCACACGGGTTTGTCGTTGTGTCTTTCAGAGACGTTCCGCGATAAAGGCTCGATACTTTTCTGTCTTCTCGTTCGCGCGGTCGCGGCTTTTTTGCGCGAGGCCGACGATTTCGTCGACGGTTTTCGTCTCTTCGCGGCTTTTCGCGACTCCTCGTTGCTGTCCTTGTCCTCGAGCACCTCTTCGCACTCGGAAATGATTTCTTCGATGGCGATATTCGCGCTTCTTTTCGTCGATTCGCCGGAAACACGAATTCCGGCGAGTTCGGCGGTTTCGCGAGTCTCATTTTCTTCGGGTTCTTCGGCGTCCCAGTGTCGCTCGTTTGCTCATCGATCGCATCGTTCCACTCGTAAATATCGTCCTTTTTGGGAATCATTTTCCGTCTTCTCGTCTCCCTCGGCTGATAAGTTTTTTCCGACGAATCCGCGTCCTTCGTCGCTGATTTTTTCGTCCTCGAAGAAGGTCGAGAGAGAGCGGGAGAGAGAGAGAGAGAGAGAGAGAGAGAGAGAGAGAGAGAGAGAGAGAGAGAGAGAGAGAGAGAGAGAGAGCAAAAAAGTGTAACATTAGACACAAAATCGTGAAAATGAAATAAAGTAGACTATCGTTTTACAGACGTAATACAATCTATTAGAAACTTTCAAATTTGCGTTTTTTTCCAGTCGTTTACATTGGATCGTACGATTGCTCGTCGATGGAACACATATATAATTGTTTTAAATCTATGGATGGTCGGTACAACACCCCGTCTTCCGGTAATTTTTTTTTTTTTTCGTGTTGTAACGGTCGCATAGCGCTATCGCTCCCTCGAACCGTGAGACTGCTTACCTCAGCAGTCCCACGGTGTGGACCCAGAGCCGCGCAGCCACCGAGCGCGCAACGGCCGCCCTTATCAGCGCGCCTTAACACTCCCGCGGGGACCAAGGGCCCCGAGAGCGTAGGAGAACTCTTCCGTTCTTCCTCGACCAACCACTCAGTCACTTCGTCTATTATATAACTCGTTTTTTTCAATAAATACATTCTTTGTCAAAACACATATTATTATTCGGCATCCTCAACACCAGCACCCGTTACAGTGTATAAAAGGGAATAGTTGACGATTTTTTCTTTTTTTCTTTAGCGTGAGGAACGAAAGGAACCACTCTGGTTGGATTTACCGACCTGGATCGCTTTCCCCCATGGAGCCTGCACCCTCAAAAAGCCACCGTGCTCGTTTGTCGTCAAACGCGTCTTGTTCGCGTTCGCCGCCGGCAGGTCCTTGTTCTCCTCGGCGAAGCTGTTCTTGGGGTGCGCTGAGAATATCGTCTCGTCGCCGGAACCCGCGCGTTTGCCCTGCGACGAGTCTCTCCTGGGCTGGCTGCCCGGTAACTCCGGGCTCGACGATTCTCGGTTCGACGAGTTTGAGTTGAGTCCTCGGAAGTAGGAAGCCTGATTCTAGTGGCGCGTCGCCTCCGAATTCTGCAATTATTTCAAGGTTTTAGAATCGAGCGCATAAAAAAAAAATGTTTTGTCGGATTTAGCATTAAAATTAGGCATTGATAGCACGAATGTTAATAGCTCAAATATTAAAATCGAACGATGAACGTCACTCGTAGACAAAAAATTCTAGAATTTTTTTTTCTAGCGTCATTGTCGTTTATTGTATAATTACCATGTTGACATTTTTATTCCTGGCGCCGGGATTCACGTCGTCCTTCGACTGGTTTACCGTTCGGATGAGGTCCTTCATCTCTGTCTCCGGCCTTTTTTCTTCGTACATCCTCATCTCTGGAAATCGCAACGCATCGGGTGTGAGTTCCTTTGTCGTTCGAATAAATCGATGAAAATCGAAGAAAAAAACACTAGAACTTCTAATTTTCTTTTAATCGTTTCTGTAGAAAATCTGTGAATTTGTCGATAAAGTCTGCTGACCATTGGAATTGGAGAAAGTCTGTCGATCGACAAAAAATTTGAGAAGGTCTGTCGATCGACAAAAACTTAGAGAAAGTCTGTCGATCGACAAAAACTTAGAGAAAGTTTGTCGATCAACAAAAAATTGGATAAATGCTGTGGATCTGTCGATAAAGTCCTATCAATGGTCCACAGATTTTATCGACAGATTGACAGACTTTCTATTATTCGTTGTCAATCAACAGACTTTCTCCAATTTTTTGTCGATCGACAGACTGTCAATCTGTGGATCTGACGACAAAGTCTATCAATTGTCCGCAGACTTTATCGACAGATCAACAGACTTTCTACTATTTCTTGTCGTTCGACAGACTTTATCGACAGATTGACAGTCTTTTGTTGGTCCGCAGTCTGCGGACCATTGATAGACTTTGTCGACTTTATCCACTTTCTCCAATGTTTTGTCGATGAACAGATTTTCTCAAATTTTTTGTCAACGGACAGACTTTCTCCAATTTTTTGTCGATCGACAGATTGTCAATCTGTGGATCTGACGACAAAGTCTATCAATTGTCCGCAGACTTTATCGACAGATCAACAGACTTTCTACTATTTCTTATCGTTCGACACACTTTATCGACAGATTGACAGCCTTTTCTTGGTCCGCAGTCTGCAGACCATTGATAGACTTTGTCGACTTTATCCACTTTCTCAAATGTTTTGTCGATGAACAGATTTTCTCAAATTTTTTGTCAACCGGCAGACTTTCTCTAATTTTTTGTCGATCGACAGATAGGCTATTTTCTTATCTTCGTTTGTCGACGGTACACCGACTGACTATTTGATACAGTCAATCAATCAATTGACAAAGTACTAACCTCACTACGTAAGAATATTTGATCGACAGATTTCTTCTTTGGCGATACCAAAACAACGCAATAATTCAATCGATCAAACAATCTTACGTAGTCAGATTAGTACTTTGTCAATTCATCGATTGACTTTTTCGTTTTTATAAATTTCCACTTACCTTGAAAATCTTCGTCGTTGCGTTCGCGCGCGATCCTGTTCATTCCCTGTCGTAGGCTGCTGTCGCCGGTAGACACTCAGATGCACTGGTACGGCCATGTTCGTCGCGCGCACATGCACTAGCGTGACCGGCGACCGGAGACCGGCATGTGACGGGCGATAGTGCAATACGAGGGACGGCAGTATACTGTGTGGACATCGCAAGACGCGCAAAATTAAATGTTGCGGCGCCTATGGACTCCACGCGCGGGCTCGCGAGAGAAGAGGAATGTGGGGGGATGCCGTGCGAAAGAAAGGCGTTTCCAGCCCCAAACATATAAGACGAGATTGTGCGATTTATATTCGATACGTTTATTCAATTTTACATTCTAGAAAAAAGGAAATGTGCGCGGACACTCTCTCTTCTCTCGCGGACTTTTAGACGACTGGTTCCGACGCCGCTGTTGCCACGCTCCGTGGGGGTGCTCCTCGTCTCCGATTGGCTGCTGCTGATTCTTCGTTTCACTGGTGCTCAACGCGATGAGCACCGCTGATGATCGTGGTTCGCGCCACAGTACTCGCCCTCCAGCGGTTCAGTTAACTGCGAAATGTACTGCTTTCTTCTTCGTCTTCGGTCCCGCGTATGTCCTCAAGGGCACATTAGAGACCACCGGATCCACGAGCGTAGAAGGGCCTGGAACAGCGTGTGCAGCCGTGGCAGGAACGGCCGAAGGAGCTGTACTTCTGTCGGTCGTTGCTGGTGGCCTCGTAGCTGTCCCGCTGGTACTCGGGATCGGTGGCGCGTTGCAACTGGGCAGCGTACCCGAGTTAGTCGCGGGGGTGGTTGGCCTGGTACTTGCAGGTGTTGGCGCTTGTTGAGCGAAGGCTTCGATGAATGCTGATTTCAACCGTTCAGTAGAAACGGTCGTTGGTTTCCCTTCAACTTCGACCTCGAAAACGAAGTCTGACACGCGCCGCAATACTTTGAACGGTCCATCATACGGCGGTTGCAGAGGCTTCTTTACCGCGCTCACCTCGACGAAAACGTGCGTACATGAGAATAGGTCCTGATGCACGAAGTTCTTCCTCTTGTGATGATGAGCCGTGGGCGTTGAGCGTACAGTCCTCATGATCTCTCGGAATTTTTCGACGAAGATCTCTGGGTCCGGTGGCAAATCTTCCTGGATGAAAAATTCGCCCGGCAACCTTAGCGTGTTACCGTAGACGAGTTCTGCAGCCGTTGCTTTGACGTCTTCCTTGTAACTGGTTCGAAGCCCTAGAAGCACTGTTGGCAAAACTTCTACCCAGTTACTCGATTGATGACATGTCACGTCCCGCGTTTCGATTTTATTTTTCCGTCGCTTACACGACGATATCGTTTTTCGCGCACGAGGTTCCGGCGTCGAGTTCGGTCTAGTCAGGCCGCCGCATCCAGAGTGCAACTGGACACCGGGATGCGGCGGACGTGACAAAATAATTAATCCGAGACTGATTCACGCGGCGCATACTGTCGTCATGCGAGAACGCTGATTCTGCGGATCGCGTTCGGATGCCGTCGGCCCCCTCATCGGCCGACGGCAATTCAAGCGGCCGTGTGAGAAAGCTGATTTCGCGGATCGCCCCGCTCGTGGGCCGACGGCAATTCGACTGTCGGACTGCAAGCGAAGAGCGGCCGTGTAAGATGCTGAATTCGCAAGTTATCCTACTCATCGGCCGACGGCAATTCGACTGTCGGACGAAGACGCTGAATTCGTGAATTGTCCCACTCATCGGCCGACGGCAATTCGACTGTCGGACGACGAGCGGAAGACAGTCTCCAGCTACCATCTCAACTGAGAAGTTGGAAAATCGGCTCCGCTAATAGCGCCTGCATAGCGGCAATAATTCTCACGCAGAATTCAAGTCCGGAACCGTTGTAGAACCGGACTACTGTGAATCTCTTGAGTTGCTCGCGCCGCGGTGGTCAGTCTCGTTAGCGTTAATTATTAAGACGTTCCGAATCCGCCACGAACTATCAGTCGTGTATTTTTAGTGTTCGTGTGTGTGTGAGAAGCTGAGAAGCAGACCACCAATTGTACGTGTGCGGCGCGATCATTGTAAGCGTATGGGTGAGAGTGAGTCAAGTTAAACTAGAATTAAGATTGTTTCCTGAATCGTACCATATATATGTATTTTTATCCATATCTTGTTATTCGATATCTTTATTCAATTATTCTGCCGCTACTGGTCAATTGTGTTCTGGGTATTTTCCATATTCTTTTGTTGTAACATTTATCAGTTGTCAATATACCCACCTTTTACCAGATCTCCTCTAACAATTTATTTCACGACCATTTTCCCCGCTCGATTATAAGCTCAAGGAACGCCCTGTATAGGGCGACGGATAAGACAACCCACAAACAAAAATAAATATAAACTCTTGCGCTTCACGCAAGAGGTTAGCAGTCGCGCTGCAAAACCGCTCGGCACGTGACAGACACATGATTGATGGTTTCAGCGATCGGTGCCAACGCTACAGTAGTCCGTTTGACGCTGGGTGGTACGCCGTGGTACGCGTACGGTTGCAACCGATGAGTTTCGATAGCGCGGAGAACAGGCGGCTCTCGAATTGTGAGCCGCGATCCGTTGTGACCGTCGATGGAGCTCCGAAACGCGCTACCCACGAGTTATAGAATGCCGATACGATTGTGTCCGCTGTCACGTCCTTGACGGGGATTGCCTCAGGCCATCGCGAGAAACGATCTATCATAGTAAGACAGTACCTGAATCCCTGACACTCCGGGAGCGGGCCTACGATGTCGAGATGCACTTGCGCGAAACGTGCGCTCGGAATCGGGATATGCTGAACCGGGTTCTTCGTGCGACGATGGATTTTGCTTCGCTGGCACGGTAAACACGTGCGGGCCCAGTTGAGGATGTCCCGATTCATGTTGGGCCAGACGAAACGCTCCTGAACCGTCTTCTTCGTGACTCGTCCACTTGGGTGGGACAGGCCGTGCACGTTGTCGAAAATCTTCTTGCGCAGGGCTAGTGGAACGTAGGGCCGTACCTCGGAGGTCGAAACGTCGCAATAGATCACCTGTTCAGTGTCGTCTACGCGTAGTTTCCTCAGCTGCAGGGACGTTGCGTTGGAGTTGAGCAACTCTTGAAGCTCTTCGTCTGCCTGCTGAGCGTCCGCGATGTCCGTCGTGCTAATAATGACTGGCATGTCCACCTGTGCGACTCTAGACAGCGCGTCAGTGACGGTACTGTCGTTTCCTGCGATGTGGATAATGTCCGTGGTAAATTGTCCTATAAAATCGAGCTGGCGAGATTGACGTGGCGAGGCTTTGTCGGACTTTTGTTTGAACGCGAACGTTATTGGCTTGTGGTCCGTTTCTATCACCAAACGTCGGCCGTCGATCATGTACTGGAAATATTTAATACTTTCGTAGATCGCAAGGAGCTCGCGATCGTACGCGCTGTATTTCCGTTGGGTCTCGTTCAGCTTCCTCGAGAAGAATCCTATTGGTTCCCATTCGCCGTTATGCAGCTGCTGGAGAACGGAACCCATTGCAGTGTCTGAAGCGTCGGTACGAAGCGACAGCGTAGCCCCTTCGAGTGGGTGGGCCAACAGCGAAGCGTCTGCGAGTGTTCGTTTGCTCTCCTCAAAAGCGTGCTGGAGCTCTTCGGTCCATTCGATTGGACGTTTGTCCCTTTTCTTCGCCCCGATTAACAGGGCGTGCAGCGGAGCTTGCACTTGCGCCGCGCCTCTGATGAAACGCCGGTAAAAGTTTATCACTCCAAGGAATCGGCGGAGTTCCATGATGGTGGTCGGTCTTGGATAATTTCGGATAGCTTCGACGCGTCCGGGAAGCGGTTTCGTACCGTTACAGTCAATGTAATACCCAAGGTATTCCACGAACGGCTGTCCGAGCACGCATTTTGACGGATTGACCGTCACACCGTATTCGCGAATTCTTTCAAACACCTGTCGGAGGTGGAGCAAATGCTCTTCGGAGTCACGCGACGCGACTAAAATATCGTCTATGTACACGTGGCAAAAGTCGAGTCCTCGCAACACACTGTCTATGAACAGCTGAAACGTTTGCGCTGCGTTACACAACCCGAAGGTCATTACGTTAAATTCGAAAAGGCCGAACGGCGTGATGTCTGCCGTCTTCGGTCGATCTTCGGGCGCGACAGGAATTTGGTGGTACGCTCTTACCAGATCAAGCGTGGAGAAGATCGTACACCCTCGAAGTCTATGCGCGAAATCTTGAATATGTGGAACGGGGTATTTATCCGGGACGGTGACGCTGTTCAAGCGCCGATAATCGCCGCACGGACGCCAGTCTCCAGTCTTGGTCTTGAGCACCATGTGAAGCGGGCTTGCCCAGGAACTTTTCGAAGGCTTGCAAATCCCCTGTTCAACCATGAACGCGAACTCTGCCTTGGCCGCGTTGAATTTTTCCGTTGAGAGCCGGCGAGCTCGTTCGGCGACGGGATGGCCGTTCGTGAGGATGTGATGCATGGTCTCGCTCTTGCTGTTTTCCGTGTATCTTGACGGAATCGTTACATCAACGAATTCGCGGAGAAGCTGCTCGTACACATTATCGCCGCGGATCGTATGAATCGTGTGAACCGACGGTGACGGTACCGTTAGTGTCGATCCGATTGAGTAAAGCTGAGTTACCGAGTCAACGAGTCGCTCGTGTTTGAGATCTATTAACAGCCCGAAGTTTTTGATAAAATCGGCACCGAGAATAGGTCGGGTTACGTCTGCCACTATAAATAACCATAGGAAAGGTCGGCGGAGACCCAGGTTAACGTTTAGGAACTTTATACCGTACGTATGGATTGGCGCGTCGTTAGCTGCGTATAATTTAAAGTCAACTGGCTTGTTAGACCAGTGTGGATCGGCGGAACGCGGAAAGACCGAAACTATGGAACCAGAATCTACGAGGAACGATAGACCGGTAATTGCGTCGCGCACGATTAGACGGATTTCTTTGGTAATAACGCCGTCTCCGACCGTCTGGTTTTCGGACGACGCAATTAGTTTTCCTGCGCGTCATCGCGGGTGTGACGCGAGAACAGCTGCTGCCATTGGCAATCTTGCTCACACTTTTTTGCTTTCTCGCCAAAACGAAGGTGATAGTAGCAGATCGTTTGCGGGCTACTGTTGTTGTTGTTATTGTTGTTATAGCCGTCCCCGTTCGGACGCCCTCTAGGAGTCTTCGACCTGCTTCGGCGGCGTCGATTGTTGCCTGTCATCACTTTGTTGAATTGCGCTGCGAGAGCGTCGACCCGCTGGAGAACCTCTGCGTTGGTAGGGCCTGTCGACGACGACGATGCCTGTATTCCAGGTTTACCCTGACTATCGACTGCGTAAATCGATCCGGCGTGTTGGTAGTCCACCAGGAGATCGGCTATCGCTGCGAGCCTTGCGAGATCTGGCTCGGGGTTGCTTGCGATATTCATTCGCACTGGGGCTGGAAGCTGCGCCAGCAGTAGTCCTTTTAGAAACTCGTCAGTGCATTGTCCCGAAGACAGATTTCTCAGGTGTTGCAGGAAATGTGACGGTTTCTGGTCTCCGAGTCTTTCACCTTGAAGTAAACGGCGCAGTTTACTTTGTTGCGATTCGGCAAAAGAGGATAACATTCTTTATTTAACAGCGTTGTACTTATCTCGATTCGGAGGGTTCCGCAGCAAATCTGAGACGAAGGGCAGTACGCTTGCGTCCAGATTCGAGATGAGATACTGATATTTCGTCTGATCAGTTGTGATTTGAGCGATTCCGAATGCTGCTTCCACTTGCAGGAACCACAGCTCGGGGTCTTCTTTCCAAAACGCGGCGTCTGCGGAACCATGTCCGCGGCGACGGTCTCCTGGGGGAATCTCGCGGATCGTCGAGTCCAACTCTTCGTCATCTGCCATGACTGCGTTGCAAAACTGTCGTTTGTGTCGAGAGATGTGCCGGTACACGCGTGCGGATTGGCACCGCTTTGTTCTCGGATCCTTTGTTCTTGGATCACGTCGGGGTCACCAATTATGTGGGGGGATGCCGTGCGGAAGAAAGGCGTTTCCAGCCCCAAACATATAAGACGAGATTGTACGATTTATATTCGATACGTTTATTCAATTTTACATTCTAGAAAAATGGAAATCTGCGCGGACACTCTCTCTTCTCTCGCGGACTTTTAGACGACTGGTTCCGACGCCGCTGTTGCCACGCTCCGTGGGGGTGCTCCTCGTCTCCGATTAGCTGCTGCTGATTCGTCGTTTCACTGGTGCTCAACGCGATGAGCACCGCTGATGATCGTGGTTCGCGCCACAGGAATACGCCATCAGCGACCTCTAGCGAGACAGGAGAGAACTAAAAACTCCGTGAAATTACCGACAATTTTTTCGGGAGTAACGTTTCCTTATTTATTACTCCCAAATCGTAATGGGAACGCACGTATCGTGTGTAACTTTTTATTCTCTAGGGCACGAATTAGTCGCTTTTCTCAATTTTTGCCGAAAATTTAAAAAAAATCACATTTTTCATTACAGAAATCTGCTCTGTCAATTTTTTTTCGAAAATCAAAATTCTGACTAATTAATTCCCTCGGTGCACATTACTGGCGTCTGTATTTCAATTTTCATGACGATCCGTTCATAATTCGTGACAGAATCCACTCCCGAAATGTTGAGGTGCGCGACCGAGTGTTTCAAATGCCCTTAAGAAATAAACGACACAGGAACAAAACACAAGACATAAACCCACAAACGACAGTATTTTACCAAACATAACCATACCATACAGACAAACCGTAAAACAGCACATACAACAATAACACAAACACGCACCATCTATCACCATTACCATCCAGTACCAATGTTACCATTGTTATCATTTCATTATACACCCCATTTGTAATCATAATTTTAAGCACACATTATTCAATTATCATTATATACTTTTATATTTTTATATCCGCTTAAGCAAAAACCTTAAATAACCTTAGCATAGTACACTATAACCCACCCGTATAATCGTAATTTTAAGATAGGTAGTTCAATCAGTTTTCATTTACATACTCCTTTTCTCTGCATATATGTAACAATAGTTTTAAGTACAAGCGTCAATCGCACAAAAAAAATGTCATCTTTTGTTTTTACCTTAATTTCGTTTTCGCAACACATGCAACAAATTAGGCATGGGAATACACGCTTCTTTATAACCAAATGGCATTCGTGTGACGTGCAGGGCGTTATTGCACGCCGAGCAAGTTAATCCTCCGTGTGAAGCACGGAGGTTTATATTTATTTTTGTTTTAGGATAAGTTTCTAACAGCCGTCCTATACAGGCCCGGTCCTTGGGGTTGAGGAGTGATGCTGGTGGCAAGGTCGTTTGAGTAAATGAGAGAGTTAAGTTCGTTCGAACAAGTAACATATATTGCAAAAGTCGAAAGTGATACAATTAACCCGGTTGAAATTAATAGAATGTTCGAACGTGTTTGAGATAAATATAACGAAAGTCAGAATGGATTTCCCCACGCAAGCACACTTACAAGGATCTTATTCGTTTACACACACACACACATACACACCCGTACTCACTCTTACAATCGCTGTTGATTTCGCTCCTTCTCCTCACTTTCCTCGTACACTTGTATGCTTATTCCACTACTTAAAACTACACGACTGACAGTTCGTGGCGGAGTTGGATATTAACCCTTAAGCTAACACACGTTGTGTTGCAGAACACTGCGCGAGAAACTTGGGGTTTCGATACGGCTCCCATCGACTTACGAACGGCGACTTATGGGGGGAAACCGCGGAACTATGCCCACGAGATTGATACTCCTGCGTGGAGCAGCGTGTGGAGTTACTCTAAAAGTCAAGCGTTCGCTGTCATTTCTAATTAGAGACTGCCTCTCCTCGCTGACCGGTCCGACTTTATTGTGAACGCCGGACAGGCTGGCGAGGGGGAATTTGGAAGTTCAGCGGTTTCTTAAGATGCTGCAATCCCCGTTCGATCGGTGGCGAGCCGCTCGATTGCTCACTCTGCAAATTCCCACCTATGTCGACATCGACACTGGCGCGACCCCGCGAGGATAGACCCGAGTGCAACCACAACGGGCAACTACTTACTAAATAACTAAATAATCACTTAATCATAATTATCCTACGCATGACGCACAGTCACGGCACGTGATATTCGTAATAATTATTTTCTGAACCTAGCACAGATCAACAAATCCGTAGTACATCCAAACCTACCACATCCAAATAACATGTCAATACCCACTAACTTTGCTTGGAACTAACCAATTTAGATTGTTCCAGGATTTACAACAGCCTCGACTTAATTACTAGACGACCAAATGAACTAAAATAAAAGGTGAAGAGAATTTGCAGGAAATAAAGGACAATTACCAGTATAAATATGGAAACACGAAACTCAAGAAAATCATGCGGACCAACTGCAAATTCGGAAAGATGTTTACAACAACCAGTCATGGACCCAACAGTATCATTCATCGCATACGTTATAAAACTACCTAAACCCAACCCAATCCACATAACAAACCGCACCCACTAACACAAATAATACGCAATTTAGTTAGTTTCATGAAAGAAAGCAATCAATACCTCAAAGGAAAATATGAGAAATCTTGGAACCCTTTAACAGAATCAACCCAACCAAAATAGACGACATCCCAATTTGGAAACCAATACATTAACAAGGAAGGATCAACGACTTATCAACAAACCACATTACAGCTTCTGCAGCCCCATATATACAAACCAAAAAAATACCGAAGAACTAAACCCAACATAAAATAAACCCCAAAAGTCCACCAAAGCATTAAACACACGCCAAAATCTAAAAAGACCCAATTTCATTTTTATCTAAATCTTATCCCATTGTATAGAATCTAACCTCATTTTATTGTATAGAATCAAACTCAAAAACAAACAATGTAGAAAAGAAATTGTAAACAACAGGAAAAGGACACGTAGAAACAAAGAGAGTAATTCAAACATAAAAGTAGAGTCAATACAAAATGTAACCAACAAAGCACACATCTTTTGCATTATATAGAATCATTGAAATACCCCTACGATGCGGAGCATCGTTCTGAAAGAGGGGGTGTGTAATGGTCGCATAGCACTATCGCTTCCCCGAACCGTGAGACCGCTTACCTCAGCAGTCTGACGGTATGGACCGAGCGCCGCGCAGCCTCCGAGCGCGCGACGGCCGCCCTTCTCAGCGCGCCTTAATACTGTTACGTCAAAAGTGTCGTGGATTTTACTCGAGCGACAATTTTACACGTATTAGTGCGGTTCAGCGTGATTTACCCGTGCTCTGGTCAAGAAGGAAGGCTCCTCCCTATACCACATCTGACGAAGTACACTAAACGCGCAAGCTCTGTTTCGAGGCTAACCTTTCGGAAAATTACTCGGGGACGAGCTGCGAATGCTTCTCCTAAGGCAATTTGACTGAGGTCTGAGATGATGATGATGTGATGATGGCTCGAGACAATGCGCGGATGATATTTCACCGATATAATTAAAAATGTCACTTACCCTTTTTGTATTGAACTGAATGCTGATGCTGCAGATGGAAAGGACACGATCATAAAGAAACGGTGACACTGAATTTAAGAATGCAACCGTCGAATTTTATTCGTAAAACGAGGAAATTAAATAGACCGATTTTTCTCAACAAAGAATGTTAACATGTAAATAATCGTGATGATGTTCACAAATATCGGCACCTCGTGGTGTAACAAAATTCAGAGTTCGTATGTACAAATTTCTCAAAATACGAAGCGTGCGAAATTATAAAATAAAATACAAAATTGGACGATGCCCGAGAATACAAAACTGTAGTCTTATTTAAGTCTATGAACTCCTAAGTCCCCGTTTAGGACAAAGGTTCGAATTACGGAAAATGAAAATCTTGGCGAAGAACGGAATGAATCTAAGTCCGCAGACGGATTAAAAGTCGATGATGATTGGAACTCGAAATTTTCTAAGTCCGTGATACGATTTTAAATTCGGAGGTGATTTTCTTCTAAGTCCGCGTTACGATTTAAATTCGGAGCTGATTTTCTTCAAAGTCCGCGATATGATTTAAATTCGAAGCTGATTTTTTTCTAAGTCCGCGGTCGGTTTAAATGTTTTTTTTCTAAGTTCGCGGTCGGTTTAAATGATTTTTTTTCTAAGTCCGCGGTCGATTTAAATGATTTTTCCTAAGTCCGCGGTCGGGCAGAAATTCGTCGTTAATTCGATTTTAAAGTTTCGGTCTATGCTCGGGCAGAGATTCGACGTGGGTAGATCTAATTTTCGGGGCGCACTATCCGTTTGTCGATACCCTTTTGTCTTTTTATATGATTGGGTCCCTTGTCTTTTGATTGAGCGATGATAGGGGTAGTACCCACGTGATCTTCGACTCCCTATCTCATGTTAGAGGAGGACACCGCACTTTTCAGGTCGCGCGTGGCTCCCGTCCCCCGCGCCTGTCCCTTGCCCTGGCTCCACATTTACGACTTCCTCTTTCGTCAATGTCTTCTCGATGTTTCGACCAGGTGTTCACGCTTTTCGTTGGAACGATTTAGTTGTTGCCTTATTTGGATCTCTTCGCTTATAAGTTTATAAGTTTGCTATAGAATACATTATCTGAGTCCTTGAATTTTTAACAAGATCGCGTTGACCCGGATTTGAATTTACAGACTGTAATTCTCGAATTTGTTGTTAAAAGTTCATCTTCGCTTGTTGTTGCTAATACGCGTTGTTATAAATTTTGTATAAAATTGCAGTTCCATATTCTCGTGAGGACGTATCTTGACTTTCTTAATTATTCTAATTGTGTAAATCCCAATTTATAAATTGTTGAACCAACCACCATTTTGTTTATATTAACAAGTATCCTACCGAATGTTCAAAAGTTATTCGTATCTAGATGTATGAATCCCGATTTTATGAACTATTAATCCTTTTACCATTTTCTTATGTTAACAAATTATCCTACTGAATGTTCAAAAGTTATTCGTATCTAACAAATTATCCTACTGAATGTTATAACTTTTAAAAGTTATCCGTATTTAAATGTATGAATCCCAATTTTATAAACTATTAATCCTTTTACCATTTTCTTATGTTAACAAATTATCCTACCGAATGTTATAACTTTTAAAAGTTATCCGTATTTAAATGTATGAATCCCGATTTTATAAACTATTAATCCTTTTACCATTTTCTTATGTTAACAAACTATCATGGTGAGTTATATAATTCTTAACAATTGTTCGTGGACAATTTAGTCGTTTTTGCCTCTTTATCTTACGGGGCTCCGTCTTTTGAATTCCAAAGGTTCCTTGAGACATTGATTATTTCGTCTTGTTGCATTCTCTTATTCTTTAATCTGTGCATTTACAGGGGTCTTCAAGAAAAGCGGAAGAATAGTTTTAGTTATCTGGCCAGACTAGAACTCCCTTACGCACAAATCATGATTTCCGAGACGAAAAATGAAACAACGATTTTGGTGGAACGTAGGGCATTCACCCGGTGTTCTCATAATCTTCTAGCTATCAGGGCTAAGTAGATTTCTTTTATTTCCCTTTTTTGTAACCATAGGCGGGTTCGGCTGCAACGAGTGATCGAGGATCGTTAAGAGGCGTGGTAACGCAAGGCCAGCGGCTGACGGTCGATAACCGACCCGCCCAGTTGCTTCTAGTTTCGTCTATCGCCGCTCGCTCGAGTGGCGTAGGTGACTTTTTCTAGAGAGCTTAGTGTTTTGAAAAATCGGGCCCTGTTGTACCATCATCCGCACTCTTTTACTTCGACTGGCCCAGCGCTATCTGTTAACAGATATTGTAGTTTCCAGGGCCTGCAGGGACCGTTGCTCGTATAATTGCTTACCGAATGCCCCCCCTTTCGCCAGAAGTCTCGAAACCCATGACTGAACTAAGAGTTCGTTTGTGCGAATAGCGCGAAGTTACGGCCTGACGTAACAATACGTCACCGGGACCAAGGGCCCCGAGAGCGTAGGAGAACTCCTCAGTTCTTGCTCGACCACCCACTAGTCAACTTCGTCTATTATAACCTATTGCTCTCTTCAAATAAAGACATTGTTGTGTCGCCAAAATCCGCTCCGCGGAGTTTGAAGATAATACCGCGCAAATGACGGGAATTTCTGGGTTGTGGGCAAACTGACCGGTGAAGGGTTGGAACCCAAACTCACGAACACACCGTTTGGTTTATTACGTTTTGTTACCCGCGCTCGGGTCACGAGCCGTACCCGAGGAGGCTCCAAAAACCCCCGTCAGCTGGTTTATAAAAATTGCTCGGGGCGCTAGCCACGCTC
Organism: Pimpla rufipes; assembly: GCA_963932165.1. Taxonomy (NCBI): domain Eukaryota; kingdom Metazoa; phylum Arthropoda; class Insecta; order Hymenoptera; family Ichneumonidae; genus Pimpla; species Pimpla rufipes. Next base: position 316,866 of record CAWVQF010000001.1, on the reverse strand, counting down.
TGAGCGTGGCCCAGCTTAAAAGATGTTAAAAGACGGGGACCAGATAGATGGCCGGCTAGCCACAGCCTTCACAAAGGGTAGAGGGGCGGTCCGGGGAACCCGGGACAGGAAAGTTCGGTCTGGCTCGATTTTCAAACAAATTACTCGACTCCAAAATACGCAAATTTCGGGCACAAAATAAAACAATTTATTCAGCAATTGCGGTCCGCAAAAATACAAAAGGGTGGCGCCCTGCTAAAATCGGGGAACGGCTACTCAGTTCACCGTTCCCGATTTCCTAAACGTTTCGAACAAAAATATTACACAAAAAAAACACTCTACTCGCGACCGCGAACTAAATCACATGACCGGGGACGAAGCCCCGCGCGACGAAGGCCCTACTGCGGTCGCCCGCTCGACCGGCGCAAAACGCAACCAAAAACGAATCCCCAAAAAAACACAACAATCCGCGACACAAAAATAACGACAACAGTACGCGATACTCAGTCCGGGCAGAAAGGCCCGCGACGATTCCACAAACGACAAACAAAAAACGCACGCACCCGGGATGGCCGCGCACAAGCCGGCAGCCTCACGCGCGTGCGACCGATCGCCGGCCGTATCACGAGGCGGCGACAGAAGGTCGCCCGCGAAAACTCTTCAACGGAACCGCGATCGCTCCCACGCACGTTTTTCCCGGGGATTGTCCCGAAAGCCTCACGCTTACCAAAAACGGTGACGAGGCGTCCGCCCTTGAGAACGGCCGCTCGCGAACCGAAGGCACTCTCACCGCGATCTCGGAAAAAACATAACGCGCGCACAAATCGGGTCCAGCCGCAATTAATTCCGCACCCGACGGATACCCCCGGTCGTCGGGCGGTCGTGAAAAATCCACCCTGCGCGCACCCGGAAACGGTCATCCCAAACCAAAGAAAACCCCCGAGAGGGACCCTACCTCACGGTTGTCTTCGCCGCAAAATCCATCGTCCCGGGAAGCGTGGACCTCTTTCCCCGCGACGTCGCCACCAACCTCGCGCGACAAGCTAACGGACAATGGCGCGTCGACGTTAACGCGACGCGCTGATCGGCGATCTCACGCTCCCCACTTTCCCCGAAAATCGCGATTTTCGCGCGGCCTATCGGCAAAATTACGCGCGACATACGCAGACCCTAGGCGCTCGCGACGCGCGGCCGAAGGGATCGTAACCGGGAAATTCGAACGTCTCCGTTTCGCCCGCACCGATTCTTTGCCGGTCACCTAATTTTTCCGGGGAACAATACGCGGCGAGAAAGCCGACGAAAACAATTATCCCTCCCAAATTTCCTTTCTCGCATCAATTTGGTTGTCGCGACAGGGAGGGCTTTTCGCGGCACCGGCAGGGGGGGGGGGGCGACGGCACTGCGCTAGGCCTCGCTAGCCGACGGAGCCGTCCGAAGACGCACGACGGCCGATCGGTGTTTGCTCGTGGCTGTCGTTGCGTCTCTCTCTCTCTCTCTCTCTCGCAGCGGTGGCATTCGGTCGCCGTCTCCCTCTTTCTCACGGCGGTGGCGTCTGTCCATCTCTCTCTTTCTCGTGTGATTTGCGGCGTCTTCGCGGGGATTTCGTATTCCCGGGGATCGAAAACTCTTACGCGGCCTCTTGCTCGCTGGCCTCCTCGAATTCGGCGGGGACGTGTCGCATAAAAAAACAAAAACAAAACCGAATTAATAATTATTCTAAGCGCCGAGAGTGCCCTACGGAATCGCCTGACCAGGTAACCTGTGAAGTCGGCGGCCACGCCGCGGGGACGAAGCGGCTATACGGGCTTTTTTTGTAACGCGCCAAAAAAGTGCGTTACAGTTTATTCACACAATTCAGTAATAAATTACAGTCACTCACACTTAAATAGATTTACACTTAAATTGTTTAACAACGATTATTTATTGCTGAGATTCTCCGCACGAATCTCAGCCGAACCAACCGCACAGTTCCGTGCTCAAATTAAGTCTGCCCGATAACTGTTCTCAACTCCTTTTATACGGTTTGAGATCAGTTACTTCAGCGCAATTTTGTTTGTTTATTAATCCGCATGTTTATCTCTGGTGCCTTACTGCCCCACATTAATGGTAAACAGTGCACCGGGCCCCCGCATGCAACGGCATGCGCCGGGCCCCGAAACCGCTGACGCGCTATTGCGACGCTTCGGCCGTTGCAATGGCCAGCGGTGGCCGTATTTTTCTGCATTGCCGCAAGCGCAAGGCGCTGCGGTGGCTATACGCGTATTCACGCGAATTCCTTACTGATTTCTTCATCGCGAGCGTGAAGCGCCGCGATGGACGCGTGTGCGTCGCACGTAACCCGCGAGCACACGACCGGGGTACAACATCCCTCCCCCCTTAAAAGAAAAGAAATTCGACCCCGGATTTCTTTTCACTCGTCTCCGGCGAGTTTTCCAAAAATATTAACCTACCCCGTAACTAATTATTTCCTCGGTTTCCCAAAATAAAAATTCTTTAAATTACCGGTTATCTTACCCGTCGCGGAGTTCAACGACCCTGGTTGCAATATTGCCCACCAATTTCCGCTGATGCGGAACTGCCACGATATAAAAATGGTCTTCCGCGGTTTGCGCGCTCAGAACGTGAATAACAATCAGCGCGACATGGGTAAAATTACAGAGGTAAGTTTTCTTTATCCTACGAAGTTAATTTACACTACGGTTTCCATATTCTAATGTTCGTTTTTTCCCCTTTTTCCAGCAGTCTGCAGACCCACATACCACTGCCACGGGCACCGTCTGCCGAATCCCTGGGGTCCGGACGAAGGATGCCGCGACCTCCCTTCCAAGGATCGTGGTACTGGACCCGCACGCGCTCAACTACCGTGCGGTCCATGGTCGTTTACCGCTGAGCTGCGCGTTGCGGATGCGCTCCAAATGCGCGACTGGGGCCTGGCTGCGTCTGCTGGCTGCTGCAACGGCGCTTCCACCGGCCGATGAGGGGACTGGCCATAGATAGCCCTCCATGTGGTCGCTGCTATTGTGACGTTTTGTACAACTTTTCGTGTTTGTTTTTTTTTTATAATAACAATAAATGTCTTTTCCCCGGATTCGTCTTGTGTGGACTCCTTATCCTCTCTCATATTATGCCCGCCTCCGTGAACGGCGGGGTGACCTCCGGCTTCCTGCGACGGATCGTGCGCACGATCAAGTATACAGCGCAACCGGTAATTACCAGCAGTACGAGAGCGCCCGCTCCGTATTGTCCGATGGTAAAGTAGAGGCGCGTTCTGCCTGTCTGTACTGCGTCCAAATCATGCCCCAGATTGCGTAGCCGTGTTCCCAGCTCGTTCAACTCACGTGGATTGCTGACCACGTTCCGAAGTCCAGGGCTCCTTGCCTCGGTCACCTTTGGGATAGTTTTCCCTTCATGCTCCGATAGGGTAAGATTGTACGTAGGGACCAACCCTCCGTCGCGGATATCTTGAGTGATCCGCTTCACGGTGCTCACTTTAAAATCCTGGGCCGTAGCAACGCATTTCCCGGTCATTGTCAGCATGCCGGCGTCTATTAACGTTTCTTGCTTCGCTGGTTGCCCGTCACAGATGATGTTGACCGCTTCTTCGCTGGGGGCTACGTATAACCAACGGCCGGGCTGCTCCATACTCATGATTACGGGTCGTGTGAGCTTGATAGCCCGCTTCGTGCATTGTTGTTTCACGGCCATGGTGTTGGTGGTGAACATGACGACCTCACAGGGCGCGTCATCGTTGATCGCCAGTGTTGGATGCTGCGAATCACAATAATATTTATCTCCATCGGCTTTGCATGCGTCCAAATCCTTTTCCGACATCCGTAGGTAGCTCCGGCTCTCCCGATTTACGACGACGAGATCCTCGGTCGTCTCTAGGTAATAGTAGGTGTTATTTGCTGCCCTCGTAGGTAGTGGATATACCCGATTGATGCTGAACTCGGCTTGGCTCACGAGAGGTATTTCCAGCAAAATGACCACCATGCTCCCTTTTCTGAATGCCTTCACAGTGGACAGCCTCAGGAGATGCGCCGCATTTGACCGGGTAACCTGCCGAGGGAAACTGTGTCCGCGTGGTACGTGTGGTAACGCTTCCGTCAGGTACTCAGTCATTTTCTCGGGACTGAGCATTGCCGGACTTATGGTTCCCATGGAAATTCCTGAAAACATTTCCACGAGCTCTCTCACGTTTCCCAGTATCGTTTCTACGTAGGCTTCGATGGCGGCGATATTTTCGTCCAATCGTTGCCGCACCTCCAGACTATTTCCCCGAACCTCGAAATCAAAATTTGCCTTGGTAATTAATCCACATAAGGCGTCCTCGTTCTCCTGGGTTACCCGGGCGGTCCGGTTGAATAATTCGATGGCTGACTCCACGATCTGGACCTGCTCCTTCATACCCTTTTTCAAGGTTTCCTCGTTCTGCCGTACATTCTCCAGCTCGGCTGCGATTCGCTCTGCGTCGGAAGCGTCCATTTTCCCTGTAAGGGCTTTTATTATCGAACCCAATCCATCCAATAGCCCTCGGCGTTTCCGGCGGTGCTCGGCTCCCACCAGGTCATGAATTATCCCGATTTATTTCCGTATTTTTTCGTTGACCCGGGCGACGGTGTCGGATAACGCCTGGCATTGGCTGTTGTCATCTAATTCTCGTTTGCAGGTATCCTGGAGCCTATGCAGCTGTATCAGGTTGTTTTCTTCCTGTTGGGCCAATAGTCCGATATCTACATGGATTGAAAGATTCCAGGTGTCCGAAAAAATATTCAGTTTGCCCACTTCCTCGTAGTAGAGGCCGAGCGTGTCCCGGAATTTCCGGACTTCGTACGGCGCGCCTGCACCTGTGGCAATTGCCAGCTGACTCAGAAGCGATAGCCTGTAACAGTGTGCCCAATATTTTAGCTCGTGCGTAACTCACATGCACGGCTCTTGTACCGGTGATATATAATAACCGGCTACGCATGGTATCGTCACTTCGCTCTTCTTCGTAACCGCGAGACGCAACGTTTACCGAAAAAATTTTCGCCATGGACCCCGCCATGATTGCTCATCTGTTTCCCGGCCAGGAATTCAACCACGAGGTCTACCGGGTGCTGGTGAGGGTCAACCCTTTTCAAGGGCTTCACCCCGGGTATTCTTTTCCTGTTTCTAATTTTCTCTGTTTCTTCTGGTTTTCCCCAGGAAGCGTTGTTCTCCGCCCCGAGGCCGCGTCGCCCCGCGTACCTTGAGTCATTTATCCGTGAGGCGGAGAAAATTCGGTATCAGCGTCGACTTCTTACTTGGGGAGTGAACAAGCTGTGGGCCGAAAATCCGACGGAGAGAGCATCAGCTGATCCCCTGGGCCTGCGACGGCTTTTCGGTGTTGAATCTTCGCCGTGCCCTCATTGCGGCTGTACTAAATGAATAAAAATCTAATTTCCATGTATTTTTTGTTTTCTATAATTTTCGACATTTTCCCACTTTGTTCTTCCCGTCACGCTGTACCGCCGAGCCCCGACTAGTGCTCGATGTAGTTTTTAAGGCGGTTCACATGCACTTTGAGTATTTTCCGCCCTTTCTGAATAGAATAGTTTTGGGCGGAATGAACCTCCACGACTGTATATGGCCCGATCCACTTGGGCGTTAATTTCGCTGCTCTTCCGCGTCGCACCGTCTCATCATGTAGAAGTACCTTGTCGCCGATGCGGAATTCCTGGATCTTCGTCTTCTTATCGAACTGCTGCTTGGCTCGTTCCTTCGACGTTTTCAGATTCTCTCTAGCGGTAGTCCAGGCGGCGCGTAACCGCTCTCGCAGCTCCCCCGCGTAGTCGTCGTACGAATATGTTGCCCTTGGCTCCCTCCGAAGGGCGGTCGGTAGTTCTGCCTCCTCCCCGAACACCAAGCTGTGCGGGGTATGACCTGTGGAAGTATGCGGGGTCGTGTTGTAAGTGAACATGGCGTATGGTAGCCATTGATCCCAATTTCCCTGGTCCTCATCCACATAGTTCTTCAGGTATTCGGCCAGAGTTCGGTGTGAACGCTCCAGGGCGCCATTTGACTCCGGGTGGTAAGCCGTGGTTTGTATTTTCTCGATTTGCAACAGTTTACATACGCCCTTAAAGGTGGCGCTGAGAAAGTTCGTACCCTGATCCGTGAGTACGGTTTCCGGTGTACCATATCGGCAAATTATTCCTTCAGCGAATGCTTTGGCCACCTCATTTGCTGACTGACTTTGCAGCGGGATCGCTACACTGTATTTTGTCAACAAATCCTGGAATGTGAGGATATATTTATTACCTCTTTCCGTATCTGGTAATGGACCGACTATGTCCATTGCGCATTTTTCAAACGCTTTGGTCGGCGTATCTGTAATCGCCATAGGCGCTTTATTGAGAGGGCGAATTTTATTTTTCTGACATTTGTCGCAACTATTAACATATTTTTCCACATCTCCTCGTAGGCCGGGCCAGGTATATTTCAGCTGAATTCTTTTGTACATTCTAGCAATGCCCTGGTGCCCGCCAAACGGAGTATCGTGGTATTCACGTAGTATTGTCGCGTGGTATTCACGCCTGTCTCTCTTCCTCTCCCGCTCTGGAGTCGTCCGTGCTGCTGCTGTCCTCCTCGCACGCTGGCTTGCCCGCTACCTCCTTCGCCGTCCTTGTCGGTTGCACGGCGGCTGGCGCGCTGGCTGTCTCACTCGGCGGCGCGCTGCTCGACTCACCCGGTGGCGCGCGCTCGGGGTATTGCGGGTCGCTTGCTGTCTCGCTCGGCGGCGCGCTAGCTGTCTCACTCGGCGGCGCGCGCTCGGGGTATTGCGGGTCGCCTGCTGTCTCGCTCGGCGGCGCGCTAGCTGTCTCTCTCGGCGGTGCGCTCGCGGGGCAATGGGGGTCAGCGCGCGGGTGACGCGCGACGCGGCGGCCATTAAGTCGGCCGCGGTCGTCTGTCTCTGTCGCACTCCCGTCGCCTGGCGCCTTACTTGCCTCCGCTCTGGCCTGTGAGCGTGTGGCCACACAGATGCGGCTTAAAGCGTCTGCGTTTGTGTTGCGCTTACCTGCCTTGTACTCGACATTGAACTCATGTTCTGCTAATTTTATTTTCCAACGCATGAGTCTCGAGCCAGGGTCCTGGACGCCGAAAAGCCATGTTAAAGGCTTGTGATCGGTGACGACTGTGAATTTCGTTCCGTACACATACGGTCGAAACTGGGATATTCCCCAGACGATTGCCAACAGTTCCCTCTCGATGGTGGAATAATTCTGCTCAGCCTTGTTCAACGTTCGGCTGGCATAGCAGATCGGCAGATCTTCTCCGATTTTACCTTGCGACAGAATTGCCCCGATGGCCTTGTCGGAAGCGTCTGTCGTCACGATGAAGGGCTGCTCGAAATCCGGATACTGTAGTACCGGAGCCGTTGTAAGGGCCGTCCTAAGGTCCTCAAATGCTTGCTCTTGCTTCGGCGTCCATACGAAAGGGACGTCCTTCTTGGTTAATTCACTAAGAGGCTTTGCAATTTTCGAAAAATCCTGAATGAATTTCCTGTAATAGCCCGCTGGTCCCAGAAAGGACTGTACTTCTTTTACGCTTCTTGGGACAGGAAAATTCTTTACTGCGATAATTTTCTCTGGATCTGGTCGTACTCCTTCCTCGGAGATCACATGCCCCAGATATTGAGTTTCCTTCCGGAGGAATCTACATTTCCCGGGTTGCAGAGACAACTTGGCCTCCCGCAGTCGCTGGAAAACTTCTTCCAGCCTTTTATTGTGTTCCTTCAGGTTGGCGCCGAATATTACGATATCGTCCAAATAGACGTAGCATTTTAGTCCGGCGAGCCCGGCCAGCACCGAATTCATCAGTCTCTGGAAGGTTGGTGGAGCGTTTTTTAACCCGAATGGCATTCGGGTGTACTCGAAATGTCCTTGCGGTGTTGAAAATGCCGTTTTTTCCCTGTCCTTTTCAGCCATGGGGATTTGGTGGAAACCTGACGCCAAATCGAGCGTCGTAAAATATTGCGCTCGACCGAGTTGGTCGAGTATTTCATTGATATGTGGTAGTGGGTATGAATCCCCGATGGTGACCTCGTTTAATCTACGAAAGTCGACCACAACGCGCATTTTCCTGATGCCCGCTGCGTCAGGTTTTTTGGCCACTACGAGCAGTGGTGCGTTCCACTGACTCCGACTGGGCCGGATTATCCCGTCCTTCAGCATCTCCACCATTTGTTGCTGCACTTCTTTTTTGTGGGCTTCTGGTAGCCGATACGGGTTTACCTTGATGGGCAAAACCCCCTCCTTAAGCGGGATGTGATGCTCCACCATATCTGTGCAGGGCAGTTTGTCGCCCTCCAGGTGGAATATGTCCGCGTAATTTTCGCATATTTCGAGGAGATGTTTTGTCTCCTCCTTATTAAGGTGGTCCACGACAATCTCTTTTCTTATTTTTTCGAGTCGCGTGCCTCCCCCCTTCGCGCTGATAGTTCGTACTTCCAGCGTGGTACTATCGGTCTAGCCGTCGCGTGGTTTTTCTGCTGACGCGAGTGGTTCGAGTGTCACGGTCGGTCGGTCGACCTCGATTTCCTCCGCTGTGGTATTCGCCAGACTTACCACAGAGCTGCTTCCTTGGGGTGTTGTAACACACGCCCCGAGCACCACTCCGTCGGCAATCTCGCGTTTTTCGACCATCCCTACGAATTGACTGCCAGTTGATGCGTACGTAATGTTTTCGCTACGCGGCGGCAGTTTTACCTTCAGACTTCCGTTGATCAGGGGCATGCTATGCCCGTACATCTTTACCGTGGTTCCTCCGAGGATATCCACGCTGTGTTTTATTATGAAGTCCATACCCAAAAATCCGTGTACCCCGAGTGGTACGTCATCGGGTATTACATGGAACAAGTGCGTTATACTGACCGCTGGCGTGTTTACGGTGATCCGGGCTGCGCAGAGGGCTTTAATCCTTTTCCCCCCTACGCCCTCGATGTAGACATCCGATTTTTCAGCCGCGGTTTCGGGTTTCAGCGCACTTTTATTTATTATGCTCAACTGAGCCCCGGTGTCCGCTTTTAGGGTGAGCATCGAAATCGTTCGCCGCACGGTCCAACGCGGTCGCTGGGATCACGCACACTTGGTAGGTTTCTTCAGGCTTGTCCGCGATGGTGATCGCGTTCACTTGGAAGGTTCCTACGTTGCTCCATTGTTCCCGGTTTTGGTTTTCTGCTCGGATTTCTCATTGTCACCTTGCTTGTCCTTTTTTGCCTTTTCCCGTTTCCGGCATACTTTCCACTCGTGCCCGAGTTTCTTGCAGAATGTACAGGTGACCACGTTAATTTCCTTGGCAGGCCCTGGACCAGGGAGGCTGGGTCGTCCTGATTTCCGGCAATCCCGTGCCAAATGGCCGGGTTTTTTGCAGTTGAAACATTTGGCCTGTGTGGGCCCTGCTGCCGGTAAAGATTGGCGCGAGTTTCCACCCCCGTTGTTGTCCTTGTTGGGCCTGGTTCCGGTCATCCTTTCGACCTCAATCGCCCCTACCACCGAGTCATGGAGGCTCTGGTAGTTTCTCGAGCGTACGATGGTTTGCACCTCCTTGCATAGCCCATTTTCGAAGTTCATCTGGGCACTTTTCCTCGTGGCTTCCTCGATGTAGCGGGCGCCCTCCGGTGCTATGCTTTCACACAGTTTCTCTATCACCTCCACCGTCAGCCGTTCCGCCCTTGTGGCGTAGGCTGACACGGACTCCTTCGGTCCCTGTCGCAATAGGCAAAATTCGTATTGTAAAGACGCGAGAGATTTTCGTTTACCGTACAGGGCCTCCAGTTCCACCCTTAATTCCTCGAGGTTGGTAATGGTCTTGTGTTTCAACTCTTTTATGGCCCGGTCTTCCAGCTTGCCACTGAGTATTAAGGCGAGCAGGGTTGAACGCTGTCCGGGGCGTACCCGAGACCAAACTGCGTCACAGGACAGCATAAATCCGTCCAATTTCCCGGGGTCATTACCATCGAAGTTTTTTACATTTCGTAGGGCTAGGCCCAGGTCCAGATATTCCGCATCGTCCTCCGATCGCCGTGGTGGTGGTGCCGGGTTTGAATTTCTCGGCTGCGCAAACGGCGGAAGTGGCGGATCCTGGGAGGGACCGGAAGGGCCTCCGAGCGCGGCGTTTCGCTGAAGTAATTCCCGCAATTGCCGCTCCATTGCTTCCACTCTCTTGTACAGTTCGTCTCTGGAGGTACCTTCCTGTGTTTCCTCTCCCTCCGAACTGTCACCGTCGTTACCACCGTCATTCCCCTGCGGCGCATTGCCCGCCGGTAATGTTCCCGCATCCAGGGGAATATTACCGAACAGGGTTCGCCGCACCCGGGGCAGGCCGAATCTCGGCATATGGCTTATTCTTCTTCGTAAACTGAAGTTGGTGGTCCTGTCCAGGTCCCAATCCAGCACATTCTGCCTCTGGCCCCCGTACAGGGCTCTCATGGCGTCAATTTCCGCGTCAACCATGCCCGGCGTGATTGGTTCAGCAGGCCTTGGCTGGTTCAGCAGGCCTTGGCTGCGCCATGATTTGTCGGGGTTCAAAAAGACTATCGTCAATATCCCCTAAATCGTCCTCGTCGTCAAATCCCGTACCGCGCTGCAGATTTACCCCGAACAGAGGGTTGGGGCTCTCCTGTCCTTCCGCTTGGTTACTTCGCGAGGTTAAAGTTCTGAGCGTTTCTCGGGCCCGATCGGATATTTCCACGAGCGCGGCGGCTAGACCGGTGGCGACGGGTGCTGACTCTCCCGGCAAGGTAGTCTCAAGTGAATTACCTCGACGTTCTATTTGCGTCAAGTTTACTGGGGTTGCCGGGGCACTCATGTATCTCGAGTTTCTTGCCGATACCGTGCGTAGCGGTCCGCGAAGAATTTATTTTTGCGTACAGAAAAATAAATAAAAAATATGTGGAGCCACTTACAGTGCGCTTCTTATCCACATGCTGGGAGGCCTTCTCTTCCTGGAGATTTTGTGGCTCCTGCGGAACTGTTCGGCGCTGATACGCCCTTCGAAGGTTGCTGCAGGCCCTTCGGGTTGCGTTGGTTGGTTCACGGATCCCCTGGATCGCAGTCGATTCCTCACTCGACTTCCGTGTGCCCCCGTTACCTGGTGGGTCTTGTCCTTATCGGCTGGCGATAGCTTCCGCGTGGTAAGTTACCGACCGCGGGTATTTGCGTGTAAGTTTTTTCCGATGGCGTAGTTCGTTCGCTCCGGTGGAATCCCACCGCTGCCACCAATGTTGTGTCGCCAAAATCCGCTCCGCGGAGTTTGAAGATAATACCGCGCAAATGACGGGAATTTCTGGGTTGTGGGCAAACTGACCGGTGAAGGGTTGGAACCCAAACTCACGAACACACCGTTTGGTTTATTACGTTTATTCACACAATTCAGTAATAAATTACAGTCACTCACACTTAAATAGTTTTACACTTAAATTGTTTAACAACGATTATTTATTGCTGAGATTCTCCGCACAAATCTCAGCCGAACCAACCGCACAGTTCCGTGCTCAAATTAAGTCTGCCCGATAACTGTTCTCAACTCCTTTTATACGGTTTGAGATCAGTTACTTCATCGCAATTTTGTTTGTTTATTAATCCGCATATTTATCTCTGGTGCCTTACTGCCCCACATTAATGGTAAATAGTACACCGGGCCCCCGCATGCAGCGGCATGCGCCGGGCCCCGAAACCGCTGACGCGCTATTGCGACGCTTCGGCCGTTGCAATGGCCAGCGGTGGCCGCATTTTTCTGCATTGCCGCAAGCGCAAGGCGCTGCGGCGGCTATTCGCGTATTCACGCGAATTCCTTACTGATTTCTTCATCGCGAGCGTGAAGCGCCGCGATGGACGCGTGTGCGTCGCATGTAACCCGCGAGCACACGACCGGGGTACAACAACATTCTTTTGTTCACTACCAATCTATACATATTCATTCGGCATCCACCAACACCTGACCCGTTACATAAAAAAAAAATAGCAAAAAAAATCGTCATCTAAGTAGTGACGCGCATGAATGGATTAACGAGATTCCCTCTGTCCCTATCTACTGTGGGATGTCGTCCGTATGGGAAACGCTCTACACGGTGTACGGTTTGTGCGAATAAATAGCGATCTTGGCATTTTGGATTAGAAGGTGCTCGTCCATAGGCCCAGGAAAAAATCGGGGGAAAATCGTGTGGTTTTTAGATTTTTGCGCAAAGTACGCACCCCGGGGCCAATAGGCACACGGGGGACGGAAACGACTATTGCGGGGCCGGGTATTAATTTTTCGGCCCGATTGTTTTTGGGCGGGGTCCACCGGCCGCCGGCGCACCCCCCACTCTCTTGCTGCCTCTCTTGTTCCCCTGCTTTTTTGGCTGCATCACAGCCAAAAAAGCAGGGGAACGGGGGGGAAAAATTCGTCGGAATCGGCGAAGTCGGCCGTGGTGACGACGGAGGCGGCGGGGACGACGCCGCCATCGACATTGGTGACGACGCCGCCATCGACGTTGGTGACGACGCCGCCATCGACGTTGGTGACGACGTCGGTGTCGGCGGGGACGACGCCGCCATCGACGTTGGTGACGACGCCGGTATCGGCAGTGACGGCGACGACTAGTCAGATACTTTCCGCGTTTCAGCGGTTTTTCCTCTTCTCCACTAGGATTTCGGCGCTTCGACGATTTTTCAGTACAACCGCCTGCGCTGCTCTTAGACAAATTCTTGCCACCCCAGTTTTCTTCTTCGCGTAAGAACGGGTACGTCATCTCCTTACTGCTTGCGGTAGTCGTCTCACCCTCTTCTACTGATGCCGTCTCGTTCCCGCCCTGTTTTGAGCTCTCAGCTAGCTCAGAGAGCTTTGAGCTATCGTCGAGCTTCGAGCACTCGCCGAGTTCCGAGCTCTCGTGGAGCTTCGACCACTCGCCGAGTTTCGAGCTCTTGTCGAGCTTCGAGCGCTCGCCGAGTTTCGAACTCTCGTCAAGTTTCGAGCTCTCGCCGACTTTCGAGCTGTCGTCGAGTTTTGAGCTCTCATCGAGTTTCGAGCACTCGCCGAGTTCGGAACTCTCGTCGAGCTTCGAGCACTCGCCGAGTTCGGAGCTCTCGTCGAGCTTCGACCACTCGCCGAGTTTCGAACTCTCGTCACGCTCCGAGCTGTCGGAGAGTTTCGAGCTCTCATCGAGCTTCGACCACTCGCCGAGTTTCGAACTCTCGTCACGCTCCGAGTTGTCGGAGAGTTTCGAGCTCTCATTGAGCTTCGAGCTCTCGTTGGGCTTCGATGTTTCGTCAAGTTCGGAGACCTCGTTGAGCTTCAAGCACTCGCCAAGTTCCGAACTCGCGTCGAGCTCCGAGCTCTCGCTGACTTTCAAGCTCTCGTCGACTTTCGAACTCTCGTCGAGCTTTGAGCTATCGTCGAGCTTCGAGCTCACGTCGCGCTTCGATGGTCTCTCATGTTCGAAGACCTTGTCGAATCTCGACGTTTTTTCGCATTTTCCGGCTGTGGATGAGCAATCACTATGTAGCAATTTTTCGGCGCCAGAAATCGAACGGATATGTTTTATCAAAAACTTATCCACTCTGAGGTTGTGGTCACCTTTTAGCGTCGGCTGTTTTAGTTCACGGAAATATTCCTCGCTTCGTGCTGAAGTTGCAGTGGACCCATCAGCTGCCAGTACAGATGTCCAGAGGGTAAAGTGCTTGCATATCCTGAGAAGACCACGCGCAAAAACGGGGCATCAATAGGGATTTGGTCGGTCGCCCATTTGCGTGTTGCAATTATTGCAACTATCTTCGAGATTTTTGAAGAAATCACTCAACCTCCCGCTTTCATAAAAATCGGCAGCTTTGGGGTCCAGTACAACTCTCGTATCATCATAGGAGTCACCGCAACCTGCAGGATCGATTCCAGATTTGATAATTTCGTCGATCTCTCCTGGAAACTATCGTTAGTCTACCGTTTTGATTTTTCTAATCAATCGAGCTTGGGCGTCGAAGCAGCCATCATTCGAATCTATATCCTCGATCTCCGAATAAGCTACGGTCAGGGTATCGCGTAGCAAGCTTTCGAACTGATCAAACGTAGTGCATTTGGCGATCAGTCCAGTGCACCTGAGAAAAAACTCCTTTACCCGCGCATGCGTATTGCCGAAGCACTTCCAGCGAGATACAAGCATGATAAGATGCGCAATGTCGATCCTCAAGCGAAATCGGAGTCTCCAAATGGTGTTGCTTCCTTTGACGAACGCGAAACATCTGTTGCTGTATGTGTCAAGGTCAATTGTTTCGAACGCTAAACTGAGAACGTTCAAAAGTGCAAGCGAATAGTCGCTTACAACCTCTTCAGGTACTGGCACATCAGATCGCAACCATTCGCGTAACCAGTAAGTCAAGATGTTCGTGTCGTGCTTCTCCAAAGCCATCTGGACAACCGGCAAGATTTTTCCACCAAACGGAACCACACCCTGGTAAAGGTAAACCGTGGAACGCGACCCATCTGGTTTTGGGATCTTGCGAATAACTGAACCTGTCGCATCTATACTGAGGCTGCCAGTTTTCGTCGGATCTTTGCAGCACATTTTATAAAGAACAGATTGCTCTTGACTCCAGTACATTGCGAAGAACTTATCCGACCCAATCTCTCGAATGGTCCCTACGAATTCAGGGCGATATTTTAATTCTCGCACTGATTCGACGAGTTCGACGCCTTTACGCAGCCCTAACTCTGGATAGGTTTCCGTTTGTTTTGCCTTGCGTAAAACATCTTCGCTATACAAGTGCGCGGGAACTTTGTCGCCAAAGTCCATGAGTTCATTAGCTGTCTCTCTGCGCCAAGCATAGGTCGACTGGGCGGTGACTTCTTTTGCGACGCGTTGCCTCTTTTTGCCTCGAAGTTGGCGCTTCTTTTGGTGCACAATATCCCTCGTGTCACTGGTGGAGATGTGTAGTGTGAGACCTTCATCATCGGTTGGTTTATCTAAGGCCACCAAATTAATCCGCACACCACACTCAGTACAAGAACCCTTTATCGACAGGTATGGTTCCCCGTCGTTCTCGTTGACTTTTGAGTTTTTAAACGAAAAGCAGCATGGCAACTTATGTTCCCGCCATAATTGCTCCTGAAGCACATCAGTCCAGCACACTCGCAGTACTCTGTTGTCTCGACCATTGTAGCAAACACCCCGTGGTCGGATACTATTCCAGTCGTCGCTTGTCAACGTAATAATTTTTCGTAGTGGTGTCAACAGGTCACGGGATGTGTTCAATGACCAGTTCGAGCCACAACTGCTATCCATTACCGGAGTTGAACCCTTGGGGTCTCGCTCGATGCCATGCACGCTTCGAAGCATATCCTGGATTTGGTGGTCGTTCCGGGAGATGTAAAGGTATATATGCTTCACCGACATTTCGTTCCGCATTTTTTTCGTCGCGTCGTTCCAAACGCTTTGTGAGAGAGATTTTAGTTTTCCGGTATCATCGAAAAACTCTAAATCTCTCACTGCATCAAAAACGACTTTCACCGGAAACTTCGGAGCGCGCGGCATTTTCCACGAATTTCTTTTTTTTTCAGACTTAATCATACATTTTTTTTTTTTGTCAACTTAATCATAAAATGGTTCGGTTTTCCACATTATCCACAATGTGACATAAGAGCTTGTTACTTCAGATTCATTCCATTCGCAATGGAACGAATCTGACAAAGCGAGGACAACGACCAAGATGACGACGAAGGCGGGGGCGACTACAACGACCACGATGAAGACGTAGGTGAGGACGACTACGATGACCGCGATGACGACGTAGGCGACGGCGATGACGACGACAGCGAGAACAACGAAGACGACGACAGCGAGAACAACGAAGACGACGACAGCGAGAACAACGAAGACGACGACAAGGGCGACGACGAGGACGATGACGTAGGCGACGGCGACTACGACTACCACAATGACGCCGTAGGCGACGGCGACTACGACGACCGCGGTGACGACGTAGGCGACGGCGACGACGACAACCCCAATGGCGATGTAGGCGACGGCGACTACGACAAACACAATGACGACGTAGGCGACAGCAACTACGACGACCACGATGATGACGAAGGTGAGGGCGACTAAGACGAACACGATGACGACGTAGGCGACGGCGACTACTATGACCACGGTGACGACGTAGGCGACGGCGACTACGACAACCACAATGACGACGTTGGCGACGGCGACTACGACGACCACGATGACGACGGCAGCGAGAACAACGAAGACGACGGCAAGGACGACGACGAGGATGACAGCGAAGACGCCCACAACGACGACCACGATAACGACGAAGACGGCGGCGACTACGACGAACTCGATGATGACGACAGCGAGGACGACGGGGACGTCGGCACCGAGGACAACGAACACGACAAAGAAGACGAAATCAACCCCGACCACAATGATGACGGTGGCAAGGATGACGAAAATTTATTTTTCATATCTTTGATTAAATGCATTTTTCTGTTTCAAATCTGTTAATAAATAAACTCCAGAGCGGGTGATTGAGCTTCTCGGTACTATATTTGATTGAAAACCAATTCTGTCAAACTCAACGCTGTGAGCCAACCCAAAATTATAATTATAGGTAAACCACGCATTTTTTTTTGCTCAATAATACGAGCCGAAAAATAGGTCTTATATTAAAATGTTGAGGCTGACACAGTAAAAGTTCTTAAAAATTGTTTCATACCCGAAAGGGTCGCGAGTTAGGACAGAAAGGTTTACGATCTTCATTGCCATGAAACATTATTCGCTTATTACTTAGAGCTGAATAAGCTACATTCGAATGGAAGGATTTAATAGTACATTACGTTACAAGGGAGGGAAATGCAACTTTTCACCGAGCGTGAAGTTTGATGCCCGAGCGAAGCGAGGGCAGAAATTTACACGAGGTGAAAGGTTGCATCCCTCCCATGTAACGTACTATACTTTTTGTAACACGTGCACGAATCGCGGCACTTTCCATGGCAGTCTTGCGAGCCGAAAGTGGCCGTTTCAGTGTCAGTCGCGAACCTGTGGTAAAATGACAGAGTCACGCATGCGCAGTTCGCATTTCGTTCACTTTCGTCCCTTGGGAGTTTCTGTCATTCACTTTCGTCCCTTCAATCACAACCTCACTTTTCAGTGTTCGTCTCGCGCGACTGCCATTCCAAGTGCCGCAGATTCGTGCACTCGTTACAAAAAGTATGATGTGCAACACGGGTCGAATTGTCAATTGCGACTCGTGTGATTGCAAACCTCACACTCGCCGCAATTGCCAACTTTCGACCCTTGTTGCACAATATACTATTTCTCGCGATTTCGCTAAAAAAAATAACCACATTTCGTGTGTGTAACGAGGGCGGAAAATAAGCTCATTTTTTATAAATGACGACACGCATGCGTAGTACGGGTTTCATTACTCCCTCTCGGGCAGGAATGAGCTTATTACATCCCTAGGGATGTTACGCCAGGCCGTAACTTCGCGCTATTCGCACAAACGAACTCTTAGTTCAGTCATGGGTTTCGAGACTTCTGGCGAAAGGGGGCATTCGGTAAACAATTATACGAGCAACGGTCCCTGCAGGCCCCGGAAACTACAATATCTGTTAACAGATACCGATGGTTCAGTCGAGGTAAAAGAGTGCGGATGATGGTACAACAGGGCCCGATTTTTCAAAACACTAAGCTCTCTAGAAAATGTCACCTACGCCACTCGAGCGAGCGGCGATAGACGAAACTAGAGGAAACCGGGCGGGTCGGTTATCGACCGTCAGCCGCGGGCCTTGCGTTACCACGCCTCTTAACGATCCTCGATCACTCGTTGCAGCCGAACCCGCCTGTGGTCACAAAAAAAGGGAAATAAAAGAAATCTACTTAGCCCTGAGAGCTAGAAGATTACGAGAACACCGGGTGAATGCCCTACGTTCCACCAAAATCGTCGTTTCATTTTTCGTCTCGGAAATCATGATTTGTACGTGATGGAGTTATAGTCTGGCCAGATAACTAAACCTATTCTTCCACTTTTGTTCAAGACCCCTGTAAATGCATAGATTAAAGAATAGGAGAATGCAACAAGACGAAATAATCAATGTCTCAAGGAACCTTTGGAACTCAAAAGACGGAGCCCCGTAAGATAAGGAGGCAAAGACGACTAAATTGTCCATGAACAACTGTTAAGAATTATATAACTCACCATGATAATTTGTTAACATAAGAAAATGGTAAAAGGATTAATAGTTTATAAAATCGGGATTCATACATTTAAATACGGATAACTCTTAAAAGTTATAACATTCGGTAGGATAATTTGTTAACATAAGAAAATGGTAAAAGGATTAATAGCTTATAAAATCGGGATTCGTACACCTGGATATGAATAACTTTTGAAAATTATAACATTCGGTAGGATACTAGTTAATATAAACAAAATGGTGAAAGGTTTAACAGTTTATAAAATTGGGATTCACACAATTAGATACAAATGACGTTGCATAATCTTGGATAATTAAGAAAGTTAAGATACGTCCCCGCGAGAATATGGAGCTGCAATTTTATACAAAATTTATAACAACGCGTATTAGCGACAACAAGCGAAGATGAACTTTCAACAACAAATTCGAGAATTACAGTCTGTACGATCTCCTATGTAAATTCAAATCTTGGTCAAAGCGATCTTGTTAAGAAGTTATTCTTGTCGCCCGGCGAAACCACTTAAAACCACGGCAGGGAATCAGATAATGTATTCTATAACAAACCTACAAAACTTATAAGCTGTTACGTCAGGCCGTAACTTCGCGCTATTCGCACAAACGAACTCTTAGTTCAGTCATGGGTTTCGAGACTTCTGGCGAAAGGGGGGCATTCGGTAAGCAATTATACGAGCAACAGTCCGTGCAGGCCCTGGAAACTACAATATCTGTTAACAGATAGCGCTGGGCCAGTCGAAGTAAAAGAGTGCGGATGATGGTACAACAGGGCCCGATTTTTCAAAACACTAAGCTCTCTAGAAAAAGTCACCTACGCCACTCGAGCGAGCGGCGATAGACGAAACTAGAGGCAACTGGGCGGGTCGGTTATCGACCGTCAGAAGCTGGCCTTGCGTTACCACGCCTCTTAACGATCCTCGATCACTCGTTGCAGCCGAACCCGCCTGTGGTTACAAAAAAGGGAAATAAAAGAAATCTACTTAACCCTGATAGCTAGAAGATTATGAGAACACCGGGTGAATGCCCTACGTTCCACCAAAATCGTTGTTTCATTTTTCGTCTCGGAAATCATGATTTGTGCGTAATGGAGTTATAGTCTGGCCAGATAACTAAAACTATTCTTCCGCTTTTCTTGAAGACCCCTGTAAATGCACAGATTAAAGAATAAGAGAATGCAACAAGACGAAATAATCAATGTCTCAAGGAACCTTTGGAATTCAAAAGACGGAGCCCCGTAAGATAAAGAGGCAAAAACGACTAAATTGTCCACGAACAATTGTTAAGAATTATATAACTCACCATGATAGTTTGTTAACATAAGAAAATGGTAAAAGGATTAATAGTTTATAAAATCGGGATTCATACATTTAAATACGGATAACTTTTAAAAGTTATAACATTCAGTAGGATAATTTGTTAACATAAGAAAATGGTAAAAGGATTAATAGTTCATAAAATCGGGATTCATACATCTAGATACGAATAACTTTTGAACATTCGGTAGGATACTTGTTAATATAAACAAAATGGTGGAAGGTTCAACGATTTATAAATTGGGATTTACACAATTAGAATAATTAAGAAAGTCAAGATACGTCCTCACGAGAATATGGAACTGCAATTTTATACAACATTGATAACAACGCGTATTAGCAACGACAAGCGAAGATGAACTTTCAACAACAAATTCGAGAATTACAGTCTGTAAATTCAAATCCGGGTCAACGCGATCTTGTTAAAAATTCAAGGACTCAGATAATGTATTCTATAGCAAACTTATAAACTTATAAGCGAAGAGGTCCAAATAAGGCAACAACTAAATCGTTCCAACGAAAAGCGTGAACACCTGGTCGAATCATCGAGAAGACATTGACGAAAGAGGAAGTCGTAAATGTGGAGCCAGGGCAAGGGACAGGCGCGGGGGACGGGAGCCACGCGCGACCTGAAAAGTGCGGTGTCCTCCTCTAACATGAGCTAGGGAGTCGAAGATCACGTGGGTACTACCCCTACCATCGCTCAATCAAAAGACAAGGGACCCAATCATATAAAAAGACAAAAGGGTATCGACAAGTATGCAGTGCGCCCCGAAAATTAGATCTGCCCACACCGAATCTCTGCCCGAGCATAGACCGAAACTTTAAAATCGAATTAACTACGAATTTCTGTCCGACCGCGGACTTAGAAAAAATCATTTAAATCGACCGCGGACTTAGAAAAAATCATTTAAATCGACCGCGGACTTAGAAAAAAATCATTTAAACTGACCGCGGACATAGAAAAAAATCAGCTTTGAATTTAAATCATATCGCGGACTTTGAAGAAAATCAGCTCCGAATTTAAATCGTAACGCGGACTTAGAAGAAAATCAGCTCCGAATTTAAAATCATAACACGGACTTAGAAAATTTCGAGCTCCAATCATCATCGAATTTTAATCCGACCGCGGACTTAGATTCATTCCGTTCTTCGCCAAGATTTTCATTTTCCGTAATTCGAACCTTTGTCCTAAACGGGGACTTAGGAGTTCATAGACTTAAATAAGACTACAGTTTTGTATTCTCGGGCATCGTCCAATTTTGTATTTTATTTTATAATTTCGCACGCTTCGTATTTTGAGAAATTTGTACATCCGAACTCTGAATTTTGTTACACCACGAGATGCCGATATTTGTGAACATCATCACGATTAATTACATGTTAACATTCTTTGTTGAGAAAAATCGGTCTATTTAATTTCCTCGTTTTACGAATAAAATTCGACGGTTGCATTCTTAAATTCAGTGTCACCGTTTCTTTACGATCGTGTCCTTTCCATCTGCAGCATCAGCATCCAGTTCAATACAAAAAGGGTAAGTGAAATTTTTAATTATATCGGTGAAATATCATCCGCGCATTGTCTCGAGCCATCATCACATCATCATCATCTCAGACCTCAGTCAAATTCCCTTTGGAGAAGCATTCGCAGCTCGTCCCCGAGTAATTTTCCGAAAGGTTAGACTCGAAACAGAGCTTGCGCGTTTAGTGTACTTCGTCAGATGTGGTATAGGGAGGAGCCTTCCTTCTTGACCAGAGCACGGGTAAATCACGCTGAACCGCACTAATACCTGTAAAATTGTCGCTCGAGTAAAATCCACGACACTTTTGACGTAACAAAGCGAAGAGGTCCAAATAAGGCAGAAACTAAATCGCACCAACGAAGAGCGTGAACACCTGGTCGAAACATCGAGAAGACATTGACGAAAGAGGAAGTCGTAAATGTGGAGCCAGGGCAAGGGACAGGCGCGGGGGCCGCGAGCCACGCGCGACCTGCAAGGCGCGGTGTCCACCTCTAGCTCATAAGATTGGGAGTTGAAAATCACGTAGGCACTACCCCTACCATCGCTCAATCAAACGATAGACAAAGGACCCAATCATATAAAAAGACAAAAAGGTATCGACAAGAGACAGTGCGCCCCGAAAATTAGATCTGCCCACATCGAATCTCTGCCCGAGCATAGATTGAAACTTTAAAATCGAATTAACGACGAATTTCTGTCCGACCGCGGACTTAGAAAAAATCATTTAAATCGTACCGCGGACTTAGAAAAAATCATTTAAATCGTACCGCGGACTTAGAAAAAATCATTTAAATCGTACCGCGGACTCAGAAAAAATCATTTAAATCGTACCTCGGACTTAGAAAAAATTATTTAAATCGTATCGCGGACTTAGAAAAAATCATTTAAATCGTACCGCGGACTTAGGAAAAATCACCTCCGAATTTAAAATCGTATCACGGACTTAGAAAATTTCGAGTTCCAATCATCATCGACTTTTAATCCGTCTGCGGACTTAGATCCATTCCGTTCTTCGCTAAGATTTTCATTTTTCGTAATTCGAACCTTTGTCCTAAACGGGGACTTAGGAGTTTATAGAATTGAATAAGACTCTACAGTTTTTGTATTTTTGGGCTTCGACTAATTTTGTATTTTATTTTATAATTTCGCACGCTTCGTATTTTGAGAAACTTGTACATCCGAACTCTGAATTTTGTTACACCACGAGGTGCCGATATTTGTGAACATCATCACGATTAATTACATGTTACCATCCTTTGTTGAGAAAAATCGGTTTATTTAATTTCCTCGTTTTACGAATAAAATTCGACGGTTGCATTCTTAAATTCAGTGTCACAGTTTCTTTACGATCGTGTCCTTCCCATCTGCAACATCAGCATCCAGTTCAACACAAAAAGGGTAAGTGATTTTTTTAATTATATCGGTGAAATTTAGTACGCGCATTGTCTCGAGCCATCATCACATCATCATCATCATCTCAGACCCCAGTCAAATTCCCTTTAGAGAAGCATTCGCAGCTCGTCCCCGAGTAATTTTCCGAAAGGTTAGACTCGAAACAGAGCTTGCGCGTTTAGTGTACTTCGTCAGATGTGGTATAGGGAGGAGCCTTCCTTCTTGACCAGAGCACGGGTAAATCACGCTGAACCGCACTAATACGTGTAAAATTGTCGCTCGAGTAAAATCCACGACACTTTTGACGTAACAAATTTTTGGGGGCTCGTCCGGGATCTTAAGAGTGCTTCTTTAAATAATTTGACAGGCCTGAACCATTTTGCGATTTACAATGATTTGACTTTGAAATTTTGTAACAACTACTCAATATATTACATGGACACTTTGGAAAAACTAGTAGAGCTTCACATGCGTATTGTTGATTTAGAAGCCGTCACTCAAGAACTTATTAATATAATTGTAAAAGAACAATTTTTGAAAAAACTTTCTTTGAAAAAAATCAACCGGAAAAAGAACTCGGTATCAAAACCTCAACTGAGAAGATCCCTCAGGAAAATATCAAGCACAAAAACGAATAGAAAGTAAAATTATTCTACCTCGCCAGATCGACGAACCAGACCCGACGGACTTAAGGTACTTCTCTCTCCAACTGAAGTTACTGGCTCATCTTACTCAGACACATATCCCACAACCTTTTACAATCCTTCGAATAATTATTGAACAAATCTCGTTGCTTCGCAAGTAAAACGGAAACCTTCAACGGAAACTTTTTTTTGAGAAATAGAACAACGAAATCGAATCTAAGGCTAAGCCAGGTGATTACAGAGGTTTCACTCTTAGTCTCCTACCACAACCCCCTTTTCCGTATATGGCAAGGAAACGTCGTGGTCGAAAAAAATATCAAGTAACAAAACTACAGTTGATTCATTCCGGAGAACGCAAAGTAAAACGAATCGAAGATTATTTTTGTAAAGAATACAAATTGATTCCAATTGACATCCCCACACCAACACCACCAGTTATATCCTCCATATGGGCTTCAGACCCCAGACTGTGGAAAACTCATAGCGAATTCCTCCAAGATAACATTGACACGACTTACACCGAGATTTACTGCTCTCCTGCAAGTCCGATTTCTCCGTTAACAGATTAAAAACAACAAGAGATAAAATCTTTCCCACCTATAAATGTTGTGCGACTGGGTACAAAACATATTTCGAATAATAATTCAGTGGTGTGCACATTCATGTCAGATTAAAACAAAGGTCAACAAGAAGAGAGCAAAAACATATAAAAAAATCCAATATAATTACATCCGTAGAACTCGCTCATAAAAAAATTAGAAATGCACGGGACTCGTTCTAAAAACCTTCCGTTAGACGATAAAATATTGAGTACATATCCCTGCGAACGAAGTCGACGTACAACAGGAGACAATACTAATACCCTTAACACAGTGACCGAAACCCACGAAATCCCCGAGACAGCAGGTAAAAGACCATTCGAAGAAACCGGCCCCGACTTTCCAGGAATCGCTGACTCGGAGAAAACCTCTGAATCAGAATCGAACGAATCAACAGAGACAGTTACGGAAGACGAACAAATCGCCGAACACACAGGAGGAAAAACAGTGAAAATTAGTTTCGAATCGGGCAAAAATTTACAATCCGCGGAAATAACTGAAGACGGTGTGAGAACTTACAGAATCGAAACCGACGACGGGGAAAATACGAAATCAGTAGACGAGAGTGACGACACAAAATCAGTTGATAGTGAAGATTTAAATAAAACACAAGTGTTGTTCGGATTACCCGAAGAGATTACCGAAATAACACAGACGCAAGAACACATTAGAGTCAGCAGACAAATACCCTCGAACACAGAAAATAAATCCCCTGGAAATAATTGGGCCTTAGTAGGATATATTCCAGATCCCATTCACGGGACCAACCAATATTTACTTATATCCAGCGATCGTAGTAACGAAGGTGAAACAACAGAGAGACCGCCCTCGGCCCCCGACCGCTCAGAAGTCCCTCTCGAGTCATTACAAGTGGCACGCGCCGAGGCAGGTAAAAATCCCCCCGGTCGCGCGGGCCCATCAACCGGAAATCACGCACTCCCGAACACCTCACCGGGATTATTTGGAACACCTTTAAGCACTTCAACGCCTCTCAAAGCTACCGAATATAAAACTGCTCTCTCCGACACCCCGAAGAATACGACAAACCAAAACCGCGCGGTAAAATCAATATTGAAAAGACCGAAAATCGTACCAAGGAATTCATTAGAAAGTCTATCGCATTTTCTCCGAAATAAGGAACCCGCACCCGGGTGTTCTAAGAATCATCCTAACGAGAACACAGATAAAAACACAAACGCGGAACCAGGTACAAAACCAAAAACAGGCATAACTGAAGAATCCGAAAATCCCATTTACAAAATGGGATTACACAATCAAACCCTTTCGCTGAGGGATGCCTTAGCGGTAATCCCTAATTATGATGGGCCATGTCACTCGGTTTATTCATTCAGGGATGTAGGGAAGCCTTGGCTATGATGGGACCAGGCATCGAAGTAAACCTAGTGAAAGCCGTGCGGATAAAAATAATCGGAGAACCCCGCAGAACAATACAAGAGAAAAATGTTGATACCATTTCCGAGTTGGAACAATTTCTTAACGAAATCTACGCACCTAAACGTAATATTTATCAACTTCAAGGGGAATTAGGATCAATATATCAACTCGACAAAGAATCAGTAATAACCTATGCGAATTGCATAAGAGATCTGGGAAAGGCAATACTCGAAAATTATGAAGGAAATATTAATCACCCGCTGACAGCAGCATTTATTGAAAACACCAGGAAAAGTCTGCCTACTTGTTTTCTACACGGATTAACACCTGAAATCGAACAACGTTTAACTCCGTACAATGATTTCGACTACTTAATTAGGCAGGCGGTGCAGATTGAGAAAAATGTATTCTCACAGCCAATCTTGAGAGGCGCCATGCCGGAGACACCTAAGGCCCATTCTAGTAAAACCGAGGGGCGGCGCGGCGTGCATGTAGTAGTGAGCGAAGAGCCGACGTGCCAGTTGTGCGAGAAGAGGGGTCACGTCGCCAAGGAGTGCCTGAGGAAAGAGACGGCCCAAACGCAGGTAGCACGCGACCAATCGTACGGAAAAGAGATAAAGAACCCACTCGTATGCCAGGTGTGCACGAAGACCGGCCATTCAGCCGACAAATGTTTTAAAATCTTTCCTCCTTTAAGGGGGGAAACCAGTTTAGACCGATAAAAAAATCGACTTTTTTTTATTGCAGAAATTGTTAGTATAACTCCTCAAGAATATGTGGTAAAAATTAGAAACCAAAATTCGCATTATTTCCGATGTTATGAGCACTTGAGTGACCGCCCGTCGGTTCGGCGCCGAAGCGCGCGGTACACCGAGAGAAAAAGTTTCCTTGATTCAATAAAATTTCCTTGAAATCTCAACCTATGAAACATTTCTTTGAGGTCAATGAAATAATATCCTTAAATTAATATCATATTTTCTTTGAATGATGTCATCAACCAAATTATAGGTTATGTTCACCAAGTTTTTGGTTACGTACCATAGTACTTAGATATGTTCACCAATAATTTCGATGGTTTAACCAATGATGATCTTCTTGATTTGACTTGACTTAACTATAACATAACAGATCAGCTTGCGCGAGAAACACCAATACGACTTATCGCGAATGAGCCAAACGTTGACAGACCGGGTGCCGTCAGGCATATCGTTTCTTTAAATCAAGGAGATCATGTCTTTGAAATTCAAATAAGAGGAGATGCAAGCCCGAAATGACGCGTACGAACAAGAAGAGGGACTGCTATATGGTGCTGGCATAGCCGATTAACCGCTGATCATTTTATATAATTAATTACTGCCATGAATGTCTTGTTTTCGCTTCATTTTATTTCAAACGCGTTTTTCTCGAAACGACTTTTTTTCAACTGGTGGGCGTTCTAGCTAAAAAAGTTATTGACCAATCGTCCTGAAATTTGTTGTGAATATTCTTTATTCGATTCCAATCTATATTAAACTAAATCTGAGATTATATTGTTATTAAATTATTTTTTTTATGCAAAAAAGGTGAAAAAATATGGTGTAAAACAATGATATCGTGTTCAAACTCTTCAAAAACATGAAATTTTTTTTTTTTACCAGATTTAGGTTCATATTCTTAGAAAATATGTTGTTAACGAGAAAAAAAAATTTGGATGATTACAGATAAAAATTGCGATTTCAGGAGTTCCCGCCAGCAAAATACTTGGGTGGCAATCGTCCATGGACAGCACGTTCTAACGCCACTATTTCCGGGGGAAATTACTTGAAAAAATTCTAAAGTGTACTTCAAACCATAAATAAAATACCCTCCAAGTTTAAACAATTTCAGATTATTCCTTCCCTATTTAAAAAATTCACGAAAAACACCAAAATTTCGGCCTGCTAAACCGGTTTCCCCCCTTAAACAACAGCAAGCCCAACACTGAAGCCCCTGCATTAACTATTTGCCAGGTATGTAACAAACGTGGGCACACCGCCGATCGATGCTATAAAATTTTTCCCCCGGGAGAAAGAGAAGATGAAAAAAACACATTTTGTCACTTGTGCAAAAACAACGGCCATACAGCCGATAAATGTTCGCGATTGCCCTCTTCGTCTTTCAGACCTGTGCATCTGGCGCAAGTACAAGTCCCGCAAAATCTGAGATACCCGGGTCCGAACGAAGTAAGATGTCAAATTTTCAAAAAAGAAGGCCACGGAGCTCATATTTGTCCATTTCGTAATAATCACTCGAAACCGCTGACCAATAATGCTGGTAATAATCGTCAATATATGGAACGACCCAATAACGCCGCAGATCCTTCAG
The DNA here is from genome assembly GCA_963932165.1 of Pimpla rufipes. NCBI lineage: Eukaryota > Metazoa > Arthropoda > Insecta > Hymenoptera > Ichneumonidae > Pimpla > Pimpla rufipes. The sequence continues at coordinate 289,468 of CAWVQF010000001.1, read as the reverse complement.
GGCCGTGTCACTATTGCAAGCAACTTGGGCATTTTATTCGCGATTGTCCCGTCCGTCCGAACAACGGACCGAGATATGGGAACCAGGGAAACGACAATGGTCCCCCGAGCAAGAGCGCGGTGAGGGAGACTACGCAGGCCGAGCGCTCAATCCACCGTATCGCAGCCAGCAGAGCGAGTCGAGCGTACGAGTAATTCGAATATTTAATATCCACTTGAGCAACGAAGGCAGCGTGCCCAGTGTAATGACGACAGCTCCCGAATTAATACGACCCGTTTTGCTCATGATCGACACCGGAGCCGGACCAAATATTATCAAGGAACAATTCTTGGACCCCAGTACCCCGATAGATCAGGGAGAGATACTCCAACTAAAGGGAATCACTAAAAATTCCATCTATACGCACGTTTGCGTCACGATTCAAATATTCGGACGCTATGCTACCTTCCATGTTGTCGGTTATGATTTTCCGATAAAAGAAGCCGGAATTTTAGGATCCGATTATTTAGATGGAAATAGAGTAAAAATTGACTATGAAAATCGACAATTAGAAATGCAAAACGTAATAATACCATTCGCGTCACCTGAAACCATGGTCGTCCCTGCTAAATCTACCAAGTTGTGTTACGTAAGAGAAAAAAATTTGTCCATGAGGCAAGGTTATTTACCTCCAATGAGTACAGAAAAGGCGTAGAAATACAAGATGGCTTTGTTAAAAACAATAACGGGAAAGCATATATTTACATCACCAACACTAATAATTGGGCCGTTGAATTGCATGTGCCTGTAATGGAATTAGAATCCCGGGAATATTCCAACGAAAATAAATTGAGTAAAAATAAGAGTTACGAAATCGAATCAAGTTCAGAAGACACTTCTCTCAATTCAAAGAAAGGACGCGGAACCGCATCAGAACTATCGCCACTAAAAAGAGAAATATCCCCGGAAAAAAATACAACGACACGCAGTGAATTAGAAACGAAATCGCAAGTCCCTAGGAAAGAAACTCCCGAGATTAGCCCGAATAAAATAAACGAAAAGAAAAGCGAAATGAAAAATAAATATTATGAAGCCCAGACAATGAATTACACGAAGAACCCAGAAACTAGTGGAAAACCCAGAAGTTTTGATTTTTTTCCTTCACAGCCCCCGATAAAAGTAGATGACTCGAAAATTTGTGGAAATACGGAAAATTATGATGAAATTAAAGTTTGTTCTCTTGCAATAGGGAAACCTGACACCGAGGAACGGGCAGAACCCATTGAAGTTGAAAATTGATGTGATGTCGCATGGACAGTAGGGGCAGAATCCCTCGAGGATGTCGACAGTCACGATCTTGTAGAAAATCGAGTCTTCGAACAATTACCGGGTAAAGAGATAGAATTAAAGAAAGAAACGCTCAAGGAAACCAATCCCAGTAAAGATGAAGTAAACAATTGTCAATCAGGAAAACCAGATATTAGAAATGAATCGGGTAAAAATGAAAGTAAAAATAGTGGTTACCAGTTACCAATCGAGATACCTGACACCGGAAAACGGGCAGGAATGATTCAAAGAAATATTAAGAATACCATAAATTTCGCATGTACAGTAGGGACAGAATCCCTCGAGGATGTCGAAAAAGTCAGTTCTATGAAAATCTCAGATCGTGAAAAATTATTAGAAAAGGAAAGAAAACCCAGGAATGAAACTAGTAAGGACGAAATAATGAATAATCAATGTAATAATCGAGTTAACGATGCAAACCCATTGGCAAATAAAGAGTTATTCAAGGAAATTAACCCGGAAGTTCGCGAAGATCAAAATCAATTGAATTAAACTTATATGAAAAAATCGGAAGAATACCCTCAGAGAACCATGGAAATAAATGTGATAGAAAGTGAAGGCTGTAGGTCAGGAGTGAAAAATAAAAACACCGACGAAACAGAAACAACGAGAAAAGGGTGTCACTCGGACTTTTCGGAGGCACGGGTGCAGTCGACGCCGTCAGTCACCGCCGAAGACACACTGGTGGCCTACCCAGAATTTATGAGGGTCGACTCGCTCGTCGAAGGGGCCAAAGCTAGGCTCAATATTAAAAAGTTGGAGCGTAACGAAATAATGAATCGGGAAAATACCCTTGAAATAGATAAAATCCAGGAAAACGCAGAAAATAAATCGGAAGAAACACCAGATTTTAAAGCAAAAATAAATGAAGAAATTGACCTCGAAAAATGTATAGAAAGAAGGGATCGCGAATTAACTGCATTAATAAGTGACGTAAACGCCACTTCAAGATCACGAGATAATGAAGATACGCCTGGCAAGTCATCGGAGGGTTCGCCGCTTGCCGCTGCGCTATTACCCACAAGTAAAGAACGGTATAAAATCAAAACGAAAAATCAAATTGAAGTCAATAAACACTCAACCATACATTACGAAATTATGGACGTTGCTTTAGTACAAAGGTTAAGCAGTCATAACTTATATACAGAAATTCAATCTCATGTTAACGAATCCCCGTGTTATGTAGTGACAAAAGAAATATCGAATAATCGCTTGGAGCAAATAAAAAATTTATTGAGACTCACGGAGTTGAACGAAGAAGAGAAAAACAGTATAGAAACGCTATTGGAAGAAAGTGCACATCTGTATCAAATTCCGGGAGATTTATTAACCTGCACAACGATATTGCGACATTGCATCCCAACGACGGATGATCTTCCCATCAATACTAGAGGTTATCGATGGCCCGAATGTACTAAAGAAGAGATAGGTAAACAAATAGAAGACATGCTTAGCAAAGGAATAATAATACCGTCCACTTCACCGTACAACTGCCCGGTATGGGTCGTGCCTAAAAAAGCCGACTCGCAAGGTAATAAAAAATGGAGAGTTGTGTTCGACTACCGCGCCCTGAACGAAAAAACTATAGCCGATGCATACCCAATTCCCAATATTAATGACATACTGGATCAACTCGGTGGAGCGCAATATTTCTCCGTATTTGATCTAGCCTCGGGTTTTCATCAAATAGAAGTAGCCCCGGAAGACAGACATAAGACCGCCTTCACGACACCGCGAGGCCACTGCGAGTTCGTGAGAATGCCTTTCGGCCTACGGAACGCCCCTCCCACCTTTCAACGAGCAATGGATCTCACACTAAGCGGACTCCTCGGACAGGGCGTGTTCGTCTATTTAGACGATATAGTTATATACGCCAACAGTTTAGAAGAACATGGAAAAATATACCGCGAATTAATGAAACGCCTACAGGCCGCAAATTTTTTATTACAACCCGACAAGTGCGAATTTTTGAAAAAGGAAGTCGCATATTTGGGCCACATAATTGGGAATAACGGAGTACGGCCCGATCCAGAAAAATTAGAAGCAGTACGTAATTATCCTGTGCTAAAAAACATTAAAAACATCCGTCAATTTTTAGGATTAACGGGATATTACAGACGATTTATTGAGGGATACGCGAAAATCACTAAGCCTCTTACAGCTTTATTACGAAAAGAAAATGCTTTCGAGTGGGGAACCGAACAACATTAATCATTTGAAATACTAAAAGAAAAACTCTGTTCCGCTCCTGTATTACAATACCCGGATTTTTCCAAACCTTTTATTCTCACAACGGACGCCTCAGGCTACGCTATCGGCAGCATCCTATCTCAGGGAGAAATTAACCACGACCACCCATGTGCCTACGCCACGCGAGCTCTAAGTCAAGTCGAAGGGCGATACGACACGTACGAAAAGGAAGCGTTAGCGATTGTATATTCGATACTGCATTTCCGCCCGTATTTATATGGACGACGTTTTACCGTGGTGACGGACCATAAACCGCTTACGTGGTTCAGAAAAGCCACCGACGGCAATCCGAAAATCTTACGCTGGAGACTAAAATTAGCTGAGTACGAATATGAGATAGTATACAAAGCCGGGAAAACTAATGTCAACGCCGACGCATTGTCAAGAAACCCAGTAGAAAAATCAATTACACCCAACAACGTTTTCACAATACGAATTAATCCAATAAATGACAACAGAACCAAATTCAGACGGAAGTTAACGGACGCAGAAATTTCACGATTATTGGAAGAAGAGTCGGACGATGACATCACACACACCAACGACGAAATCGAACCCACACATCCCTACACGGAAATAGAAGAATGTAACTGGGAATTAGAGGCCCTCGACCCTAACGAACCGCCGGCGAAAACAGACCCAGTAACTGTTACGACCCTAGAGAGCCCGGAGGAAGCCCTGTCGACCACGAGCATAAAAAACGCGGTAGACCCGCGTAGAAATGGAGAATTAGGAAAGGGACTGGAGGACATCGTAAAAGTCACCCAGAGAGGCTCTGTGACGAATACCGAAGATGACAGACGATCGCTCCAGGTTGGAATCAATAATGAAGGCGAGGAAAAGGAAACTCTGCATGACAATCAGGTGCCTAGCGACGAGACCGAACTCGACGACGATGAAGATAGCATATCAAGGAGAAAGAAAAGACATAAAACGAGACCCCTCGAAGATCGTGAGTCCGAAGCATCGGGCGACGAAGACAATCTCTCTGACACCTCGGAGGCTAATTTATTGCCTTCCCCAGGGATACGTGCACCTACGACCGGAAGAATAGTAGCCAACAACGCAAAGCTGTCCCGTGACCTACGTTACACAGACAATTTGGTATTCTTTGTCTCAACCGAGGGGGAACCCGTAGACTCCGGAGCTGTAATGCTAAAAGATAGAGATTGCTTACCCAAGCTAAAAAATGTAACGCTGAATAAAGCGCAATCCATTTCCAAAAAACATGGTAGATTTAATTTGGCACATCCAATCACCGATAAATCGGGAGAAGGCCCCAGCCTAATACTCGGAAATATCGTGGAAGTTTTTAAGAGCGCCCGACATTTAATTGAAAAATTGTCCCTCCAAATAGTCAGTATAGCCAAGACAAGTCACATCTTAAACGTTCCGTGGGAGGACATTGTAACACAGCTTCGGTTAATTTTCGCTCATAGTGACGTAAAAATTATTATTTGCCAGGGACTAATCAGAGAACCGCCCCCGGAAGATCGTTACAAAATTATTGAAGAAATGCATTCTTCAGCTGTCGGTGGACACAGAGGAGTTGGCAAAACCTATAATAGAATTCGCCACGATTACTATTGGAAGAATTTAAAAGAAGAAATTCAACTATTTATTCAACGTTGTTTGCATTGCCAATTAAAAAAATTGGTCAGAACAAAAACTAAAATGCCAATGATTATCACAGACACACCGGCAATAGCCTTTGATAAAATTGCAATGGATATAGTAGGCCCGCTTCCCAAGACAGATCTCGATAATGAATACATCCTAACCATACAAGACCAATTAACTAAATATTCCGTGGCAATATCACTACCCAACGTAAGAGCTGTGACCATAGCCGAAGCCTTTGTTAAAAGATTTATTTGCTATTTCGGGTCACCGAAAGCAGTACTTACCGATCAAGGCAGTCATTTTTTGAGCAATTTCCTAAAACAAATCGCAAAATTATTTAAAATTCGAAAGCTTAGAACTACCGCGTTCCACCCACAATCCAACGGATCATTGGAAAGGTCCCATCATGCCCTCGGCGAATACTTGAAACAATTTACCACAAAACAAAAAAATTGGGATGAATGGATAGAAATGGCCGTCTTTAATTACAATACGTACGTTCACGAAGGAACAAAACACACGCCGTACGAAATGGTATTCGGAAAAAGAGCGCGAACTCCCTCCAGTATGCCCCCGTCGGAAATGGAGAAACTCGCGACTTACGACGATTATGTAACGGAACTAGTAACACAAATACACGAAATTCAAGGAATGGGACGGAAAAATTTGATAGACTCAAAAGATAAATCTAAAGAATATCAGGATAAAAAAATAAATCCCATCGCGCTTAAAGTCGGTGAACCGGTATTTTTGCTTAAAGGACCCAAACCAGGGAAACTCGGCGATCACTACACGGGACCCCACGAAGTCACGGCGATATTAACGAAGGGTAACGTACGAATAAAACTTCCGAGAAAGGAATTGGCAGTGCACACTAATCGACTAAAAAAATCAAAGATTGCTATAGAATAATTCCAAGCACGACATAAATAAAATAAAGGGACTAATAATAATAATTTAAATACATGCACATATACGCCTATCCTGAGTCGCAGTAATAAAAAAAAGAGGAAGAAAAAGAAAACAACCTACACAATCAATCATTTAAATTGTTAATCACATTAATTATAAAAAAATAAAATTTCGGAAGCTAAATCATGGCAATAAGAGGTTATAACTTCACTTATTGTTTCGAGCAGATACGACTGGAGAGCTTTGTAAATTGTCGTGTCGCTAACCCCGATCCGGGTAAATTAGCCGCAGCAGGATTTATTTATCTCGGTACAGGGGATTTAACTAAATGCTTTTGCTGTCAAAGAATAATTGGAAACTGGAGAGCTAACGACGATCCCAAAATTGTGCATCGGAAATGCTCGAGTGATTGTAAATTCATCAGAGGACTCCCGTGTGGTAACGTACCTCTCCCCGAGCCCCCTTTTAGGCTACCCAGCGCCTCAGCGGGACAACCGCCCGTCCCCATCACCGAAACAGCGGCGCCCCAAGTCCCATTAACGATCGCTCCGATGATGAATCCCATCTACCCACTATACGAGAATTTCATGGCTCGCATACATTCTTTCGCTACTTGGCCAGCGAGTATACCGATAAGAGCGGTAGAAATGGCAAAAGCAGGGTTTTTCTACACGAGAGTAAACGACACAGTAAAATGCTACTTTTGTAATCTCACGATGAACAATTGGCGAGCTCACGACGTCCCGACGCAGCAACACGCTTTTCGACAAGCAAATTGCCGCTATCTACAATCATCGACAGACGTTCAAACAGAAGCACAAAGTTTTTTGAGAGTATCTCTGTTTATGATCAGCCCTTATTTTAGGCCGGAACCTTCTCTGTCTGACCCCGTACCAATAAGTGGCTTGGTTCGCGAAGTGATAGAAACTACGATACCGATTGCCCCAAAAAAGAAAGCAAGGGGACGACCACCGAACTCACAGCAAAAGTCGTAATAAAAGAGTATAATAATTTTCCTTTTAAACACGAACGATAATTCAACAATAAATAACAATAGTGAACATACAATAAAACAAAGTAGCACAATGTCTCAACAAAGTTACGTATCGATTATTCGAGTTAGTAAAACGATATTTTTTCTTAAAGGGAACGACGAAAGAAAACACACGGAAAAAATTGGAATCCCGCACACAGCTTCACGAGATTGCGCCAGTAAAATAAAAGTAAAGGCGGTAAAGTACCGGTTGAATTTTAAGTAATAAATAAAGGGACCAAGGACGAAATTTTTTTTTATAACAGTAATAAATACGACTTTGTAATGAATATTAACAAAATAACAACATTTGACGGAATTGTGAAAATATATAAATATTGTGACGGGATTTTTCGCCCCGCCACCTCCGCAGAGTGTGAACGGCGAGGAGCGCCGGATTTACGGCGCTTTGGGTCGGTGCTCGTCGCTCCGGGATTCGGGGTCCGGTCGGAAGCTGTGGTTATCTGGGCTACGTATGGTGGGCTCTCTAGGCTAACTAGCGACACTTTAATTAATTAATTTTATTTTTCGAAAACCTTTTTTTTTATTATTATCTTATAAATAGACTAAGTTTGCGTTCGAAATTGCGTTCGTGCGACCATTTGCCCCCCCCCCCCTGTTACCACCGAAATCTCGCCCCATCGGACCAACAACAGCAAGGATCGCCCCGCTCGCCAACCGCTGCCGCCGTCCGCGCGTCCATCGCTCGCGCGTGTCCACTACCGCCGCTCTCTATTCGGCTATCTAGATCCCTACCACATGGGTCGACGATCTATTATCTTTTTTTTGAGCCTGAGGTTATCTTTTGTTCTGAATTTTGGACCCGTCCTCCGATTTTGAGCTATGGGCTCTGTTTTGCGGAGCCGCAGGCGAGCACCGAACATCGGCGGATTGTCGCGGACCGGCCACCCCGGCGCCCCAATTAGAAAGGGGCCAGGAACCACGGAGTTGGAGTTTAATTGCAGCGTTGCACTCCGTAGTTGTGGGGCCAAAACCGTCGACGCATCGGAGGCCTCGATTTCCGACGTGAGGGCCCCCGCACTCCCTCTTCGTGGCCACTGGTTCCGAGGGGAAGACGTCCGCATTCCCGCGATCTCAGCTGCGGCTCGAGATCGGAGAGAAAAAGCCTAGGGCGGAGTGGACATGCCGCACGACAAACACGCGAGCCCCGGTCGAGAACAACGTGACCGGGGTGCATTGGTGGCGCGATCCAATTCGAATCGCGCGCCACCGTGCGCGCAGTGTTGCGCCGACGCGGCCGCGGAAGCCGCCGAGAGGAGCGACGCGCCAATCACGCGCGGACGCGCGAGGTAGCCGGCGAGTGAGCGGGGTGGGGAGCATCGATCGAGGCGCGGCGGAGCAGCTCGAGCTTTCTTCTCGACTGGACAGCCGAAGGGATCGGACGACAGCATCGACCCGAGGATCGAGCAACGCCGCACCCACGGACATCGAGACCATCGGAGATTTCGGTGAGCCCTGGCCATTATTCTTTCCCGTGACGACGAGGGTCGCTCGGCCGTACGTGCTAGCCGTCCACGTAAGTTTTTGAGTGTTTGTTTGAGAATTTTGGAGATTAATGAACGTGGACGGTGGGCCGTGCGGCCACCCGGCGTCGTGCCGGGCGCGAGCGGCTCTCGTTCGACCGTTGGTCGACGCCATTTCGCGGTATTCATGTCGCGTTCGATTTTGCGGCTAAGTGCGCGATCCCCGTGAGTATCGGTGGCCCACGCGAGATGTTCCGCGTAATTTTTTAGTTTGCGTTCTGTTGGGGAATTCACTCGGCTGAGCGTCGTCGCGACGACCGACGACTAGGGGCAACGATCGCCGATCTCGGGCATTGCTCCGAATTAGGGCATTGCTCCGACTTCGGACATTGCCCCGGGGTCAGGTGACCCACTGTAAACACAGTCGTCGGGGGGCTCGGCCGAGTCGCCCGTGGAGGGCAGTTAGCGACGACACCTCGGGCAGCGAACATTTTCCGCACCGCCGTCTCGATATTCAACTCGTTGAATATCGAGACTAAATTGTTGAATTTGTAAATCAGCATAGATTGGAATAAATCTAGACCACTCGTTTTGTTTTTGAAAAACCGTGAGTGTTTTTTTTTCCCGAATCCCTCCTTCACTTGGCAAGGTGCTCTTATCCGGCACATTTTGGTCCTTCGAGCCGGATCTGAGCGAGTGAAAGGGGGAAAAGTGCTGGAATTGCGTGAATCAACGTACGATCGTGCATCATTCGGGGGAAACAGTTGCGGGTTCGTGGTGGTGCAGTGTTGGACATGCCGTGGTGATGACTTTGCGCCTCGCCACGTGAAAAGTGCGAAAGACTCCGCTAATTTCACGCGATCGTTTCGAACGCGAGTCAAGCACACGGGCGCTGCAAGTGTGTGCGAAACGGTGCGCGCTTCACTCGGGGTCAGCTGCGAGGTGGCATCGTCGCTCTCTCTCGCTCCACGACGCACGGACTCTGACCGCGCGTCGAGCCTCGCTCTCGCTCGCGCTCGCATGCGGAGCCCCGACGTCGCTCGGACGCTTGTTTTCGCGCCGTGCGCGCTCTCTCGCTCCGCGTCACCGGACTCCCGCCGCGCGTCGAGTCATCGCTCTCTCTCCGCCGAGCTCGGACTCTCGGTGCACATCGCGCGTCTCCCGCGGTGTTATTATTCGGGGCGTTCGCACCTCAGATCACCTGTATCTGGGTGCCGGTCGTCGCCCTCGCGACGCGGCCTATATATCTCGCTCTGTTATTCTCTGACATCGAGCGTCGTGCGTTGCCCTCGCTCTCCCGCGTTCGGTCGCGCGATCAGCTGTTCGTGGCTTACGCTTCCGCGTTCGACAGCGGTCTCGCGTTCTCTCACTCGCGCTCGCACGGCGGTCTTAGAGGAGCCCTTTAATTAGTGCATCGCATCTGCTTCGTTTATCTCACGCGATGGATAAAATTCTTGAGAAGCAAGAGCGTGCGTCTGGATACATTATCCGGGCGTACGAAAATCTGAAGAGGCTGGGTCAAGCAAACATGACACTCGGCGTTATGGAGGCCAAGGTCGAATCAATCGATACGAGGTGGCGCGCCTTTTCCGAGGATCATGAGCGTCTCGAGGATGCTGCAACCGCCGCGGATCGGAAACACGCATATTTCGTGAACGACGTCTTCGCACTCACGGAGGACCATTACTTAATCAATAAGGGGAAGTTCCTTGACATTATCCGTCAGCTCAAGCGCGGAGAGGAATCACGGCCGGCGTCGGGTGCGCATCACATGCCGAAGCTCGACGTACCGACGTTCTCGGGCGAGATTTCCGAGTGGCGGCCGTACCGCGATCTGTTTTCCTCGATGGTGGGAGACAACCCGTCGGTTCCCGCCATCGAGAAAATGCACTATCTGCGGATGAGTGTTTCGGGAGAGCCGGCCGCATTGATTGCGAGCGTTCCAGTCACCGGCGACCATTTCGCGGCAGCGTGGGAGCGGCTCAAGGACAAGTACGAGAACATTCGGTTGCTTACGAAAGCGCAGATCACGAACATCTGCTCGTTGCGGCCGGTTGAAACCGAATCCTCGTCGCAGCTTCAAGAGCTATTCAACGGGACCGTCAACGCCGTCGCCGCTCTGAAAGTGCTCGGGCGACCCGTCGAAGGGTACGACGACTTCCTCGTCTACCTCACGGTCGAAAAGCTCGACGATCAGTCGCGCCGCGAGTGGGAGGCTGCGACCAGCGGCACGAAGACACCCCCAACATTCGCCGAGCTGCAGACTTTCCTCGGGAATCGGATCAGCGCTGTTCAGGCTCTCGAGCCTGCATTGTCTTCGAGCAAAGCGAAGACCGGGTCGAGCACGAGCAAGCAGGTGAAGTCTCATCAGGCTTCGAGCGCTCCGGCCGCTTCGAAGAAATGCGCACTCTGCCAGCAGGGGCATTCGACCGCATCTTGCAGCGATTTTCGAGCGAAGTCTATCGAAGAGCGAAAGGCGTTCGTGCTCACGAGCAAATTGTGCACGAATTGTCGCGGTCGCCACTTCGTGCGAGAATGCCAGTCGAGGAACGTTTGCCAGGAATGCCAGGCCAAACACCACACCTTGCTCCACGCAGCCTACGCCGCCACCTCAGGGTTTTCAGCCGCGTCGGATCCCGGATCCGCACCGAGTAGCTCCGCACTAATCACGGCGCCGGAGCCCTCGGATCGTCCCGGTTCGTCGAATGCAGGCGTCACGACGCACACGACGCAGTGCCTCGCCTCATCCTCGTCGACTCGAGTGCTTCTTGCCACCGCCGTCGTCGACGTGTTCACGGCGGGCGGCACCCCCGTGAAGGTCCGAGCTTTGCTCGACCAGGGCTCTGAGGCATCGTTCGTCTCGGAGTCCCTCGCGCAGCGGTTAGGACTACATCGGGCATCCGCGTCGGTTCTCGTCACGGGTATCGGAGTCAACTCGACGCTACGCTCACGCGGTCGTGTCGCCCTCACGCTCGCGTCGCGCGTGGACCCCCGATTCAGGCTCGGGATCGACGCGCTTGTGCTTCCGCAGCTGACGTCGTATGCCGCGCCTCGCAGTGTCTCGACCACTCGGTGGACACACCTCAACGGCCTGATGCTCGCGGATCCCAATTGCGCGTCGAACCTGCGGATTGATCTACTGCTCGGCGCCGACGCGTATTCGCGCCTCCTTCTGTCAGGGGTCAGGAAAGGGCCCGACAACGCTCCCGTAGCGCAGAATACGCATCTCGGGTGGATCCTCTCGGGACGAGTAACGTCAGCGGACCGTTCGAGCAGCGCGACGTGCACGAGTCATCTCCTCGCGATCGATGACACACTCTCGTCGTCTCTTCAGCGCTTTTGGGAGCAGGAAGAACTCCCGACTCCGTCGGTTGTTACTGGAGAGGAAGCCAGGTGCGAGGAGCACTTCGCTTCTACTCACACTCGCGGGTCGGACGGACGATACATCGTTCGACTGCCGCTCAAAAAAGCGGCGTCAAATCTCGGCGAGTCATTCTCGGCGGCGTCACGGATGCTCTCTCGCCTTGAGCGCCGTTTCACGCGCGACGCTGCCTTCGCGCGAGCTTACGCCGATTTTCTCGATGAGTACGAGCAGCTCAACCACATGGAGCCGGTCGCCCGCGAGGCGAAGAGATTAGAACGCGCGTACTATCTCCCGCACCACGGCGTTATTCGGGAGTCTAGCGAAATCACGAAGCTCCGGGTGGTTTTCAACGGATCGCAGAAAACCAGCACGGGACTCTCACTCAACGACTGTTTGCACGTCGGCCCGACGTTGCTGCCGGAGCTCTGCGATGTCCTGCTGCGCTGGAGGACTCACGCCGTAGTGTTCTCCGCCGACATGGAGAAGATGTTTCGCCAGATTCGTGTTCATCCCGACGATCGGGATCTGCAACGTATCCTCTGGCGAAAAGCCTCGTGCTCGGAGCCAGAGGTGTATCGGCTTCGGACGGTAACGTACGGCCTCGCGTGCGCGCCGTTCCTCGCCCTACGCGTCATTCGGCAGCTCGCTCACGACGAGAAGGGACGCTTCCCTGGCGGCTCCGATTCGGTGTTTACCGACATCTACGTCGACGATGTCCTCTCTGGGGCTGACAACATCGCATCAGCGCTCCGCAAGCAGGCCGAAATAACCGCGCTCCTCAAGGCGGGCGGCTTCACTCTCGCCAAATGGACCTCCAACAAGGCGGAGGTAATATCGCATCTCCTGCCGTCGCTGCTCGCATCGGGATCGAGGAGTTTCGACGTTCCTTCGGAGTCCTCGTTCCACGTGCTCGGTCTCTCGTGGCAAGCCGAGAGCGACTGCTTCATGTTTCGACCAGGAACACCGAGGTTAGAGCCGCCGCTGACGAAGAGAAGGGTCCTCTCGAGCATTGCAGCGCTGTCCGATCCCCTCGGTTGGCTCGCTCCGGTGATCGTGCGAGCCAAGATTTTTATGCAATCACTGTGGCTCTTGAAGATCGACTGGGACGAGCAACTGCCCGAGGCGCAGGCGCGAGAGTGGATCGCGCTCTACTCGGACCTGCCAAGTCTCTCGGACATCAGAATACCTCGGTGGCTCAGGATACAGTCCACTTCGCGCAACTTTGAACTCCACGGATTCGCTGATGCTTCGGAAAGAGCTTACGCCGCCGTAGTTTACCTCTGCGTCGCTGGACCGCCGCGCTCGGCCACTCTCGTGGCCTCTAAGACCAAAGTCGCTCCGATTCGGCAAATCTCGCTCCCCCGACTGGAACTCTGCACGGCGCACCTCCTCGTGAAGCTCGTAAAGCGACTTCTCGACACTCTGCGCCGCGAGTGTACGGTGCACCTGTGGTCGGACTCAACGGTCACTCTTGCCTGGATACAAGGACATCCCGTACGATGGAAGACGTACGTCGCGAACCGCGTTTCGGAGATTCAGCGCATCCTGCCGAACGCGACGTGGCGCCACGTGGGAACTCACCACAACCCAGCGGATTGCGCCTCGCGCGGGGTGCTCGCTTCGGAGCTGCGCGATCACCCGCTCTGGTGGACCGGACCCTCGTGGCTGCTCGGCCCTCCGGGTGGATGGCCTTCGTCACCGCTCCAAGCACTCAACGACCCACCCGAGCAACGAGTGCGATCGCACGTCGCCGCCAGAGGGTTCGCCGAGCCGCTCGAGCTCTTCTCTCGCTTTTCGAGTCTCAATCGGCTGCAAAGGATTGTCGCGTGGTGCCGTCGGTTCTGCGCGAATACTCGACTTCGCGGAGATCGGCAGCAGGGAGAGCGCCAACTCGCACCGACACTCGTCGCCACGGAGCTCGCGTCGTCGCTAACGTGCCTGATTAGGCTCGAGCAGGCGCGGCTGTTTTCACGAGAGACGACTGCTCTCCAGTCGCAGAGGGCGGTTCCGAAAGGACCTCTCCTTCGTCTCGCCCCGTTTCTCGACGAACAAGGACAACTTCGAGTCGGAGGGCGATTGAAGCACGCGATCCTTGACTCGGACGAGAAACATCCTGTCATCGTGCCTCACGGCTCGCCGATCGCCTCGTTGCTCATCGATCAAGCGCATCGACGGACGTTACACGGGGGAACGCAACTGACACTTGCGACGCTTCGACAGCGATTTTGGATCGTCGCGGGACGAACGCTGGTCAAGGCCTTCGTCGGGCGCTGCGTGCGCTGCCGCCGCTTTCGTGCCACGACAGCCGAGCAGATGATGGGAGATCTTCCTAAAGAGCGAGTTACTCGCTCAAGGCCCTTCGAGAACAGCGGCGTGGACTACGCGGGACCGATCTATCTCCGGACGTCGAAGGGTCGAGGTCATAAGTCGACGAAGGCATATATAGCCGTGTTCGTGTGCTTCGCGACGAAGGCGGTCCACCTCGAAGCCGTCTCCGACTACTCAACGGAGGCGTTTCTCGCCGCGTTCAAACGCTTCACCTCCCGCCGGGGACTCTGTCGCACGCTCTCCAGCGACTGTGGGACGAACTTCGTGGGAGCCGACGCGGAACTTCGCTCGCTATTCTCTGCAGCGTCACCGAGGTCCACGAAAATTGTGTCGTCTCTGGCGAACACCGGGGTCGAGTGGAAATTCAATCCTCCTGCGGCGCCGCACTTCGGGGGACTGTGGGAGGCCGCCGTGAAGTCCGTGAAGCATCACTTGCGTCGAGTCGTCGGTGAGACGACACTCACGTTCGAGGAGATGGCCACGCTGCTTTCGCAGATCGAGGCGTGCCTCAATTCGCGACCCCTCAGCGCGCTCACCGACGATCCAGAGGACCTCGACGCCCTCACGCCGGGGCACTTCCTCATCGGGGCGCCGCTCACTGCCATCCCGGAGCCTGGGCTGTCCCACCTCGCAGTCTCTCGGTTATCGCGCTGGCAACACGTTCAGCAGATGCGGGACTGCTTCTGGGCTCGCTGGGCGCGCGAGTATTTGCACCAGCTGCAGGCTCGGCCGAAATGGCACAAACCGCGGCCGGCGCTTCAGGTCGGCGATCTCGTGCTCGTCACGAGCGAAAACACGGCTCCGACGAAGTGGCCGCTCGCACGAGTCACCGCGGTTCATCCTGGGGAGGACGGGCTTGTGCGGGTCGCCACCGTGAAAACCGCCATATCGTCGTTCAAGCGGCCCGTGGTGAAGCTGTGCGTGCTGGCCGGCAAGCACCACCTCGAGACGGGAGAAGGCAACAACATTTCGTCATCCGACGAGGCGGGCGGGATGTTGGGGAATTCACTCGGCTGAGCGTCGTCGCGACGACCGACGACTAGGGGCAACGATCGCCGATCTCGGGCATTGCTCCGAATTAGGGCATTGCTCCGAATTAGGGCATTGCTCCGAATTAGGGCATTGCTCCGACTTCGGACATTGCCCCGGGGTCAGGTGACCCACTGTAAACACAGTCGTCGGGGGGCTCGGCCGAGTCGCCCGTGGAGGGCAGTTAGCGACGACACCTCGGGCAGCGAACATTTTCCGCACCGCCGTCTCGATATTCAACTCGCATTACCGCGCTAAATTGTTGAATTTGTAAATCAGCATAGATTGGAATAAATCTAGACCACTCGTTTTGTTTTTGAAAAACCGTGAGTGTTTTTTTTCCCGAATCCCTCCTTCACTTGGCAAGGTGCTCTTATCCGGCACACGTTCGGTGTTTTAGCGTCCACCCTCGCGTGTGGTCGCCGACCCGGGGTTTTTCGAGCGTAAATTTAATTGCGTTATTTCAGTCGCTTCTCGGCAGTAACATTATTTTTCGAGGCTACGTAATCGAGACGGTCCAAGTGTTCGCGTAAAATTCCGTTCCGGCCACCTGCGTTTCGGATTTCGCCGGCCGGCTTGTCGCACGCTCGAGGTCGCGCGGCTCGCGCGATGTTTACGTTCCGCGCGTGTTCGGACTCGCGCTATGTCGCCTCTCCCCCCCCTTCTTTGTCTCCCGATATATTTCGCGGAAGTGTCGAACCCGCGCTACATTTCTAGTATTAAGTGCGCCCGTTATCTTTCGCCTTAAGGGAATGTGAAACCTACTCAGTCGGTAAGAAAAACTGTAATCAATCGTATGGAGATACCGAAAATATTCTGAGGTAAAAAAAAACATCAACGGATGCATATTTTAATTCTCCGTCCGATGATACTTTGTTTTCATCCATAATAAGAATAGTTTTGAAATGGGGCTTATTCAAAAACTGCGTCTATCTCTCTCGCACTCACGTGTCACATGGTACATGTTTCACATGCCCTTAATATTTTTCAATATTTTTGTAATGTAAATTGAATTATTATTTCTTTTTCTCTCGCGCTCTCACGATCGCCGTATCTCTCGACTCGAACCTCCCCGGTGTTACCTACCGCCTAAGGCGGAGCGGTCATCGGTCATTATTATTATTATTATTGTATTTTCGTTGCCGATAGTTGAGTATCTTGTTCCTCTATTTTTCACCGAATATTTGCGTCGCGTTATTTAAGAATTAGGCTCAGTTCGTTTGCCCGTAGTCCTTTTGGGTTATTTTACCTGTCCGTCGGTCATATTACCGAGACTCGGTTAATCGAGTCCCTAAAGCGAGAATGGCTACCTGACCGATAATCAACGGCGGTTCCATTTACGTTTCGAGTACGATTGTATTATTTCAAATTATATTATTTCTGAATCATATTATTTCTCATTGTATTATTTCAAGTCGCGTTATTTCAAATGGTAATATTTCCAATTGTATTATTTCCAAATTGTATTATTTCAAATCATTATTTCGAGTGGTATTATCGCCAAAGGGTATTATTTTCCATTGTGTTATTTCAAGTCGCATTATTTCAAGTGGTATTATTTCCAAAGGGTATTATTTCCCATCGTATTAATTTCAAGTTGCAGTATTTCAAATTGTGTGATTGTTAAATTGTATCGTGACAAATTGTATTGTTTCCAAATTGTATTCTTTCCAATTGTATCATCTCAAATTGTATTATTTCGAATTATTAGGACTTTTGAACAATGATATGACGCTTCCGGTTACCGTTATTATTAGTCTTTCTATTGTATTAAGCCGAGGCTACCTGAGGGGGATTAATTGTCAACCGCCCTTGCTACACCACTGCCTTTCGGCTAACTACCGGGAGCAGTCCGGGAAGTATTCAATAAAATGATTTTACCCGAATTCAAATTGTGTCCCTCAATTTTTGCGAACCGCCCCTCTACCATTTTCAGCTCGCGGAGCCTGAGTTAGTCGCGTGTCTTAGCGCTTCTTGCCGCGCCCGCTCGCGTTACGGGTCGGGTCTGCCGTACCGACGGCGAAATCAAGTCGGGGCTTTCCCGGCGGTACCTCGGTACCTGGCGCCCAGCTGTCGGTGCGGACGGCCCAACTCATTAGGGACTTCGGATCCCGTATCAGGAATAATGATTGTTTTATTTGATCCGGGCGTGTAGCGGGAGGGAGCCGGGGTTGTGAGGCTCCCCTCACAAGGGAAATTCCTCACAATATATATAATTTAATTAATCACAGGGAAAGGTTAGTGCACTAAAATTAACAAATTTTCGGGATAAAATTACATCAAAAGAGAATATTTACTAGAGAAAACAAAATAATAATAATAATATGTCGGTACTAACAATACACGAAAAATATCGATTCGAACAGGTTCGATTAGACAGTTTTTGGAGATGGAGTTTGCATATAATAAATCCCACGGCTCTCGCCGCCGCAGGATTTTACTATACGGGATGGGAAGATACGGTTAGTTGTTTCGATTGTTTAACAACGATCATCACGTGGGAGGAAAACGACGACCCCATGGTCAGACATCAAAAAGAGCATGAGCACTGTCGATTTGTGAGAAGAGTCGCGTGCGGAAATGTGCCCATTGGCATTGACCCACGTTTAGTCCCGTCATTCTCCATGCAAGCAGAGACACCAGAGCTCCCCGAACTGCTCGACGGATTCGGAACTCTGAAACAATATGTACACCCGGTAGAGCCGCACTACGAGGGATATAAAAAAAGAAAGGACAGTTTTATTGGTTGGCCGAAAAAAACTCGGAAATTTACTAAACCCCGATATTCTTGCGATGGCCGAATTTTTCTACACTGGAACAAAAGACAAAGTCATGTGCTTCCACTGCGGAGGAAAAATTCGCAACTGGAAACCCACTGATAATCCCTTGGAACAGCACGCCCGATGGTTCCCACATTGTCAATTACTTTACATGACTATGGGCACTCCCCGCGTCTCACCGAGCCGTAGTTCGACTCCCGTATCAGAGGAAGATCAAAGCCACGGTGTCTCCGCCCGCGAACGGGTGTCTTCCCGCGAAGAACGTCATTACAAACGAAAGTCCTCCGCGCTGAATCAGGCGATCCCTACACGCGCGACCGGAAGAGCGAGATTCACCCGAATCAACCGACCCCCGACCCCCGGCCTCCCGGCATCGAACTCGCCCCCCGTACCCTCCTGTCATTCCGACACGTCCGAAGTAACCGAAACTGAGTTATGCCAAACCTGTCAGTCCCGGGAAATAAACGTAGTGTTTTTGCCGTGTATGCATTCGACTAACTGCGCAAAGTGCGCCAGAACTAAGAAATTATGCGATCATTGTCAGCGCAAAATAGATTACACCATGAAATGCACTATGGTATAAAGGAAAAGCTAACACGAAAGGAAGTCAAAAC
This sequence comes from Pimpla rufipes, assembly GCA_963932165.1. Taxonomy (NCBI): domain Eukaryota; kingdom Metazoa; phylum Arthropoda; class Insecta; order Hymenoptera; family Ichneumonidae; genus Pimpla; species Pimpla rufipes. The sequence continues at coordinate 270,725 of CAWVQF010000001.1, read as the reverse complement.
GCGATTTTTTTATCATAGAAAAATTGCAAACCATTACAAAAAAAAACTTCCGTCGGTGTTAACTCGACAATGGAAAAACATGAGAAGACAGTTTAAATTTCACTCTTTATTTTTTACAAAGTACAAATTTTGTTTCGCGAAAATTCGTAGAAAGAAAAAAAGTATGTATGAATATTTATCGGCAAACACCAGCTCCTGCAATCAAACAAAAATACGGAAAGTTATAAAAAAAACCAACAAAAGAAAATTATATATAGCGACCACAACGATTGATACCTCGAAAAAGATTTTCGTAATAACATTACCCACTACCAAAAGGGTGAAGAGTGAGCAATAAACACGGACCCTCGGTGGCCACGCCGTCCCCGAATACCCTTGACGAGCTAGAAAAAAAGGGGGCGAAAAATTCCCTCAATTAACGAATGCAATTCAGACGCAATTTAAACAAAAAAAAAGGAGAGAGAACAAGGGATCTTTTTCCCACCTCTTTTTTATGGTCCAACAACGAATGATGGCCAAATAACCGGAGAAGTCCCCAAGGATCGTCCTCAAGGCCCTCACTAGAAAGCAGACAAAATAATAATAATAATAATAATAATTTTTCCTTAAAAAAAAAGGGAAAACTGTCTGTGTATATAACAGCCAAACGAAGGGAAGTTTATCGAATCAACTCACTCAAATTCGCATTGTCTCTTCGACACACGCCGCGCATGGACCACTGTTGGAATGGCCTGCAATAGCGAGGTATCCTCATCCAACAGGACCAAAAGATAATCAATCATATCTTGGGTCCATGGTTCCCAGGTCCGAACGGACAGATAAGGCCCATCAAGATCATAGTGTTCGGGGACCCAGAACGAAGCTCTCCCGACCTCTAATCGGCGCGACATAGGTTCCATCCCGAACAGATTGCGTAAATTAAATGGGCCAGCAAAAAAATCGTCCTCCCAACTAAAAAAAAAGGAGAACACGTAAAAATAAAATCAACAACGCTATACAAATACGATAATTAATCAAAACACAAGGAAAAAGAAAGAGAGAGAGAAAAAGGCAATAATAATAATAATATACGCATTTTTACTCACATCAGCTGATTTACAACGCGTTGCAACCCACGAGAAACACTAATGATATCGCCTCGCCACACGACTCCCCGCCCGTCACTTTCACAAGGGCTCGCAAAATTTTGACTGTCCCCCAGTGAGTCCAGGGTAATCGCGAGATATCTCTTCAAATTTTCTAACACCACGGTAGTCATTTTATTTGTTTGAAAGAGAATAAAACGGGAAGAGAAAAAAATGTGGATATAAAAAAATAAAATCCTCAGAGATACTACGATGATACCTAGAGGAATCGTCTCTAGGAAACAATCACGAATGACTGAACTAGGAAAAAATCGGAGTTACTCCGGGACATCAATCCCCACTTAACTACCAAAAGGTGCCCGCCCGTCTGAATAAAAACCTAGGAAAGTAGCTAACCCTTCCCCACTACTATCTTGGTACGATGTACCGACTCTCCGATTCGTTGACCTACATACGCACCGAGACCAACCAATCAAGAACGACCGGACGACACGTAACGGATTGAATAACCAAGTAATGGAAGCCGAAAAATACCTACACGTGAAAATACAAATATTCGTACACAACTAATTGGCTGAAATTGGAAACCAAAATCCAATTAAGCGCGAAAACTTAACACGAAATATTAACACGAAATCAACTCGAAAATAAATAAATAAATAAATAAATACCAACAAAAAAGGAGAGAAAAAAAACACAACGAATAAAAGAGAAGGAATTAGAGGACAAGACCTCATTATTTCTGAATATTTATGATTAAAGGCAAGCAACAATGTACCATCTGCTGCTCTTGCTCTTATTTGGAGGATGCCTCGGGTCGCCGGAATTCGAGATCCAACATATCAAAAATGACGCCGGACTATAATACGAGAAATTGCAAGACGTGCATTTGGTGCGAGACGAATGGAAACTGGTAACGTTCTTCGAGTTAAGACCGATCGAAAACCGACGGCCTAATTTTTTGCATCTATCCTTGGACACGGTGGAGGAAGAATGTCGCATGTTCTTATTTGACCTGTGCACCTCACTCGTTAATAAAAAGGATTTGAAATACAAAGCGAAATTAATTAGGAGTAATTTCAAACTCCTACACAAATTAAAGAGAAAAACTCTCGCTGACCTACGTAGAATATCTTCGGGCAACGAAAAAATAACTAGAGAACCATTATTCGAAGAAATGCCCGAAACTATAGCAAAGTTTATTGAAACCGAATTCGAGAAAGCTAATGTCAGCAAGGATGGAATGGTAAGGCTAACGAACGGCCAGACGCACATAGTGGAATCAGAATACCGCGTCATCGGGGAACAATTAGAAGCGATGGACACACTCAATAATAAAGCATGGGCCTCATTAAATGCGAACCGCAGCTTAACCGAGAAATCTGTGGAGGATTACGTTTTGAGTATGCTCGAATGGAAGAACAGCGTGGAACTGGTCTACGAGGCCTATTTATCCAGCGTAAAGACTATAATCGACATTATACATTTTGCAAAAATGGGATTGCTTCACCCAGAATTATTAAGTCCCGAGACTTTGGAAAAGGTTGCTCAGGATTTTGCCACCTCGGGCCAGTCGTTAACGTTCCCCGTAGCGCTCAACGACGGACCGGAAGCACTGATAAGAATGTCGCGAATCACGTTAAGTTATCAAGACGGAAAAATCATAATTATAATGCACATTCCCCTAATAGAGCCGAACGCGTACTCTCTGTTCAGACTACACCCTTACCCCACAACGCAATTTCTCGGGGAAAACACGCTAGTAGCCGCGTTTATACAACCGAAAACGCCAATGATAATTTTGTCATGGGAACATAAGAAATATATGGAGTTCTCCAAGGGAGAACTGAACAACTGTCGCTCTCATAAGGACTACAAAGTGTGCGTTCACTTCAAACCAATCTTCGACATAACACTGTCGCCGATTTGCGAAACATTGATAATCACTGGAAATCTGCGCCAAATCTACAGTTTTTGCGACATAAAATTGGTTAGAAATCAAACCCCACATTGGAAACGATTTGGAAAGACCAACCGCTGGTTATTTTATCTCCCTGGCAGGGAACGAATGGAGATCGTCTGTGGAAACTACACGCAAATTATACCAATCGCAGGAAGGGGAATTATTCAGCTACGTGAAGGGTGCTCTGGGCACACTAATTACACCAGTCTTATAGCCATGCGAGAAGTCGGAACCACCCTCGAGGACCAATATGTACCGGCAGTCATGTTAAACATTACATCATTGTTCTCAGACATCACCGATTACCAAAAAGAATTAGACGCGATGATACCCCAGGTGTACAGACCTCTATGGGTCCGCGAGGCAAACGGACTTCGGTACGAAATAACGCTAAAAGAATTGGTAGCAAATTTTGAAGGATTTAAATCAGAGCAGAAGAAAGAAATGGCAAGAATAATTCGGCTAAAAAGCCAATCCGTTATAATCACGGTACCAGTCATCGTGATTTTACTCTTCTCATCACTAGTCGGAACGTTAATAGTCCATATGTGGTGTAACGCACAACGGAGGATAGTAGCGACCGAGGACACTACCAGCTATCGTCGCGCATTAGACCCAGAATTTAATGTGCAATTCAATGAGGTAATATACAGCGTCCCGGGTACACCCAGGCCCGTTGACTCCGAAACCCTGAGGCGATTAACCCGACGCACATCGGCGACCGAACCCGCAAATGCAATTCCCTATAGTCAAAGGGAGGGCGAGCTCACGCCAATGTTAAACCCAGACGAACCGATCTACATGGCCATGAACCACGGAGTTTTATCCGACAATGAAAACAAAAATAAGGAGAGAAGAAAGAAAAAGGGAGAAAGTATGCTCGCACTGTAAAAAATGTTTCTTGTGTTAAAATTAATATACCGGTGTCGGAAGTTTTTATGCATATATTGTATTAAAAAAAAGAGAAAAAAAAGGAGGAAAAAACTGACTCTGGGATTCGAACCCACAACCCCATGGTTGCGAGTCAGGTCCTTTACCGCTCGGGCATTTGGGTCATTGTAAGTCCTCATATAATTCACTCCTCATAAATTACAAAAACAAAAAAAAATTAAGAAAAAAAATATAAAATCAATTTTCACCCACGGAGCTCGTACATTTAATGTGCACTTGGCTGGTAAATGTGTTTAATTGATTTGGCGATGTTTCCCAGATTTCGTTGTATTAATTTACAAGTGCCTGAACTCAGTTTTTTCTAAACTTGGGCAACACTTTTAAGGTAAAGTAATATATTGAATTTTAATTTGAATTTGGATTTTTTCCGGATCTATAAATTACCTTTCATATGCAAGGATAGAAACGATAAAATAATAAAGAAAATTACTAAATTTACTATACTGTGGATAGTGATAGTCACCCACGAAGGTCGTATTTTTCAACATTTTTTTTGCGGTACAAGGAAAAAGGAGAAAAAGAAAAAAAAATAAAAAAAAGGAAAAGAGAGAGAGGCTGACAGAAAAAAAAGGGGGGGACATCCCTCATCGTTGAGATGAGCATCTCACGGGTCATCCGCTCACGGACCGGGTCACGGACCGCCGCTAACTCCTACCTATAAAAAAAAAAAGGAGGAAGGAAGGAAGGAATAGGGAGTTCATTGCATGTTCTTTTGTTCTCAACGAACTATTACTGTTTGGAGAACTGAAAAAAGAGAGAGAGAAAAAAACCCACCAACAAAGCAATGAGTGCAGGAGCACTCAGAGGCAGTAATATTTACCCGCGTGGACACCTCGCAGAACGTTGTTGCGGCCTCACCTCGCGAGGAAAGACCGACAGGACCCCGACCAACCGACCGACCAACCAACCAACCGACCGACCCGACCGACGAAATCCGACCCAGATCTCCGGGAACCAACCAAAAGAAAAACCGCATCGGCAAGTGGGCAGAACCATCTTGCCATACTTAAAAATAAAGGACAAGGGATCGAAGTTCGCAAAGAAAATTGACCCGAACACACCGAAAATTAAATTGAATTTTTCTTTTTATTCTTAAAACTAATACATAAAAAAGAAGAGGACTTAATAATAAAAATAAAACGAACGAAAAGATAAAAAAAAGGGAAAAAAATTAATAATAAAAATTACTCCTTAAACTATTCGAGGGCAAGGTAGTGTTGGTCCCGATGCCCCCGGGTATCATACACCAACCGCACGTTGCCGCCCCGGTCCACGAATCCGGGCTGGCGACGCACTTGGGCGGGCTCGCCCAGTTCGCAGCGGACGTAGCGGCCAGTCAGCGGGAGCGGGGACGCTATCTCGTCGCAGTTGTCGTGAAATGTGCGTACCCCGGTGTATGTGTTAACCTCCACGGTTATTTCATCGACGTGATGCCAGCAGTGGTACCGGCAAAGCCCCGGGTAGCGAGGACGCCGGTCGAGATCTGGAAAAATAAAACAACATGAAAAAAATATTAATTTAAAAGTTAAAAATAAATAAAAATCAATAAGACAGTTATCTGTCAACGACACTTACCAATGATAGCCGGCACTCTGGCCCCCGGATGCGTGGGGAGCGGCTGCTTCGGCTTGATGTAGTCAGCCAAGGCCGCCCTCTTCTCCTCAATCCACTTTTTGTCTTCCGCGGAGACGACGAAATCAACTGAAAAAAAAGAAAACATACACAAACATTAATAAAATATACAAGGACATGGGTATTAATGCCACAAACTACAACTTACCGTCGTATTCGGAGCTAGCTCCGGACGCAGCGGACGAAACAGATGAAGATGCCATTTTTGGGAATTGTTCCTTGTTGACAAAAGAAACGAGAGTGATTTTGATTCGAAACTTTCTTAACGAAGAAAACTTCACGACAGCCTTTTTCCCCACTCATCACGATTTTTCTCCCACTGAACTCCCACACGCCACGACTCACTGGACAGGTAGAACCAGGAAAAAATGGAGAGAAGGGATAGACGGCGAGAAAAGCTAACGCGCGCGACAAAAATATTCGGATCCCAGGTAGCCAAAGAGGAAAAGGGTAAAGGTGTGTTTTAACGGCATATTACAGATGAGTCCGACAAGGAGGGAGCTATGGAGCGTAGCAATACTACTTCTGTACCGCCTCCTACTCCCCGCGGACGCCCTGATTGGCTACGACTGCGGAGGAGCCTCAAGCAACATCACCACCTTATCTTTATTGGAAGTAGGGGAATGCAATATTCCTCAACCCGAGGTTAATGTTACTAAAACTTACATACAATTAGTGCAAATCAACCAATACGGGTCAATACACGTAATACAATGCAAAGTCGAAATTCTGCGCACGATAAAAAAATGCGGAATGTTTTCACACACCATGGACGTACCTAACGGTGAATATGCCTATGTCGACGACATATCACTAGATCGCTGCCGACAAATGCATCGCCAGGGAAATATAAAAATCGGAAATACCGAAATCGTTGGAATAAAAGCGAACCACAATACCTCCAGGCCCGTGTCAATTAGCGGTAGTCTAGATTCAGACGGCAAGTGTCAAGGAGTTTATTACTCCGATCCTTACGGTAATTGGGATAATGTAATAGTAAAAGGGAGGGTAAAAATATCTTTGAGAGATTATACGGCCGAAGTAAACGTTGACGCCAACAAGTACATCTACGTTCGGGCACACGGTGTAATTTAAACGAAGGACAATGCGACGACGTGGACGGAGGAAACACGTATTGGGATCCGCTCCCGGAAAACGCATGTAAAACAGACAGATACGGCTTGCTATACGAAGGAAATGCAGATCAAACAATAGACATACACACTAATTTTAAACAAATAGTATATTCCATGACCGAAGGGGAAATTGTATTCGCACTTACCGCCAAGGGCGCGACCCACGTCTGTGGATACACTTTAGTTCGCACTGAACACCCCAAATTAATTATTGTACCCACGGAAAGAGGAAATCCGTTTATAAACAAGGAATTGATCTCTGTAAACAATTTAGATTTGTTCGCATACATGAATTCCAAATTCGTATATGTCGAAAAACACATTCGTACGGAACTCAAACATATGTACCACGATATATTAACGCAAAAATGCAATCTCGAGCGTCAGGTCCTCCAAAATGCCCTTACCATCGCTAGGCGCTCGCCCGACGAATTCGTTTACAATATAATGAAAGGACCCGGTTATATGGCTCTTCCGGCCGAAGAGGTCGTACACATAATTAAATGCATTCCGATCGACGTAAAAATCCATCAGACGAAAGAGTGTTATGATCAATTACCAGTTTACATTGGAAATAATACATACTATTTTTCACCTAGAACTCATATTTTGACAAAAATGGGACTGCAAGTCACGTGCAACCGCTTGGTATCGCCTATGTATATGCTAGACGGCGTTTGGTATAGCATGGGCCCGGACCCCGTGCGTGCCATGCCGCCCGCAGTCGTAAAACCGCTCACGGCGCCTACCTGGCAATACAGAAACTCATACAGTCTCGCCACCAGTGGCATATACACACAGAAAGATCTCGACGAGCTAAGGGACCATATAATGTTCCCCGCCGAACGCCCGGCTATATTAAATTCAGTAGCTCGAGGAATATCTGGTCAACCCACTATCATGCAAGGAGGTTCAATCTCTAATTTACTCGATGATGCATCTGTCACAAAAATTATTCAGTCCACTCGGGAAAAAACGTGGGTATATCTATCCATTTTCGGAAATATCAGCGCCGGACTAATTGGACTTCTATTAATTTGCCGCATGATTAAACTCATTTTGACACTATTATCCACGGATATACATTACATACCGTATACGGTTGGTCTATATATCTTTTAGGAGCAGTTTGGGACTCGGTCACTAACCTGCTTTTACATTTGAGTCGACGACCAAGTAATTCTGGAAAGCCCGAGAAACCCAACGGAGAACCGTCAGCTCCAGGTAGAAAAAGCGAAAAAGTAGTACGAAAAAAATCTAAGGGAGACGACTCTAACGAGAATCCATTAAATGACGTGGCCGTTATGTTCAATGTACGTGAACCCGAAAATAGAGAGGCAAATCAGCCCGAGGCCGCTCCCGGCTATACTCCCCCAACGTTTCAAACTTTTTCTGAAAATTGTTTGCCTCCACAGTATAACCCTTACTTTATGAAAAACCAATTGACACAACCATTATCCTTCGTCTGGGCAACGGGAATGCCCAATGCGGTTCCACACACTATCACCACCGCGCCGTCAACCGAAAAACGCAAGACAAAGAACACGAAAATCACGGACCCCAGTACTGCAGCTAACACGGGAGAAAGCAGTAAAATGTACCCAGATTTGAGACATAACTCACCCACCCCACCCGACCTTAACAGAGACAGAAAACAACCTAACATTCCTTGAAGAAAAAGAGGGAAAAGATCACTGAGCCAGAAGACAAAATTATTAGAAAAAAAATTTTAAAAGAAAAAAAAAAGATAAAAAAAAAAAAATGTGTTCTAAGTCACAATTAATCTGAAAAAAATGAAAAAAAAAACGATACTCGGAATAACAAATAATTATATTGGAGTTAACAATGAAAATACAAAAAAATGTATGGTTACAATCGGTTATGTTAATGTCATAGATAAGATTAGTTCACTAAAAACGCTTGCTGCTTCATTTTACCTGTAATTGTAGAATTAATTCAAGAATTTTAATTATAGGGCGATGATCTTCATGGTGCACACGGAAAATTGTAGAGAACGATGCACCAATAGTAGAATAACAAATTATAAATGAATCTATACAATCTTAGGCCTGCAACATGTCCCCGCGCGAAGGAAGGAAGCGCCCCTCACCCACCGAGAGTCACCGTAATAAACCTACGAAAAGATCAGGATCAGATGTTCCCCCATCAAATAGAGTACTCCGAAGTCACAAAGGAACGGGTTTAATGGCCACTGTGAAGGCGTCATCAAATCACCACGATCACGAACACCCGGAGAAAATCCCGGACCCTCAACCCTCTACGAAGAAATCATGCGAGGTTCCAGCACCGGAAGAGGCCTCGCAGTCTCCCATTAAACCCACTATAGACGCACCACCACTGCCTTGCCTGAGCGGAGAGGAAGTCGCCGAAATATTGAATAATCTTTATTAAAAAACGGAGGAAATATTGAGTGCACTCGGAGACGTACCGGCCGCAACGAATGTCACAAACCAAGGTTCAGGTTACACCTCACCAAACGAAGGACCAAGTACCCTAAACAAAACCGCCACCTTCGTGACGAATGATGATTTCGAACGTGCACATCTACTCATAACCTACCTTAACTCCGTCTACGACGAAAAAAGGTACTGAACAATATTTCCACCCCAGGTGGGTAAGACCGTACATATCACCAACAATCTCGTGAGTAAAAATTATTCTTGTTATAACCGAAGTTAACCGATTTCCTGGGGTTAGATCTAAAATGATCTTAAAAGCAACATCTTGGGATGACTACGAATGATTTACACTAGGGCATTATTTAACAAAAAAAAAATTTTTTTGTTATTATTTTTTGTGTATCAATGGAAAAAGGAAAAAAATACATATATATATATATTAATAATAATCAATAATAATAATATACCAACACAGAGCAAATAGACATATCAATTAACACAAAAATGAACTATCAAAAAAAAAAAGAAGGAAGGAGACAAAAAGAAAAAAAAAAATAATAACCGAAAAAAAAGAACGAATAAGACGTACGTGTAAATTCATCTATTAATTCGTTTGTTACCATTAGATAGTCCAGATTAAGCCACATTATCGTTGTCCGATTGAATAATGGGATTACAAGATGAGTCACCTAGTCACCTGAGGCTAAGAGGGATATCCCAGGCACGCGCGAGGCACGGGCAACACGAACGCAAGGGGCCCGAAGTCCGGAAGCCATTCATACCTGACAACGGAGAAGCGGTCATCGCGCTCTCGGACACATCTGGTAAAGGCACCCCAATGGGAAAAAGAGAGACGGAAGTTTCACTTTCTCGTCGCGACTCATCAAAACCGCCGTGACACCCAGTGTCGCGCCCAAAGGAAAAAACGCTCGCTGCTGACGTCGAGAGCTTCAATCTACCTATCGACGGCGCATTCTAGACGAAGACATCAGGTAGACATCTCCAACAAGTCATTGACCTGCCGACATCTACGACGAGAATCCAAAGAAGACGCCCCGTGACCAGAAGCCACCATCATCACCCGTGCAACTTCAAGACCTTAGGAAACACCCTCTTTAGGTTACTACATAGCGTAGATATGTTGCATTAGGTAGGTTTAATTTTCAGAACATCGGATTAATTAGGGCATTAGTTAAGTATATGGACAGGTGCGATTTCACACCTAATTCTGATTAATTTTACATAGGACCGCATAGTAAACAAAAAAAACACAAAAAAAACAAAGAACAGAGGCTAATTGTTATAAGGAGAAAAAAACTCACCTAGGTTACATTTTGAACGATAACATTTTAATTGAATTAACAAACAAATAAAAAAAAAGAGAGAAAAATAATAAACTCCAGAAAAAAGAGAGAGAGAAGAAGAGAAGAAAAGGGGAATCTACTCGCAGTACGCTTATAGGTAGGGAAAACCTAGTAATAATGCGTTTTGAATATACTAATTAAAATATAATTGCAAATATTTACGAGGGAATACACAAACACGACAATCGGAACGATATGAACAGGTACAACGAGATACAATGATAGATCACGGAAAGTCCAGGGAAAATCGAATACTCTTGAATAAGCAAAACCGAAAAAAAAGGAAACTGACACGTGCCCCCGTAGAGGTTACCTACTTATGAATTCCAAAGGCGAACGAAAAATTGATTCTCTTAATCAAAAATAATGGCATCAAAGAAAATTGCAAAAAGAGAGAGGAGTTCACGCGAACCGATCATTAGCAGGTATGAAATGATGACAACAACAAAAAAATGTTTATCAAGTAAATTCAAGAAGGGCGGAAACACACCATCACCCCAATAGGCGTACGTTCGATTATTAGTCTTTCATCCTAATAATCGTTTTAAGGGGGGTGGTGTTATGTCAGGCCGTAACTTCGCGCTATTCGCACAAACGAACTCTTAGTTCAGTCATGAGTTTCGAGACTTCTGGCGAAAGGGGGCATTCGGTAAACAATTATACGAGCAACGGTCCCTGCAGGCCCCGGAAACTACAATATCTGTTAACAGATACCGATGGTTCAGTCGAGGTAAAAGAGTGCGGATGATGGTACAACAGGGCCCGATTTTTCAAAACACTAAGCTCTCTAGAAAATGTCACCTACGCCACTCGAGCGAGCGGCGATAGACGAAACTAGAGGAAACCGGGCGGGTCGGTTATCGACCGTCAGCCGCGGGCCTTGCGTTACCACGCCTCTTAACGATCCTCGATCACTCGTTGCAGCCGAACTCGCCTGTGGTCACAAAAAAAGGGAAATAAAAGAAATCTACTTAGCCCTGAGAGCTAGAAGATTACGAGAACACCGGGTGAATGCCCTACGTTCCACCAAAATCGTCGTTTCATTTTTCGTTTCGGAAATCATGATTTGTACGTGATGGAGTTATAGTCTGGCCAGATAACTAAACCTATTCTTCCACATTTGTTGAAGACCCCTGTAAATGCACAGATTAAAGAATAGGAGAATGCAACAAGACGAAATAATCAATGTCTCAAGGAACCTTTGGAACTCAAAAGACGGAGCCCCGTAAGATAAGGAGGCAAAGACGACTAAATTGTCCATGAACAACTGTTAAGAATTATATAACTCACCATGATAATTTGTTAACATAAGAAAATGGTAAAAGGATTAATAGTTTATAAAATCGGGATTCATACATTTAAATACGGATAACTCTTAAAAGTTATAACATTCGGTAGGATAATTTGTTAACATAAGAAAATGGTAAAAGGATTAATAGCTTATAAAATCGGGATTCGTACGCCTAGATATGAATAACTTTTGAAAATTATAACATTCGGTAGGATACTAGTTAATATAAACAAAACGGTGAAAGGTTTAACAGTTTATAAAATTGGGATTCACACAGTTAGATACAAATGACGTTGCATAATCTTGGATAATTAAGAAAGTTAAGTTACGTCCCCGCGAGAATATGGAGCTGCAATTTTATACAAAATTTATAACAACGCGTATTAGCAACAACAAGCGAAGATGAACTTTCAACAAAAAATTCGAGAATTACAGTCTGCACGATCTCCTATGTAAATTCAAATCTTGGTCAAAGCGATCTTGTTAAGAAGTTATTCTTGTCGCCCGGCGAAACCACTTAAAAAACACGGCAGGGAATCAGATAATGTATTCTATAACAAACCTACAAAACTTATAAGCGAAGAGGTCCAAATAAGGCAGAAACTAAATCGCACCAACGAAGAGCGTGAACACCTGGTCGAAACATCGAGAAGACATTGACGAAAGAGGGAGTCGTAAATATGGAGCCAGGGCAAGGGACAGGCGCGGGGGCCGCGAGCCACGCGCGACCTGCAAGGCGCGGTGTCCTCCTCTAGCATGAGATAGGGAGTTGAAGATCACGTAGGCACTACCCCTACCATCGCTCAATCAAACGATAGACAAAGGACCCAATCATATAAAAAGACAAAAAGGTATCGACAAGGAACAGTGCGTCCCGAAAATTAGAACTGCCCACACCGAATCTCTGCCCGAGCATAAACTGAAAACTTTAAAATCGAATTAACGACGAATTTCTGTCCGACCGCGGACTTAGAAAAAAATCATTTAAATCGACCGCGGACTTAGGAAAAATCATTTAAATCGACCGCGGACTTAGAAAAAATCACCTCCGAATTTAAATCGTATCGCGGACTTCGAAGAAAATCAGCTCCGAATTTAAATCATATCGCGGACTTAGGAAAAATCAGCTCCGAATTTAAAATCGTATCACGGACTTAGAAAATTTCGAGTTCCAATCATCATCGAGTTTTAATCCGTCTGCGGACTTAGATCCATTCCGTTCTTCGCTAAGATTTTCATTTCTCGTAATTCGAACCTTTGTCCTAAACGGGGACTTAGGAGTTTATAGAATTGAATAAGACTCTACAGTTTTTGTATTTTCGGGCTTCGACAAATTTTGTATTTTATTTTATAATTTCGCACGCTTCGTATTTTGAGAAACTTGTACATCCGAACTCTGAATTTTGTTACACCACGAGGTGCCGATATTTGTGAACATCATCACGATTAATTACATGTTAACATCCTTTGTTGAGAAAAATCGGTTTATTTAATTTCCTCGTTTTACGAATAAAATTCGACGGTTGCATTCTTAAATTCAGTGTCACAGTTTCTTTACGATCGTGTCCTTCCCATCTGCAGCATCAGCACCCAGTTCAACACAAAAAGGGTAAGTGAAATTTTTAATTATATCGGTGAAATTTCGTACGCGCATTGTCTCGAGCCATCATAACATCATCATCATCTCAGACCTCAGTCAAATTCCCTTTAGAGAAGCATTCGCAGCTCGTCCCCGAGTAATTTTCCGAAAGGTTAGACTCGAAACAGAGCTTGCGCGTTTAGTGTACTTCGTCAGATGTGGTATAGGGAATAGCCTTCCTTCTTGACCAGAGCACGGGTAAATCACGCTGAACCGCACTAATACGTGTAACATTATCGCTCGAGTAAAATCCACGACACTTTTGACGTAACAGGGACGTAATGAAAGCGGACTGCGCATGCGTAAGTCATTTGCCAGAAATGAGCGATTTTCGGCCCGCGTTGCGGACACGAAATGGGAATATTTTAGCGGAGTCGGGAGAAAAAAAGTTTTAATGCTTTTCCAGTCATACGGTATCTCTGCATAGTATGAAATACTTTGCTTAAATTGTTAATTTGTAAGTATTATTATTCAATTAAAAGCCTGTAATAATTATTTTTCGATGTAAATGATTATTTAAAAAATGATTATTTAATCGACAAAGCTTAAAACAATAAGAAGAAAGATTTTGCCCACTTTGGCTATACGCTAGAAAATGTTTATATTTAACAGAGTATTTTTCAAAAACATTTCAGATTTGAAAATTATGGAATGCGATGTCACTTTGAAAAAACAAAAAAAAATTTGCATTGTTCGGAAATATCTGAGAAATTTCTAAAAATCTGTTTAAAAAAATCATAAAAATCTGATTTTACATAAGTAAACGTGTAAACAGTAGATTATTTTTTTATCCCTCGAATAATTTTTTAAGCAAAAAACTCAAACTATGAAAAAAGTCTTGTCCACATTGGCTATAAGCGGGAATGTGTTGGTATTGAACAAAGTTTTGTGTTATGTGTCGGACTAGACCATATTTGTGAACCGTTTGTGGTACGAACGATTATCTCGGCGGTACAAACAGGTACGAACGATTTGAAAAGTTATGCAGCTTGCAGATTTTGAATGTCTTGAAAAATGACGGATTTTTTTTGGGACTAGATGGCATTTGCGATTTTTTTTGGGTACGAACGAAGATCTCGGCGGTATAAACGGGTACAAACGATTTGAAAAGGAATGCCACTTGCCGATTTTGAGTATCTTAAAAAATTATGGAATTTTTGTTGTGTTTCGGACTATACTGTATTTGCGAACCCGTTGAGGTACAAACGAATATCTCGGCGGTACAAACAGGTACGAACGATTTGAAAAGTTATGCCGCTTGCCGATTTTGAATATCTTGAAAAATGATGACATTTTTTTTTTTTCAGACTAAACGGTACCTTTGCGAACCCCTTGAGGTACAAACGAATATCTCGACGGTACAAACGGGTACAAACGGCGAAGAAGCCAACCCTGCTCACAAATTCTCATTATCTTGAAAAATGGCTAGTTTGTAGTACTCGCCGTTTTTTAAAGCCCGCCATGTTCAACCCCCTTAAGGTACAAACGAATTTCTCGATGGTACGAACAGGTACAAGCGGCGAGGAAGCCAACCCTGCTCACAATTTTTTATTATGTTGAAAAATGGCCAATTTGTCGTACTCGCAGTTTTTGAAAGCCCGCCACGTTCGACCCCCTTAAAGTAGTCCTTGCGACCGATATTCATTTCGCATAAATTCGAATAATTTGAGAGAGAATTACGAACATTTCTCGATGGTATAAAAATCGGAAATAATTCATGCACGTTAAAGGTACTGAAAAGATTAATTTTGTATAATAATAATTCTAAAATGTTATTAACAAATTCATGAAAAAAATATTGTTTAACAAATTTGTCGATGACCCAACTTTTTTTTTTTATGAAAATGATTCGTTCATTTTTCTGTATGTATGTATATTTATTTGTCCTTTGGGGAAATGCCCCCGTGACAAAAGGAGAGCCAAGTACAGTTCCGTATAACAAAGATTAAAAAGCTAAATAACGGTGACATATAATATATAAATAACGGCAACATAAATTTCCTTAACTTTACACAACCTTGTTTGAATACTTAAATTACTCGTTGATTATAAAAGCTCTTAAAGATAGTGCGCTAGTCATATAATAAAAGAGAGCCTTCGTGGCTGCTAGGTCGCAATTATTAATTAGGGGAAGCATGGAGACATTTTTTTCCAGGTACCGTGATATGTATTTGGTCCGAAAACAGGTATAAATCGGGCAGTGTAGAATGAAATGCTCTAGGGTTTCCGGTTGCTTTAGGTTACAGACTAGACAGTTTTCTTTGGGCGTAAGTCGGTACGTAATTCCATTCCATGTGAAGCGGCAATTATATTCGTTTGAGAGTCGCACCTGCGCTTTAATTCTTGTCATGGCAAGAACGCATCTGCTCTTGTGGTACCAGTTATCATTGCTTACTACTTGTCTGGGAATTACAATGTTTACTTTTAGGTTTTGAACGTCTTCTAGATCTTCGCGCTTAAGTAGCGCTTCGAACTTAGACATTATCTCGCTAGTCTTAGCTTCCCACACACCAGGCGCGGGATTCGCTACAATATGCTCGCAGTTTATTTTGC
The DNA here is from genome assembly GCA_963932165.1 of Pimpla rufipes. NCBI lineage: Eukaryota > Metazoa > Arthropoda > Insecta > Hymenoptera > Ichneumonidae > Pimpla > Pimpla rufipes. The sequence continues at coordinate 254,691 of CAWVQF010000001.1, read as the reverse complement.
ACAGCCATTCATTTTTCTGTATACGTATGCATTTTTTCAGATTTTAGAGTTCACTTTGAAATTCGTATGTTTTTATAGGGAAAATATGTGAAAATTCAAAATGAACTCTAAAATCTGAAAAAATTCATACGTATTCAGAAAAACGAAGGAATCATTTTCATCCACAAAAAAACTTGGGTCATCGAAATATTTGTTAAACGATGTTTTTTTTCATCAATTTGTTAATAACATTTTCGAATTATTATTATGCAAAATTAATCTTTTCAGTGCCTTTAATTTGCATGATTTTTTTCAGATTTTTATATTATCGAGAAATGGTTGCAATTGTCTCTCAATTTTCGCAAACTTATGCGAACTCGACACCAGGCGCAAGGACTACCTTAACGGGGGAAACCTGTTTAGGAGGCCGAAATTTTGGTGTTTTTCGTGAATTTCTTAAATAGGGAAGGAATAATCTGAAATTGTTTAAACTTGGAGGGTATTTTATTTATGGTTTGAAGTACACTTTAGAATTTTTTCAAGTAATTTCCCCCGGGAAATAGTGGCGTTAGAACGTGCTGTCCATGGACGATTGCCACCCAAGTATTTTGCTGGCGGGAACTCCTGAAATCGCAATTTTTATCTGTAATCATCGAAATTTTTTTTCTCGTTAACAACATATTTTCTAAGAATATGAACCTAAATCTGGTAAAAAAAAAAAAAATCATGTTTTTGAAGAGTTTGAACACGATATCATTGTTTTACACCATATTTTTTCACCTTTTTTGCATAAAAAAAAAATTTTAATAACAATATAATCTCAGATTTAGGTTCATATAGATTGGAATCGAATAAAGAATAATCACAAAAAATTTCAGGACGATTGGTCAATAACTTTTTTAGCTAGAACGCCCACCAGTTGAAAAAAAGTCGTTTCGAGAAAAACGCGTTTGAAATAAAATGAAGCGAAAACAAGACATTCATGGCAGTAATCTCTCTATATAATAAAAATATCTCGCCGCCGCCGCCGCCGCTGCCGCCGCTGCCGCCGCTGCCGCCGGGTAGGATAATCGAGGGGGGGGGGGTCAGCTTCACCAAACCGCACGGTGAAGGTGACCTGGGAAGGGACTTCGCATGATTTTTTCTAAGTCCTTCAAGGGGCCCTTGGGCCTGCATTTTTCTAAGTCCTCCAAGGGGCCCTGGGGCCTGAATTTTTCTAAGTCCCTTAAGGCCCCCTATTCTGGGTATTATAAAATACCCAGATATATTATCTCTAAATTATAAAAAGATCTCGATATTTTTTATATACGGACATAGGCCCGCCATGACTTGGCGGGCCTATGTTTTTGGAAAAGCGCTAAGAAAAATCTGGTATTTCGGAGTCTATGTTTTTGAAAAAGGCCATCGAAAGATCCGCGCTTGGGGGCCTATGTTTTTGAAAAAGGACTTAGAAAAATCAGGCCTTGGGGGATTTATGGTTTTGAAAAATGAAAAACGGACATGCGAGCGCGCGAACGAGGGATAGGGGATCTGAGGAACGGAAGGGGGGTCCCGATGGATATGGATTCTGAGCGATGGGAGGGACGTCCCGAGGGATAGGGGTTCTGAGGGATGTGGGACCCGTGATAGGTAGGATTAAATTATGTAGGGTTAAGTTAGGTAGGGTTAAGTTAGGTAGGGTTAAGTTAGGTAGGGTTAAGATAGCTAGGGTTAAGTTAGGTAGGGTTAAGTTAGGTAGGGTTAATTTAGGTAGGGTTAAGTTAGGTAGGGTTAAGTTAGGTGATTTTTCTAAGCTCCATGGGGGTTCCCGAGGGATAGGGTTTCCGATTGCAGGGGTTCCCGAGAGAAAGGAGTTCCGAGTACGAGAGTTATCGAGGCATAGGGGTTCGGAGTATGGGAGTTCCCGAGTATGGAGGTTCCCGAGAGATGGGAGATCCCGACGGATAGGGATTCCGAGTAACGGGCTTCCCGAGGGATAGGGGTTCCGAGTATGGGGGTCCCGAGGGATATGGATTTCAAGTATGGGAGTCCCGAGGGATAGGGGTTTTGAGAGATGAGGGGTCCCGAGGGATATGGATTCTGAGGGATGGGAGGGACATCCCGAGGGATAGGGTTTCTGAGGGATGGGGGTCCCGAGTTAAGTAGAATTAAATTTAGTAGGGTTACGTTTGGTAGTGTTTAGTTAAGTAGGTAGTAGTTAGGTAAGTAGGGTTCTGTTAGATAGGGTTAAGTTAGGTAGGGTTAAGTTAATCAGGGTTAGGTTAAGTAGGTTTAAGACGCTGAGGGGGGGGGGGGGGGAGCGCGCGAAGCGCGCGGGGGGGCGAAGCCCCCCCCCCTGGGGTTGGCGCGCGAAGCGCGCAGGGGGCGAAGCCCCCTAGTTAATTATATAAAATGATCAGCGGTTAATCGGCTATGCCAGCACCATATAGCAGTCCCTCTTCTTGTTCGTACGCGTCATTTCGGGCTTGCATCTCCTCTTATTTGAATTTCAAAGACATGATCTCCTTGATTTAAAGAAACGATATGCCTGACGGCACCCGGTCTGTCAACGTTTGGCTCATTCGCGATAAGTCGTATTGGTGTTTCTCGCGCAAGCTGATCTGTTATGTTATAGTTAAGTCAAGTCAAATCAAGAAGATAATCATTGGTTAAACCATCGAAGTTATTGGTGAACATATCTAAGTACTATGGTACGTAACCAAAAACTTGGTGAACATAACCTATAATTTGGTTGATGACATCATTCAAAGAAAATATAATATTAACTTAAGGATATTATTTCATTGACCTCAAAGAAATGTTTCATAGGTTGAGATTTCAAGGAAATTTTATTGAATCAAGGAAACTTTTTCTCTCGGTGTACCGCGCGCTTCGGCGCCGAACCGACGGGCGGTCACTCAAGTGCTCATAACATCGGAAATAATGCGAATTTTGGTTTCAAATTTTTACCACATATTCCTGAGGAGTTATACTGTTACGTCGCGAATTGCTATTTTTGAGACACAAATGATAAAAGGCAAAGGGAAGAAAATCTCCCCCTATTGCTCTGCGGTATCAATGTGACTCGGCAAAACGCAGAGGTGTTCCGTTTAGAGCCTACCCTTTCGATCAAAAGCTCGGGAAGGAACTTGAAAAAGTAATTCTGACTTTACGTTAAATCACAAAAATAAAGACTAAAATGAATGAAATCAAAAACTTATCTGTGTGGCGAAAATGGGCGAATATGGGATGGAACCGTGTGATTGATGAATAACAAGATGAATGAAAGATGAGAATCAGGACGATCCCAATGATCCAACGCTGGCGATAACCCTCTGGCTCTCCACTCGAATATCAGATGAATAGAATTTTCCGATGGCAAGGAAGGGCGATGGTGTGGTTCTTTCGTATTTAAACACTGGTCGTAATTCACTGGTAAAATTGATTTTTATTCTGCCCGTTTAGTTTGTCAGGGCAATGTCAAAATAAATATTTCACAAAAAGTTTCAGTTCACAATTCGAAATTTGGATTATTGGTTGTTTCACAATTTCACAATTAAATTCTTGAAAATCGGAAATAAAAATATAATTTGTAATTTAGTACACAATATTTGATTTTAACAGGTCGATTCACCACTCGAGATTTGGTTTTAAAGAAGGTAAAGTTCACAGTTTCACAAATGCGGGGTATTAGAAATATCGTAGTTCACAATTTCAAATTTGGATTAAAAGAGTCAAAGTTCACTATTACACAAATACGAAGTTTTAATCACAAGATTGAAGACAAATTGAATTCACGTTGTAAAGTCCGAACTATTATTTAAAATACCGATGATTTACAATTTTTAATGTTGAGGAGTTTTAACGATCTCAAATTCACAAGTTCACGATTTTTTTCTAAGTCAATCTGATGGATATTTCAATGACAAAAATGATCTGTTTCGGGTCCGGAATATTAATGAGCTCCGTCGGCTTTTGCGGCTCATTAAATAAGCTCCTCGCTATTTCCCCGCTGTCGCCTTGAGGAAGGGGTGACGGTCAAGCGGTGCGTTACGCGTCTTACCGTCCCCCCACGCTTCATACCTGATGGCTACTCTTATCGGAATCTTACTATAGCTGTCGAACGGTGCGTTGCGCCTACCGTCCCCTCGCGCCTCATACCTAGCGGGCTACTATCATCGCGCTCATTCCCACTCATGCGTCACTTACTTCTTTCACATTACGCTAATTTCTTATTTATTAGATTGTTATTATAATTGACAGTAATTTATCCTGTTTCTGTTAATAAACTATATGTCACTCCTGTTATTTACTTGAACGAACTCCCAAATATTAATTGTTTATATAATTATTTATCAATAGATTCATTGTTTACTCATGATTACTTTTAATTAAAAAAAAACACCTTGTTGATGGAATTTATCCCTATTTTACCCTCGATTTTGATAATAATAGTTTCACAATATTTATCGATAAATTAAAACGATCGCGGGGAGGAAGTCGTGTGATTCGGTGATGGTGTTCCCCACGCTTACTCCAGACTTCTCCTTCTTCTCCAATAGTGTCGGTGGTGTGGTCATCATTTCTCCTCTTTTGGACTGGAGGGGTTGTTGCTAGGTGCGTCAATTTCCTTTGTCGTCCAATCTTCTTGGGTGGTGTTTCTGCCTTGTGGATTGGAATTTTTCTGCACTGGATGGTGTGTTGTTTCATACCACCGACGATAAGTCGCACTTCGTTATTTCTTTCTTTGGTTTCAAAATCGATATTACCATTTACCGGGTGTTTAACATTTACATAATTATGATTTAATATTCATTCAATATTCATATTTTATGTTATCTTCTGTTTGTTTATTTGTTTTTCTAATGTTTTTCTCTACCCAACTGTCTCGACTTGACCCGTAGATTTTTAATTCATAAACAAACTCAATTAATTTATTATTTTATTTACAACTATTTCCCCACTAATTCTCCATTAATTCACAAATCACGGCAACATAAGGAAAGGCACCATAAGTATAATCTGTTTAGGTCAGTGGAGTACGAAAATGAGTGGAGATTACGAAAATGGTATGATTCACACATTTTTGGTCACCCGGTAGACGCATCGCGAATCCCCACGAAGAGTCACTGGAACGCACTGTCTTTCGGTTACTCGGTCGGGGCAATACCTGACCCATTCGATATGATAAGATTCACCGATGCACGCCCGACTCGTTATACTTGCGATCTCCAGTGCCACACGACGCACCTCATATATATGGGTGACGCGTGTATGTGTGTCCACCTACGGCCGCCACTTACACTCTCTCCTCTTTGCCTTATTTATACCATATAAAAAGAATATATTACCGTAATTGATTTTTCAGTTAAAACGTGTAGTCCCGAAAAATCACGGGACGTAACACCTCCCCCCTCAGACGAGTGATGCTTCGAAGAACAGCGCTCGGTCTCGGTAGAGACAATAACAACATAATGAAAATTCCTTCCTTTTTACGGGTCAACTCGTTACGATATGGCTATTCAAATATATATTATGTGATTTGTCACAAATATTAAGTAATTAACTTATATCTTATGTAAGCAAAATAATAATTTGATCTACTATTTCGATATTTTTTTTTTATAAATTATTTACGAGTCTTCATATTCTATCAAGTTCAACAATATCTGATTAAAATTCGAAACAAACAATATTTTTATGAACTAATTCTTATCTCTTATAACGCCACTAATTACAACTCAAAAAGGTGCTAAACTAAGTTTACACTTTATTCTAACGATTTTCCATTAATAAAATAATAGTTTACGCAATGATCAATTTTTCATTTTTTTTTTTTTTTTTACGCATTCTCTTATGGACCTACTCGTGGTATAGCTACTCGCAAGGTATTGGCCCCATACTTGAAGGTTATCTTTTAGAGTTCCCTATAGAGTTTTCACTTTTTTTCTATAGGACAATACAGGACAACACAACAATTAAAACAGACAAACCCCCATTTGATTGCAGTTAATGTTTTGTTCTGATTTATATAACAGTTAATGGAACCATCTCTTCACTGGCTTATTTTATTATTGTTGTTATTATTATTTTTTTTTATTTACATAGAACAAATGTCTAAATTTCATACATAGATCATTTGTGCATCCCATTCCATGAGTTATTAATCTTCCTTCTGGTTCTCAATTTATCCCCACTTTAATTATTTTGCACGAGATTGAAAACTGATTGCAAACTCAAAATGACGATTTCTCTCATATTACTTGACATCGAGCAATGAGACGATGATAACAATAGCTCGATCATAGACCATGATCCCATCACCGAGTTGGACAATGACTGGCCCACAGACATGCATCCAGCGTAACCAGAATGCCTTCCAACCGTATCCTTCATCCGACTTCCCTTCAGTTCCATTTCCAATTTTAACTTCTCTCTCTCTCCTTATTTTTCTTGAAATGACAGAAAAAGATTGCTCATTAATATTTCCCCCCCTTATTATACCCCTTTCATTATAATATCTAAACCTAAAATGATTAAACAACAAAAATTAATAGAAATATAACATACATATAACCGACAGAAAGGTTAATACACATTTTAATTTTACGTTAATTATCAATACACACAAAATTCATGCTACTACCATCTTAATTAATCAGAAAATACATTTAATCAATTAATACACTCAAATCGTTTTACTTACAATCCACTTTTAATTGTTATCTTTTATTCTATGGTTTCGTTTGTTTCGGTATTATATGAGAATGTTTCAAGCGATTTGCATGTACCACCTGAGTGGTATTATTCTTTATTTCTATCCTAATATTCTGGGCACTCAATATCTCCACGATCCTGAATGGGCCGGAGTAATGATTTCCTAACTTTTTAGGCTTGGGACCCTGTCGTAAGAATACATAATCCCCTACTTTGAATTCCTTCGGATTAGCCTTCTTATCATAAAGACTCTTAGATTTTTCTTTGGACGCAATCAAATTGGCTCTAGCTACTTCTCGTATCTCGTGCAGCTGAGTAACAAGTTTTATTAAATAATCATCATATGTGGGTAATTTGTCTTCTATATGCAAAGGTTCACTGGACGGGGTTCTTGCAATTTTTCCAAATACTAATTCAAAGGGCGTGTGCTTAGTTCCTTCGTGGACACAGGTATTATAATTGAATATAGCCAATTCGACCCATTCATCCCAATCAAATTCTCGATCTACATATTGTTTAAGATATTCCCCCAGTGCATGATGTGATCGTTCCAACGATCCATTAGACTGTGGGTGAAAAGCCGTTGTCCGTAATCTCTTTATTCTATATCTTTTTGCCACTCGCCTGATTAATCCACTCAAGAAATTTCGCCCCTGGTCAGTAAGGATTGCCTTGGGTGGTCCAAATATACTAATAAAATGTTTTACTAAAGCATCTGCTATAGTTGATGAAGTTGCATTTTCTAAGGGAATTGCCAAACAAAATTTCGTTAATTGATCTTGAATTGTTAAGATATACTCATTTCCTCTCTTCGTTTTTGGAATTGGCCCAACAATGTCTAATGCTACTTTATCAAAGGCTACTCCAGGGGTGTCAGTAATCACCATAGGTTGTTTAGTTTTCACACGCACACATTTTTTTAATTGACAGGGCAAACACTGCTGAATGAATTGTTGTACATCCGTTTTCATACTCTCCCAATAATAATTATGTCGAATTCTATTATATGTCTTTGAGACCCCTCTATGGCCTCCGACTGCCGTGCTATGCATTTCACGTATTATTCCTTCTCGATCTTCCTTCTTAGGGTACCGAATTATTCCATGACAAATAATGACTTTAACGGGACTCCCGGCAAAATTCACTCGCAATTCAGATAATACATTCTCCCAGGGAACGTTGTTAATAAACTCCGTACGCGCTAAACTTACACTTTGGGAGCCTGTTGTCTCCATATACTCTCTTAATCCCCGGATGGCTTCTCGCATATGTTCAAGTACTCTAGTAGGTCCTTCTCCCGAGTTTTCACTCACAGGTAGAGCAACATGATGACGACTTCCCTTTTTGACAATGCTAACCTTACCTATCTCCAAATCAGGAAAATATGGCAGATCATTCCTCTCTATCAGTTTTCGCGATCCTTGATCTAGTGATTCTCCATTTATATCCAAAAAATAAGCTAAAGTATCCTTCCGAGTGAAAAACAAATCTCTGGACTGAATGATATTACTCTGTTCTTGGTGTGTTTGTCTGTTGGTAATTGTTTCTTTATTGGGGTGATTATCTCTTGGCTCTTCATCCTCACTTTCCTGGTCTGAGTCTCCGTCTTGATCGTCAATGGCTTGAAAATGCTTCTTTCTTTTTTCTGGTACTTTTATTTCATCTTCTGATGGTAAATCATCCTCATCGGAAAATTCAGCGTCTTCTGATTCGTCAATTCGTCGACGGTTCGAACATCCCGGTTGTGGAGACAATCTTCTTGGTGTTTTAGGTTTCTTCTGTTGTTGTTTCGACTTCATCTGTGGTTGTCTAGTTTCCTTCTGTTGTCTTGGTAAGTCATTATTTGGCTCCATTAACGCCTTCGCTTGTCCTCGAGTCATCATTCTAGTCTGTGGTTGTGTAATATTTTTTTGAGATTTCGCAACAGCTGATCTAGTTACCGCTACACTTTCATTGACTACCACAGGTTCTGGCTCCTCTTTTACTGCTTCTATCTTTTCCTCGGATGTTAATGAATTCCACCATTCTTGTTCATAATCGATTTCCTCTTCAAATTCAATTTCTTCGTCGCTTTCGCCATCATACTCTTCATCTTCCAACAAGGCCATAATTTGAGCATCAGTAAAGTCTGCAGTAATAGAAGCGTTAGTTATATAAATTTCCCCATCACACACAGGAGGCTCCGAATCTACTGGGTTTCGAGAAAGAGCATCTGCGTTGACATTTGATACACCAGCCTTATATACAACCTCGTACTCATATTCCGCCAATTTCAATCTCCATCTCAAGACGCGTGCATTGCCATCCTTACAACTTCGGAACCATGTCAAGGGCTTGTGATCTGTCACCAGGGTGAAAATTCTACCATACAAATACGGACGATAATGCAGCACACTGTAAACGATCGCTAGGGCTTCTTTCTCATAGGTATCATACCGCGTCTCAGCCTCATTTAGTGTACGTGAAGCGTATGCTATTGGTCTGTCTTCTCCGATTTTTCCTTGTGATAATATTCCCCCAATGGCATAACCGGACGCATCGGTTGTTACAATAAAACTTTTTGAAAAATCCGGAAAAATAAGAACTGGTTCTGTACATAAGCAATGTTTAAGTTTTTCGAAACTTTCTTCTTGAATCTCCCCCCACTTAAATGGCGTATCTGATTTTAAAAGAGTGGTCAAAGGCTTGGCTAATTTTGCATATCCCTCAATAAATCTTCGATAATATCCGGTTAATCCCAAAAACTGTCTAATATTCTTCACATTTCGTGGTCGAGGAAATTCTTTTACTGCTTTTACTTTCTTAGGATCAGGTTTTAATCCATCTTCTCCAATTAAATGGCCCAAATATCCGACTTCCTTTTTCAAAAACTCACACTTGTCTGGTTGTAAAGTCAAATTCGCCCTTTTTAGCCTATCAAATAATTTTTTACACTTTTCATTATGTTCCTCTAAACTTCGTGCTGTAGTGGCTTTTGGTCAATTCCTCCCAAACCGCCCACAAATCGCCAAGGTCCCTCGAGTTCTTCCCTTTTTACCCAGGGCGCCAGGCGCTTTCGCGCCGGGAAGAACTCGCGTGCTGACAGGACCCGGCTGCTTTGGCCAGGCTAGCCGCAGCCGTCAATTTTGTAGAGTGGCGGGATGCGATGAGTTGACGATCTCGGAGAGGATGAGAAATAATGTGTCAATCGGATAACGGTCGATCTGCGGGAGCTCACAAAAACGTTTATTAAACAGGACAAATCAATAATGACGAAAATAATTCAAATAGAATCTCCCGCAATGCTGTCTCGCAGAAACGAAATACTTCTTCGTTTCTCGCAGTTTCGCCGGTCTATTGCTCGGCAACAAAGTCCGCCCTCGCAAGGTCGCGAGTCACCGCGCGCGCCGCGGCCCTCGCCATACACACACACTCTCTCTCTCTCACACGCGGCGGGAGGGATAACGGTCGCACAAACCCCTGGTCGAAAATACAAAATTATAATAGGAAAAGACTCGAAGATATAACTAAGGGGAATTCGCAAATTTAACACAAAAAGAATATAGAACGCGCACCGTTTCCCTCCTCGCACACTGACTCTAATTTAACGTCACGGGATGCAAAGGAAAAGAACAATAAATAAATAACCGGCAATCCTCGGCGTGACGGCCAACTTCCCGCGACCGAACGACCGTTAGCTAGGACGAACTCGCGCTCGGATTTTCCGCAGGACCGCCCGGACGATCAGGCCTCTCCCGCTGCACCCGGCGCTGGCCCTGTTTTTTTCAATAATCTCGGCGCGGAGGCCTCGCGGGCGCGTCGCCGAGATCTAGCGCTCGGGCGCGAGGGTCACAGCGTCGCGGGATGCTCGCAAGAGCCCCGTCGACACGGCCGTCTCTCGCAAAGGCGGCGAGTGCGCGATGTTGCGCCGAAAAAGATAACAAAGAGAAACAGTTGGGACGGACGAAATACAAGAAATGATACTGACGCCGCGCGGCGAGGCTCACCCAATGTCCTCGTCAATTTTCCTCTCGAAGACTACGCTCGCGGGAGGCGTGTTGCAGCAGCTTGACTCTCGTCCTCGTCGTACCGGCTGTCGCGGTCTCCCGTATTCCCTCGCCGATCTCGCTCACTCGCTCGCTCTGCCGTTCGCTCGACGGCTCCTCGGGAAGTGCCCTGAGTGTTGCGTCACTCGCACGCTCGGGGAAATGATCCCCTCTCCGTCTCGTAGTGCTGGCCGGCAGGCAGGCGGCCAACTCTGCCGTGCCGCGCAGCGTTCCGATTTCTCCAGCTGAGATCGCTCGCGCCACAGTTGGCTGACGTGGCGCGAGAAATAGACGGCAGAAGTCTCTCCGGCGGCGGCGACGGCGGGAGGCTCAAACGACCGAGCGATCAGCGGCGTAGCGACGAGGCGACGGCGAAATCCCAGCGTTGTCTCTCTCTCTCTCTCTCTCCCGCGCAGTTTCGTCGGTCCGGGCTCACCCCGGCGACGGCGTCAGCGCAGATAAATTGCGTAAAGCGAGAAAAATTAATAAAATAAAATTAATAATAATAATAAAAATTATCTATGGCCCTGCGGATCGGTCTAGGCGTCGTCGAGCGGGAGAGCAGAGCGGCGGTTGGGCGCCACAGAATTTTCCCGTGTTACAGTGCATACACCACAATATCATCCAAGTAGACAAATAATCGACCCTGTAGACCGATCAACGCCATATCCATTGCTCTTTGGAATGTAGGAGGAGCATTTTTCAGACCCATAGGCATACGAACATACTCATAATGCCCATAAGGTGTGGAGAATGCTGTCTTGTGACAATCATCCGGATGCATTTTAATCTGATAGAACCCGGACGCGAGATCAAAAACGGAAAAATATTTTGCACCGCCCAGCTGATCCAATATTCCTTCGATATTTGGCAACGGGTAGGCATCTCCAATGGTCTTTTCATTTAATTGTCTGAAGTCAAGCACCACACGCCATCGTTTGTTTCCTTGGGAATCCGGTTTCTTCGGTACAACCCACAGAGGAGTATTAAATGGCGAATTCGATGGTCTAATCAACCCCGTGTCTAGCAATTCCCCTACCTGTTTGCGAATCTCTTCTTTATGAACCTCTGGGAAGCGATACTGTTTAGAATTGACTGGGAACTCATCAGTAGTAGGTATCCTATGCATCACTACATCTGTGGCGCCCAGCGTTTCTCCAGGCAAATGAAATATCTCAGCGCTACCTCGTACCAGGTTCTCTACCGCGGACACCTCGTCTCCAAGCAAATGGTCCAGTCTTAATAATTTCCTCACTTGTTCATATCGTGTTTCATCTATTACTCCATCCTCAAACGCAAAACATCTTTCATCTGTCATAAATCTCAAACCCACTAACGGACCTGGATATTCATAGGCATTTGTCGACTTTTTCCCCTTTTTCCATTCAATGCTCCGGTTTATTGGTACAAATTCGTCATTATTTTCCTCTTCTTTAGTTGACACTTCTTGCAGGACTCTTGAATTTACTATTTTATTGAATGATTGGCAGAGAAACAAAACGACAAGAACGAGCACCGAATAAAATTTCTTATTAACACCTTCTGATCCCCTGGACACATCTTCGGATTTTGGCAATTCTTCCCTGAGAATTTGAGAACGGGAGGACGAGCTTTTCTTTCCATCAGGTCTCGCCTTCGTTTCTTCAGTTATAACAGCTCTTTTTGTTTTCTCGGATTTTTCTCTAGCGATTTTATTCTGATATTTGGGATTTTTATCTATTTTAATCAAATTATCACAATTATCTCGTTTATCTAATACCGGGAGGTCTTTTCCAAATCTGACAGTTATTCGTGACCGTACCTTTTCACCAATTATATTACTCTGATTCCCACTTTGATATCCATTTTCGCCTACGATTTTCCTTTTTTCACTCTCTGTATTTTCAACTTGACATTCTAACTCCTTTTGAATTGGATTGGACTCTATTTTTTCTTCAACTTGATTTTAAACCATTTTACCGCAATCTTGAATTTTATTCTCAATTTTACTCTTGAAATTCTGAATTTTATTATCAACCAAACTCTGGACTCTATTCTTAATTGTACTCTGGATGTTATCCTCAAATGAACTCTGGATATTTCTCTCAACTGGACTCTGAATTTCTTTATCGACTAAACTCTGGATCTCTCTCTCGACTGGACTCTGAATTTTCTTCACAACTGGACTCTGGATTTTCTTCACAACTGGACTCTGGATATCTCTAACAACTGGACTCTCAATTTCTCTATCAACTGGGCTCCGGATTTCTTTATCGACTAAACTCTGGATCTCTCTCTCGACTGGACTCTTAATTTCTCTAACAACTGGACTCTGGATTTTCTTCACAACTGGACTCTCGATTTCTTTAACCACTGGGCTCACAATTTTTCTACTAACAGGATTCTGGATTTTTCTAATAACTGGACTCACAATTTTTCTACTAACAGGATTCTGGATTTTTCTAATAACTGGACTCACAATTTCGCTAACAACTGGATTCTGGATGTTATTACTAGTTAAACGCTGCAAATTCGTATTATTCATTTCATTCGAATATACCAATCGGCCATCCATTAAAACAGGTTTTTCATTTCTCACTGGTTCAATAGGTCTGGGCAATGACCCCGGAATCAAGTCTAACACCGGTATTTCTATTGTTACTTTGCTGCTATGATGATTCGTAACATAAACATAGGCTTTTCCTCTATAATTCTTTACTTTTCCCTGACGGATCTCAATTCCTGTTCCAGCCATCAAAGTAGGCAAATATCCCTCTTTTATATCATCATTCCTGATCCTCACAAAAAATAACTGCGTGGATTTGGGAGGAATTATCATACTTTCTCGGGTATGAAAAGGAATAATACGCTTTCGGATCTCAAGTTGACTATCCTCGTAATTTATTTTGGCCAAATTATCACGGAAATATTCAGTTGATAAGATTCCCGACTGTTGAATTGGAAAATCATCTTCAACGATATGAAAAATAGTTTCTCTCCCCAAAGTAATTATTTGAACATAACCCATTGTATAGACCGTATTTTTGGTAATTCCACTCAATCTCAAAATTTCATCGCGATAAATTGGTATACCCGGGTGAACGAATTTTCTTTTTATTACATTCTTACTTGCTCCGGAATCCAACATTAAAAACAGGCCCTCCGATTCTCCTGCACTTTTTAATAAAATAGTTGGCAATTCTATGTGATTCTTGGCAATATATACATTGGTTATTCGTGGCTGTGGTCGGAAGCTAAGGAAAGATTGTGTACATACGTAGGGTGCACATCGGGATTGGCCTCCACCTGAGCACCCGGTGCAGGCGGAACTGGACCGTTTCCCGATGCATTCATAGGACCATACCTGGCTGCACGTACTTGACATTCATTAATTACATGATCTGTTTGCTTACAATAATTACACCTGATTTGAGGTGGCACCAATTCTCCTGTTGCGAATATGTTATTAGATACAGACTGATAACAGGTTTCCGGCAAATGTCCCCTTCGACCACATATTTTACACGGAATGGAAAAACATTTATTAGCGTGGTGCCCACGCTTATTGCATATTTGACACACGGTCAACTGATCCGCTCCAGATTGAGACATTAGTCTGCACTGATCAGCCGTATGTCCAGACGCACCACATTTTTGACACTTAATAGATATAAGGTTTCTATCCGCATTCCCACAGGTATTGGCCGCATGACCAATTTTTTTACACATTTGGCAAACAAGAGGTGTTGTTAAATTCTTTAAAGCCTCAACATCAGTATTCAATTTATTTTCTACTACATTCATACTTATTTTCTTTTCTACATTTTCCGTAATTTTAATTTTAGACTTATCGTTTCTCCTAAGTTTTTCTATATCAATCAACTCTCGTTCAATTTCTTTAGCTTTATTTATGGCACTAGTTAAATCAGGATTTTCACCAATGACTCTTCGAATTTCATCTTTTAACCCGCGATGGAAACATCTCACTGCCATTTCTTCCATTCTAACCTTTTCGTTTGGATGTATTTCACGATGTTGATATAAATGTGCATCCGTAATCTGATTCAATAACGACCGGATTTTATCACCAAAATCATCAACCGAATCCACTTGACGTTGAAAACTGCTTCCCAGTTCTCCGATTAGTTGGTAGATGTCTCGCGGAGGGTCGTACGTTTTCTTTAAATGATCAATTAACGCTGTTGTATTGTCAAACGGAATTTTGGAAATTCTATTCCACACTTTAGATGAGAGTTTAGTTTTTGCAAGGCGTAACAATTGTCCATCGTGTTGCACATCGATCATAGCTTTTGCATCTTCTAAACCTGCTACAAAACGATTGAGATGTTCATGCTTTCCATCGAAATCAGGGACCAAATTCAATGCCTCTCTCAAAAGCGTTAATGTTGCAATGTCTAATGCAGAGCGAACTGGTTGGGCCATACTTTCAAATTTTATTTGATGTTTCTCTTCTTTACTGTCACTGGAATATCCCGGAAACGGAACTTTTTCTACGATTTTATTTTTATTTATTTATTTATTTTTTTATTTTACCACTTTTGCCGATTAAGATTACTATAATTATTATTTACACACAATGTTAGCACAATAAAATTTCACATTCATTAAATCTGATAATAACACCAAAATACACAATTATGTGTCAGAAATACTCTTTGCTGATCCCGGACGAGCCCCCAATTTTTGTTGCGTCGCGAATTGCTATTTTTGAGACACAAATGATAAAAGGCAAAGGGAAGAAAATCTCCCCCTATTGCTCTGCGGTATCAATGTGACTCGGCAAAACGCGGAGGTGTTCCGTTTAGAGCCTACCCTTTCGGGCAAAAGCTCGGGAAGGAACTTGAAAAAGTAATTCTGACTTTACGTTAAATCACAAAAATAAAGACAAAAATGAATGAAATCAAAAACTTATCTGTGTGGCGAAAATGGGCGAATATGGGATGGAACCGTGTGATTGATGAATAACAAGATGAATGAAAGATGAGAATCAGGACGATCCCAATGATCCAACGCTGGCGATAACCCTCTGGCTCTCCACTCGAATATCAGATGAATAGAATTTTCCGATGACAAGGAAGGGCGATGGTGTGGTTCTTTCGTATTTAAACACTGGTCGTAATTCACTGGTAAAATTGATTTTTATTCTGCCCGTTTAGTTTGTCAGGGCAATGTCAAAATAATATTTCACAAAAAGTTTCAGTTCACAATTCGAAATTTGGATTATTGGTTGTTTCACAATTTCACAATTAAATTCTTGAAAATCGGAAATAAAAATATAATTTGTAATTTAGTACACAATATTTGATTTTAACAGGTCGATTCACCACTCGAGATTTGGTTTTAAAGAAGGTAAAGTTCACAGTTTCACAAATGCGGGGTATTAGAAATATCGTAGTTCACAATTTCAAATTTGGATTAAAAGAGTCAAAGTTCACTATTACACGAATACGAAGTTTTAATCACAAGATTGAAGACAAATTGAATTCACGTTGTAAAGTCCGAACTATTATTTAAAATACCGATGATTTACAATTTTTAATGTTGAGGAGTTTTAACGATCTCAAATTCACAAGTTCACGATTTTTTTCTAAGTCAATCTGATGGATATTTCAATGACAAAAATGATCTGTTTCGGGTCCGGAATATTAATGAGCTCCGTCGGCTTTTGCGGCTCATTAAATAAGCTCCTCGCTATTTCCCCGCTGTCGCCTTGAGGAAGGGGTGACGGTCAAGCGGTGCGTTACGCGTCTTACCGTCCCCTCACGCGTCTTACTGTCCCCTCACGCTTCATACCTGATGGCTACTCTTATCGGAATCTTACTATAGCTGTCGAACGGTGCGTTGCGCCTACCGTCCCCTCGCGCCTCATACCTAGCGGGCTACTCTCATCGCGCTCATTCCCACTCATGCGTCACTTACTTCTTTCACATTACGCTAATTTCTTATTTATTAGATTGTTATTATAATTGACAGTAATTTATCCTGTTTCTGTTAATAAACTATATGTCACTCCTGTTATTTACTTGAACGAACTCCCAAATATTAATTGTGTATATAATTATTTATCAATAGATTCATTGTTTACTCATGATTACTTTTAATTAAAAAAAACACCTTGTTGATGGAATTTATCCCTATTTTACCCTCGATTTTGATAATAATAGTTTCACAATATTTATCGATAAATTAAAACGATCGCGGGGAGGAAGTCGTGTGATTCGGTGATGGTGTTCCCCACGCTTACTCCAGACTTCTCCTTCTTCTCCAATAGTGTCGGTGGTTTGGTCATCATTTCTCCTCTTTTGGACTGGAGGGGTTGTTGCTAGGTGCGTCAATTTCCTTTGTCGTCCAATCTTCTTGGGTGGTGTTTCTGTGTTGTGGATTGGAATTTTTCTGCACTGGATGGTGTGTTGTTTCATACCACCGACGATAAGTCGCACTTCGTTATTTCTTTCTTTGGTTTCAAAATCGATATTACCATTTACCGGGTGTTTAACATTTACATAATTATGATTTAATATTCATTCAATATACATATTTTATGTTATCTTCTGATTGTTTATTTGTTTTTCTAATGTTTTTCTCTACCCAACTGTCTCGACTTGACCCGTAGATTTTTAATTCATAAACAAACTCAATTAATTTATTATTTTATTTACAACTATTTCCCCACTAATTCACCATAATTAGGTCAGTGGAGTACGAAAATGAGTGGAGATTACGAAAATGGTATGATTCACACATTTTTGGTCACCCGGTAGACGCATCGCGAATCCCCGCGAAGAGTCACTGGAACGCACTGTCTTTCGGTTACTCGGTCGGGACAATACCTGACCCATTCGATATGATAAGATTCACCGATGCACGCCCGACTCGTTATACTTGCGATCTCCAGTGCCACACGACGCACCTCATATATATGGGTGACGCGTGTATGTGTGTCCACCTACGGCCGCCACTCACACTCTCTCCTCTTTGCCTTATTTATACCATATAAAAAGAATATATTACCGTAATTGATTTTTCAGTTAAAACGTGTAGTCCCGAAAAATCACGGGACGTAACAATACTAACAATTTCTGCAATAAAAAAAAGTCGATTTTTTTATCGGTCTAAACTGGTTTCCCCCCTTAAGGGCATGTGAAACACTCGGTCGCACACCTCAAAATTTCGGGAGTAGATTCTGACGCAAATTATGAACGGATCGACGTGAAAATTGAAACACAGACGCCAGTAATGTGCACCGAGGGAATGAATTAGTCAGAATTTTTATTTTCGAAAAAAATGTACAGAGCAGATTTCTGTAATGAAAAATTTGATTTTTTAATTATTTTTCGGCACAATTTGAGAAAAGCGACTAATTCAGGCCCTAGATAATAACAAGTTACACATGATACGTGCGTTCCGATTACGATTTGGGAATAATAAATAAGGGAAAGTTACTCCCGAAAAAAGTGTCGGTAATTTCGCGGAGTTTTTAGTTCTCTCCCGTCTCGCTAGAGGTCGCTGATGGCGTATTCCTCTTCTTTCGCGAGCCCGCGCGTGGAGTCCATCGGCGCCGCAACATTTCATTTTGAGCGTCTTGCAATGTCGATCAAGTTCGTTCTTGTGGTACGCACGCCGTGGAATAGAATTATTATTAGTATTATTAGTATTATATTACGAGAAACACGAACGAGTGCGTCGGCAGTTTTAGTGAGCAATCGCAAAAATAAACAACAATAACGAAATATTGTTGAGATAAGTAGACTTGAGGTAAGTAGACTTTTTTATTATAATATAAAATAGTGCGATAATTCTTATCGTTTGATCGATTTCCTTTTTGTTTTGTCTATACTGAGTGAGAATTGGGATAGACCCGTCGGTCGATTGACTTTTTGCGCAAAGTCAATCGATCGACGGGTCAAACACTATTCTCACTCTGTAAGAATACGAAAAACTAATCGATCAAACAATCTTACGAAGTGAGGTTAGTAACTTGTCAATTAATCGATTGACTTTCTTCAAAAAGTCAATCGGTAAAAATGCAGACATTTTGAAGACTGTCAATCGATCAATTGACAAGATACTAACCTCACGCCGTAAGAATGTTTGAGCAATTGCCTTTTTGTGTTGTTTTGATGTCACGTCCCGCGTTTCGATTTTATTTTTCCGTCGCTTACACGACGATATCGTTTTTCGCGCACGAGGTTCCGGCGTCGAGTTCGGTCTAGTCAGGCCGCCGCATCCAGAGTGCAACTGGACACCGGGATGCGGCGGACGTGACAAAATATTAATCCGAGACTGATTCACGCGGCGCATACTGTCGTCATGCGAGAACGCTGATTCTGCGGATCGCGTTCGGATGCCGTCGGCCCCCTCATCGACCGACGGCAATTCAAGCGGCCGTGTGAGAAAGCTGATTTCGCGGATCGCCCCGCTCATGGGCCGACGGCAATTCAACTGTCGGACTGCAAGCGAAGAGCGGCCGTGTAAGATGCTGAATTCGCGAGTTATCCCACTCATCGGCCGACGGCAATTCGACTGTCGGACGAAGATGCTGAATTCGCGAATTGTCCCACTCATCGGCCGACGGCAATTCGACTGTCGGACGACGAGCGGAAGACAGTCTCCAGCTACCATCTCAACTGAGAAGTTGGAAAATCGGCTCCGCTAATAGCGCCTGCATAGCGGCAATAATTCTCACGCAGAATTCAAGTCCGGAACCGTTGTAGAACCGGACTACTGTGAATCTCTTGAGTTGCTCGCGCCGCGGTGGTCAGTCTCGTTAGCGTTAATTATTAGGACGTTCCGAATCCGCCACGAACTATCAGTCGTGTATTTTTAGTGTTCGTGTGTGTGTGAGAAGCTGAGAAGCAGACCACCAATTGTACGTGTGCGACGCGATCATTGTAAGCGTATGGGTGAGAGTGAGTCAAGTTAAACTAGAATTAAGATTGTTTCCTGAATCGTACCATATATATATTTTTATCCATATCTTGTTATTCAATATCTTTATTCAATTATTCTGCCGCTACTGGTTAATTGTGTTCTGGGTATTTTCCATATTCTTTTGTTGTAACATTTATCAGTTGTCAATATACCCACCTTTTACCAGATCTCCTCTAACAATTTATTTCACGACCATTTTCCCCGCTCGATTATAGGCTCAAGGAACGCCCTGTATAGGGCGACGGATAAGACAACCCACAAACAAAAATAAATATAAACTCTTGCGCTTCACGCAAGGGGTTAGCAGTCGCGCTGCGAAACCGCTCGGCACGTGACATTGACATGGCGAAATAAGAAGTCATTCTATCAAATATTCACACGAAGTGCGAATAGTGTTATACCAGTCGACGATTGACTTTATCAAAAGGTAATCCGTGGACCATTGATACACTGCGACGACAGTGTGTCAATGGTCCACCGATACACTTTTTGATAAAGTCATTTAATCGACCGGTCTAACACTATTTGTAATCTGTGAGAATATTTGATAAAATGACTTTTTTGTAACACGTGCACGAATCGCGGCACTTTCCATGGCAGTCTTGCGAGCCGAAAGTGGCCGTTTCCCTGTCAGTCGCGAACCTGTGGTGAAAGGACAGAGTCACGCATGCGCAGTTCGCATTTCGTTCACTTTCGTCCCTTGGGAGTTTCTGTCTTTCACTTTCGTCCCTTCAATCACAACCTCACTTTTCAGTGTTCGTCTCGCGCGACTGCCATTCCAAGTGCCGCAGATTCGTGCTCTCGTTACAAAAAGTATGATGTGCAACACGGGTCGAATTGGCAATTGCGACTCGTGCGATTGCAGCCCTCGCTTCGCTCGGGCAGCAAACCTCACACTCGCCGCAATTGCCAACTTTCGACCCTTGTTGCACAATATACTATTTGCTTCGCACATGTCAAAACAACACAAAAAGGGAATCGATGAAATATTCTTACGGTGTGAAGTAAGTATTTTGCCAACTGATCGATTGACTTTCTTCAAAATGTCTGAAATTTGTGACAGAATTTTTTTGAATCTTCTGTCCCCCGGTCTGCAGAGTCGCGAATCTGCAAGTTTTTAGCGTTCCTTCCGACCTCCGATTGGTATTTTTCCGGTTTTAGGGTAATGTTACCTAATATGTTATCTGACGGTCAATTATAGTGGTCAGTGCACCGAGATTACCGCGGTTCAGGGCCGAATTACTGGGCCACCTGGGATATCTCGGTGATAACGCTCGGGGTGTATCGGTAGGAGTGGATAAAGGACCGGTGAAATTCCGGCGCTCCACTGGGGAAGTGACGTTCCGGGGAAAGATTGATTAAGTTTCAGGTACGTTTGGAAGGCCGCAGCGGGGGTGCCTACGACCACTCCGACGCTCGGATCGATAGGTCGTTTTTCGGTTCCATTCTTCGTTATCTTTACGTTTACGTTTGTTCCGACTCTCGCGTCACGAGGAGATTCCCTCGTTATCGATCATCACCACGATAGTTGGTCATATATCGGTCAGTTTCGGTTAAGTTTCAGGTATCTTTCGGTTATCTTTCGTTATCTTAGGTATCTTTGCTGATTCTCGACGTCGCGTCCGCCTTTAGGTTCGTTCGAACACTCGTAGGTGCGCGCGCATCACCGCCGCAGCATCGCCGCGCGTCGCTGAGAGTGGGACCCCGGTTAGAGTGGGGCGCGCGGATCTCGCAGCCCTGCTGGGTGATGAGCCACCGACCGACGATCTCTCGTCGGCCAGCTTTCGGCCGGCAAGCAGCTCTCTCTTGTTCTCTGATGTTACCTCCTATTACCTAATGCTATCTAGTGTTACCGAATGTTACCTAAAATTACCTTTTAGTATTAGGATTAATTAGCGGTAGTTATGCCACCGTATTACCTTTGTTGGAGTTATCTATTAGTTATTTTCCTCGGCGTTACCATTAATTAGTTTTCCGGCGTTCTCTTTAGTTATTTTTGAGTTTAGTTATCTTCTGGGCGTCATCTTTAACTTTTTCGGCGTTCTCTGTAATTATTTTCGAGTTTCTGTTTAATTTTAGATCGCCGTTTCGCCTGGTACCTGTTAATTAATGCAACGATTATCGAGCCCAAGGATTAATATTTGTGTAGTTATCTTGTGTTCTCTGATTAGTTTGCGTTCGTTCTCTAGTGTTCTCTAGTCTATCCGTGCGCGTTCACTGGTGTTCTCTAGGTAGTTCGTGCGCATTTATTTTGAGTTCACCGATTTATTAAGTGCGGTCATTCGTTCTCTTGTTTTCCGTTTTATGTGTGTGACCACGACGTTACGTTATCTTTTTTTTAATGAGAATTCGCTTTGTTTTTCTTTTAAGGTATTTCCGTTTTTCGCATTATTTTTGAGCGTCAGTGTTCTCTCGTTACCTCGTTCTCTCGGTTTTGTCGTTCTCGGTTACGTTGAATTAATGTAAGAGTTTCCGATATTTGATTAATAAACCGTCCGAATTTCTTCGATGTAATTGCGTTACGTTTTCGCCGTTATTCAGTGCCACTAAGGATCCACGCCCTCTCTCCACAACCTAGCACACTGAGCGACCCCGAGGTTCCGTGAACCGCTCCTCCGGGCCGTCGCCGGTTACGTTTCGGTTAAGTTTACGTTTTGACGTAGGGCGGTTTGCCGATTCCGCCCGCGTAATAAAATAAAAATTGGCTGACGCCCACCGGCATTTGGCGACGGGCGAGGAGGGCGCACGAAGGTGGCGCGGAAGTAATTTCCATGCTCACAAATTTTACTGATTGACTTTTTGAAGACAGTCAATCGATCAATTGACAAGATACTAACTTCACACCGTAAGAATATTTCATCGATTCCCTTTTTGTGTTGTTTTGACATGTGCAAAGCAAGAAGTCATTCTGTCAAATATTCTCACAGATTGCGAATAGTGTTAGACCAGTCGATCACTTCACTTTATCAAAAAGTGTATCGGTGGACCATTGACACACTATCAATGGTCCACATATTGACTTTTTGATAAAGTCAATTGATCGACTGGTCTAACACTATTCGCACTCTGTGAGAATGTTTGATAGACTGACCTCGTCTTTTGCCATGTGAAGACAACACAAAAAGGCAATCAATTAAACATTCTTAGTATCTTGTCAATTAATTATTAATTTTCTTCAAAAAGTCAATTGCCGAAATAAACTTTTTTTTTTCAGGCCGCAACGATAAAACGATGCGAGACTGCAGCATGAGTCGTCGCGGGAGCAACAGCAGCAGCAGCAGCACATCGTGGGAGCAACAGCAGCAGCAGCAGCAGCACGTCGCGGGAGCAACAGCAGCAGCAGCAGCAGCAGATGCACGTCGCGGGAGCAACAGCAGCAGCAGCAGCAGCGGCAGCACGTCGCGGGAGCAACAGCAGCAGCAGCAGCACGTCGCGGGAGCAACAGCAGCAGCAGCAGCACGTCGAGGGAGCAACAGCAGCAGCAGCATCACGGCACATGGCGCGAGTTAGATGCAACTGCATCTGCAACTCGACACGTCGCGGGAGCAGTCAGAAGAAAACGTCGCGGGAAACAGCAGCGGCCATTAAAATCGCCGGTAAGTGTGGCACGGTCGCCGAGCCCGCGTGCTCTTATGCGATATCGATCCACGGATGCTGTTTCGAGAATTTCAAGTTCTCGGAGCTGGATTGAAATTGAATTGCCGAGCCCGCGAGCTCTCGTGCGAGATCAATCCACGAATGCCTGCGTGCCGTTGAGCGATTTTAAAATCGCTGAGCCCGCCAGCTTTTGCGCGATTTAAAAATCGCCAAGCCCGCCAGCTTTTGCGCAATTTTAAATTCGCCGAGCCCGTTGGTGGTAGCGCAATTAAAAAAGCGCCGAGCCCGCCAGCGGTAGCGCAATTAATATATTGCCGAGCCCACCAGCTTTTGCGCGATTTAAAAATCGCCGAGCCCGCCAGCTCTAGCGCGTAAAAAATCGCCGGGCTCGCCAGCTCTTACGTAAATTCAAAGTCGCCGAGCCCGCCAGCTCGCGACATCAATCCACTAATGCTTGATTCGTGAACTCGAAGTTCTCGAAACAGCATTCTTGGATTGAAATGAAATCGCCGAGCCCGCAAGATCTCCCGCGATTTTCCAATCGCGGTGCCCGCGATTTATAAGTCGCCGAGCCCGCGATTTTCCAATCGCGGTGCCCGCGATTTATAAGTCGCCGAGCCCAAGAGCTCTTTTGCGATATAATTTCAATGTACGAATTCTACATTGAGAATTTCAAGTTCTCGAAGCAGCATTCGTAGATTGAAATCGAATCGTCGAGCCTGCTGCTTTTGCGCGTATCGAAATCTGCCGAGTCTGTGGGCTCTTGCGCGATTTTAAAATCGCCGAGCTTAGCATGCGCTTGTGCGATAATAACCACTCATATTATGCTCCCACGCTAACTGGACAATGATCTGTCGATGCGTGGTTACCTCTAATCTAGCGCACGCTTTGAGGTATTGGGAGTGTCCACCCTCGTGGCGACGCCAATGAGCTTGGTAATTCAAATGTGGCAGTTACGTTGGGCGACACCTAGCGGCAAAAGGCAGAGTTACCGACTCGGTAATCTGCCTTACCGCGGGAGCAGGGCCGCATCACGTCGTTCTGGCGTGTTTCACATGCCCTTAAGGTACAAACGAATTTCTCGATGGTACAAACGGGTACGAACGGCGAGGAATCCAACCCTGCTCACAAATATTTATTATCTTGAAAAATGGCCAATTTGTCGCACTCGCAGTTTTTGAAATCTCGCCACGTTCGACCCCCTTGAGGTACAAACGAATTTCTCGATGGTGCAAACGGGTATGAACGGCGAGGAAGATAACCCTGCTCACAAATTTTTATTTTTTTGAAGAATGGCCAGATTTTCGTACTCGCAGTTTTTTAAAGCTCGCCACGTGCGACCCCCTTAAGGTACAAACCAATTTCTCGTTGGTACAAACGGGTACAAACGGCGAGGAATCCAACCCTGCTCACAAATTTTTATTATCTTGAAATATGGTCAATTTGTCGTACTCGCAGTTTCTGAAATCTCGTCACGTTCGACCCCCTTAAGGTACAAACGAATTTCTCGATGGTACGAACAGGTACAAACGGCGAGGAAGCCAACCCTGCTCACAAATTTTTATTATCTTTTATGTGTAACGGTCGCATAGCGTAATCGCTTCTCCGAACCGTGAGACTGCTTACCTCAGCATTCTCACGGTGTGGACCGAGCGCCGTGCAGCCACCGAGCGCGCGGCGGCGGCCCTTATCAGCGCGGTGTAACACCGCGCGGGGGACCAAGGGCCCCGAGAGCGTAGGAGAACTCTTTAGTTCTTCCTCGACCACCCACTCAGTCACTTCGTCAATCGTATTACTCACTCTATTAATAAAGCCATTCTTTTGTTCATCAATATACATATTCATTTGGCATCCTCAACACCTGCACCGTTACATATGATTCTCGTACTCGCAGTTTTTGAATGCTCGCCACGTTCGACCCCCTTAAGGTACAAACGAATTTCTCCATGGTACAAATGGGTACAAACGGCGGGGAAGCCAAACCTGCTCACAAATTTTTATTATCTTAAAAAATTGCCAATTTGTCGTACTCGCAGTTTTTTAAATTTCGCCACGTTCGACCCCCTTAAGGTACAAACGAATTTCTCGGTGGTACAAACAGGTACAAACGGCGAGGAAGCCAACCCTGCTCACCATTTTTTTTAATGGCCAGATTTTCATACTTGCAGTTTTTTAAAGCTCGCCACGTTCGACCCCTTTAAGGTACAAATGAATTTCTCGATCTTACAAACGGGTACAAACGGCGAGGAACCCTGCGAACAAATTCTCATTATCTTGACTAATGCTTAATTCGCCTTCTTACCCCCCTCCCCCCCTGTTTGACCCCTTAAGGTACGAACAAATCCAAAACAAAAGTTGATTCAATGAATAAAAATGTTGGTACAAACAAGTACATACCGAGTACAAACGTATGCATTTTGAAAAAATGCGATATCTTCAAGTCGGGTTCTGAGTACTTTACAACACACTGTATCTCTGAAACCCTTAAGGTACAAACGAAAAAAAGTTGGTACAAACAAGTACATACCGAGTACAAATGTTTGCATTTAACAAAAATTAATTTTCTCAAAATTGGGTTCCAAGTTCACACAGGTGGAGTCTTGGGCTATTCTTGACAGCTTGTTTGCCAATTCTTTTGCACGTGCGATGCGACTGGCAAGATGGTCCGAGTTCAATAGTTCGTTGCATTTACCTCGCGGAAAATTAGTGCCGTAGAACATCGTTCGAGTTACTTCGTAGCACTTTTCCAACGCTACACCCAAACGCGTATGCCCCTCCGGGAAGCTTGAAACAAATTTGTCTAGGTCGATGTACACTGTGACCATCCAGTCGACGTGCTGCAATCGGAGCGTCACCACTCGTTCGAGATAGAGTCCTGGACGATCCGTCTTTGTCGTCACATGGTAGGCATTGTTTCGGTTGAGTGCGCAAATAACGTTGCCCAGCAGGCACCCGAATAACACCCGTAGTTTCATTTTTCTTTTTAGGCCGATTATTGTTGGCGCGAAAATTCGGCGGACTTTATTATCGCGCATCGGCAATCCGTGTCTGTAACACAACGCAGGTCCTAGCTTACATTCCCACGGTCACAATGGTTTATACACTCATACCATACATACACATTTCCTTCTCATACCTTTGTCTGAGTGGGCTCGGCGCTGCGTGGCAATCAGAGTGCGACGAGGACAAGAAGCGCTCAGACGGAGTACAAGTAATGTCCATCTCTCTCGTTCGCCCGGACTAGCTTCTTACGGTCTAAGTGTCTAGTTGCGCCTAACAGCGCTCAAACCCTCCCGACATGCACGGGACATTGACAGTAATTGACATTAATCATTTATTTATTTCATTCATACGCTAATTTCACCTTGTCAACATGCTTGCGAATTCTTTGTCCATTTATTGTTTCCAGAATGACATTGCTGCGATCGGAGATCTCTGTGATTTTATACGATCCGTGATACTGACTGTCGAACTTCCCTTTTTTTGGTTCTTTCAGGACATAAACGCGGTCACCGACTTTACCTTCGAAGTGGCGAGTCTTCTGATCGTAGTAACCCTTGGACATTTCTTTGGTCTTATTTAGGTTATCCCCCGCCATTGCTCTAATTTCCGATAGTCGCTTGATTAAAGCAATGGTGCACGAATTATATGTCTCTAATTTGTTGTCGACGGGGAACTCACTCGGTAACCGAGCCAACTTCCCGTAGACAATTTCGTAGGGTGTGAAATTTGTTGCCTCATGCACACGTATTATACGAGAGTTCCGCGTGCGGCAACAATCGGTCCCAATCATCATATTGGGTGGCATATTGCTTAATATATTCCACCAATACTATGTGACTTCTTTCTAGAGCCCCATTCGTTTGCGGGCGGTATCCAGAGGTCGTTATTTGTTTGATACGGAATATTTCTGATATTTCTTGTAATAAACTGCTAATGAATGCCGCTCCTCGATCGGTGAGGATGGCTCGAGGGGCACCGAATTGAGTAAACAATAGGCGCGCTTTGGCTTCGGCAATTGTAGTAGCTTTTAAATCCGGTATAGGTTCGACCAAACAATACTTTGACAAATGGTCCTGCATGGTAAGAATATGTCTATTACCATGTGGCGTTGTAGGCAGAGGACCCACTGTGTCTAGAGACACTTTGTCGAAAGTATCGGCGGGCGTGTCTGTTAACAGCATGGGCTCACGGGCCTTTGCGCGTACGAGCTTACGCTCTTGACAGCCCTTACAGCGCCTAATTAAATCTTGTACATCGTTGCGGAGGGCGGGCCAAAAAAAACGCTCGCGGATTTTCCGGTCGGTTTTTGTTACGCCCTGCTGCCCGCCAACGAGGCTACAATGAAATTCATTTATGATCTTCGCCCTTGATTCCTCCGGTGGCAACAACACTTTTCCGTAGCAAACCGTTACGGCCATGCCAGACTTATCGAAGAGCTCGTGTAGTTTTTCTACTAGGCGTCCGCTCAGCAGAGCGTCGGAGAAGTCTCCGGAACGTGAGATTTGGAACGACTCGACGCCGGATTTTATGACAATTTTTTTTAGATTTTCCAAACCCAGCATTATGTTGTCGTCCAGTGTGTTGTCGAAGTAACGGTTTTTTATGACAATGCTGTACACGTTACGTTCGCCATGTGGCGTTATTGTTATCTGGCCGGCTTGTAACACTTGGGTTTTTATCGCCTGTGGGTTTAGTTTTCCCAAGTCTTCTAAGAGTCTCCCAATTGGGGTAGACAATTCGCCATCGGCAGAAACAAAATGCACATAATTATCGGCTCGATAAGTAAGACACTCGCGAGTACCCACTACCGGCTTATTTTTCATTTCTGTGAGCGAGGGCTCGCGATTGATTTCACGATCGGAGTCCTCCGAGTCGCTATCTGATGATGCGACTACGAATAAATCCGTCGGATAATTGAGACCGGTTTTCGATGGTACTTTTGGTACATTCGGAATGGTAGCAGAATGGAAAGTCGTGTCTTCTTCGATTATTACCCGCGGCCCTCGTTTCGGATGCGGCGTTGAGCGTGCCATAGGATTGTGAACAGCAGGAGGCAGCGACCATCTGACCGATCGTCGCGGTGCCGTCGGCACGACACAGGCCGCTGTCTCCGAGGCGACGGGTGAGGCCCTTTTGCTTTCCTTAATTAAGTCGCTCTCGTCATCCGCATCACCACCATCTTCTTTTTGTGATTGCGGTAAACCCTTGTCGCTCACACGCCGTAGTAATTCGGACTCGCTTACCCCCTTCTCTCGCTCGGCGATTTTCTCCAGCCGTCGCGCTAATTCGAGGTCGAGCCCGGTATCGTCGTATGGGTCAAGTTGTTGAAGGATTTCGCGGGCCTCCGGTTGTATCTCGTTTCCTTCAGACACGAAATCGGGCCAGTCAAACTCGCTTTCCTCGAGCGTGTTTGATTCTACGGTCGCGTCATTACCCCTCGTGTACCGACTCTCCAATAAACGCAGCGATTCGTCAAACCATTGGAGAGGCTCTTGTATCGATTTCGAGGGACAGTCTTTTGTCTGTTGCTCGGGTTGCATAATTTCGTCAGCCAGAATATCGTCGTCGTCGTCTGTTGATTCCGTTGGCGGCCTGACAACCACCGCAACACTTGAGCGATCGCGTGGTGCCGACTCACCTATGGTTGGCTCGATCGCGTTCGCGATATCTTTTTCAACTTCTTCCTGTCCGGTCGAAACCGAAGGTTCCTTTATTGGTTTCTTCGGAGGCAGAAGTGCCGCAGGTAGCATACTTCTATGCAAACGTTGTATTGGCGGATCCGAAACCTCCGAGCTCGAGCTTACCTCCTTGTATACAAGCGCGGCGGCTGGCGCGGATTGTAACCTAGCTCGAGTACGGCCTGCTATCGCGTCTATAGTCAGTATCAGGGTTACTAGAGGCTTTTTAACCCGCGATGATGAGGGAGGTTTGAGAATCGATTTAGGCTTTGGTATAGCTCCTTTGGTAGGAGCTGTGCCAGATGATATTGGCAAGACCGTCACACTTATTTGGCTGTCCTTTTTCCCCATCTCCTCCTCACTATCACTCGAACTCGAAAGCCTCCGAACGGTCGGATTACGCGAGAGCGCATCCGCGTTCACGTTTAGTTTTCCCGGCTTGTACACGAAGTCGTAGTTAAATTTACGCAATCGCATTATCCACCGGTTGAGTCTCTTGCCTGGATCTAGCGTCGTCTGTATCCATTTCAGTGGTTCGTGATCGCTCACGAAGGTGAATTTTTTTCCAAAGAGGTACGTTGCAAACTCTTCGATTAAATCAATCATCGCTAAACATTCCTTCTCCGGGGTTGAGTAATTAACCTCGGCCGGTGATAAAATGCATGAATAATACGGAACTGGATGATCGAAACCGTCCTGATCTTGGGACAGTACTGAGCCGAGGGCGAAATCCGATGCATCGGGCGTCAAGGTGAATGGTTTTTCGACATCCGGGTATCGTAAAATCGGCTCAGTACATAACGCCGTTCGCAGTGCCCGGAAGCTCCTTTTCTGTTTGGGCCGCCATACCAAGGGTTGTCCCTTTTTCAGCAGGTCCGACAGTGGCTTCGAAATTGCGGCGAGGTCGAGTATAAAACGACGGTAATACCCGCAAAGACCGAGGAACTGCAGCACATTTTTCTGCGTTTTAGGTACCGGAAAATTCCGGCCCGACTCGAGCTTTTTGGGGTCCATGCGGAGCCGGTCGCTGCTAACTATATGGCCAAGATGAGCCACCTCCCTGCGCAGAAAACAACATTTGTCCGGCTCCAGAGTCAGAATTGCATCCTCGAGATGCATCATGAGTCTGCGAACCTTTTTCTTGTGTTCCTCGAAGGATGCCACAAATACTACTATGTCGTCGAGGTACACTAATAGTTCCGTGCCCTACAGACCCAATAGCACGCGATCCATCAGGCGCTGAAATGTTGCAGGCGCATTTTTCAACCCTTCCGGCATTCTGGAATACTCATAATGGCCGTGCTGGGTTGAGAACGCGGTCTTTTGGCTATCCCGCGGGTCCATCGGTATTTGTTGGAATCCGCTTGCAAGGTCGAATGTCGAAAAATATTTTGCTTGTCCGAGCTGCTCTAAGATTTCAATCATGTTTGGCAGAGGATAGCCGTCTGAGATTGTTTTTTCGTTGAGTTTTCGGAAGTCTATAACCATCCGCATCCTAGGTCGTCTCTGTGAATCGGCCTTCTTCGGCACGATCCGCACGGGAGAGTTATACGGTGAGCGGGAATGGATTATGACTCCATCGTTCAATTTCTTTAGTACCTGCCGGTGTAGTTCCTCTTTATAGATAACGGGAAAACGGTACTGTTTCATGTTTACCGTCAGATCATCGATTGTCGGAATTCGATGATACACAAGATCTGTTCGCTGTAATTTGTCTCCCGGTAGTTTATAACGATACGGAAATTCTTCAACGATCCGTCGAACATGTCGACGTTCTTCCTCGTTGAGATCGTCTGGCCGTGAAGCGGCCATTATTCCTGAGACTCGATCGACGAGCGGGGAAATTTCTTCCTCCGTAGAGTCGGTATCTTCAAACCCCGAATCGACATCTTCCGAATTTCTCAATTCGAACGATTCGATTTCTTGAGGTCCCAATTCGATTTCTACGTCTTAAAATCGCGTGATAATTGCGAGGACTTGACAGACGCCCTCGTTCTGCGTTACGAGTGCGTTATCCACGTACACGCCCTTTGTAGTTTCTACTCGCGGTAAGTACCCCTCGTTCAAGGTTGTGCTCGCGATCGGCAACGCAAATTGCTGTCGCATTCGCGCGCGCACCTTGAATTTTGTCTTGGCGGTTTTTGATTTCACAAATAGTTCCTCTGCCTCTCGTTTGGCATCGTACGAAGGGATCTCGATAAACGGCTTCGAACGGATTGGATCGCTACGCGTTATCGAGGCTTTATGATGAAAGGAAATTTGGGCCCCCTCGGCGCAGAAGTATGGTTTGCCGATTAACGCATCGCTGGTTAATGGCAAACGGCGGAGTACGTAAAATTTGGTCGGTTTCTCATTAAAATATAGATTAACGGAGCCCAGAGTAGGAATCTCTGTTTCCTCCAAACCCGTCATCCAAATAATATCGTGTACGTTGACCCGCAGGTCTTCCTTGAGCGAGCCTAATTTTATTAAACTGGCCGCGGACCCCGTGTCAAGAAAGAATCGTCCCTTCTTGTTGCGTAACTCCGGTGCGGCCAGTTTGACTACTGGGTCCTCGACGGGGTTTGGGTCCCAGAGGATGAGGCATTGTTTCCCAGGGACTTAACTGAGGGTAGCCCGTCGGGCGTTCGCGCTCGTTTCATCGGAGAATTTCATTGCGCTTGGCTCGCCGCCAATTCCATAGGACGAGCCGATTGCAAGTTTAAAGGGACTTCGGTTTGTGGAATCCGAGCTTCAACCGGGCGTCGTCGGTTCCATGGGCAACAAGGACAGCCTCTGCCCACAGACCAACAGTACTCGTGCTCGGGAAAACATCACGCGGCACCCACATCTCGTCTCGCAGCCTCTGCCTGCTCCGCGTTACTCCGTCCATCTCTACCTTGCCAATTTGGGATAGGTAAACGACGCGCGGGCTGCTGATTCTGCTACGGCGATCGCGGGTCCGGCGATCGGCCACGCGAGTCCCCATGATTTTGGTAACGCGGGTCCGGCGAACGGCCACGCGAGTCGCCGTAATTTTGGTAACGCGGGTCCGGCGATCGGACACGCGAGTCACCGTAATTTCCATATAAGACTTGCGCAGTGAACCCATCGCGGCGCGTACGACGTTCTTCATTGTCGATGTATTCGGCCGCGATTTCGTAAGCGTCTTCCAGCGTCTTTGGCGGTCGAGGCCACACGGCCTGAGCGACATTCGTCGGCAGACCGTCCATGAACCCAGCCAGCGCGAGCTCGTAAACTGGATCCGTCGACCGATCCGGTGGCTCCAAGCCATGCTGTGCCAGATATGCCAATCGGCTTCCGCTGATCAAAATGCGTATTCTATCATAGAAGTCGTCGACAGTTTCACCCTTTTTCATCCGTATGGATGAGATTTGCTGACTGTAGTACGCGTGTGTTTTTCCGCGCGCAAGCCGTTTCTTTAAGAGACGAATTAATTCGTCGACCGTATTTACAGTCTCTCCGTACACGCAATTACGCACGCTCCCGCGCAATTTGGAGATTATTGCTGCCACTAACTACGTTTCGTTTTCCGGAAAAACGAACGCCGCCACGTTTTGGAGATCCTGGAGGAAATCCCTCAAAGACATATTTTTTCCGTCGAAGACGGGCAAATTTGCGTACCGATTATATAACGTCATATTCTGCATCGCGGTACTAACGTTCTGCAACGCTAGCATCGATAAGTCGAGCGCGGCAGGCGCTTCGCGTTCGTTATTCGCCATCGCGAGCGATTTGTTGGTCTTATTCTGCCGGTGCTTCTTATACCGCGCGATGGACGAAAATCAGCGGGTCGTAATCTCCCAACTGTCCTAGCACCCTCGCGTACGGCACGGGAAAATTTTCCGCGATATAAAACAGATGGGTAGAAACCTCTGTTCCCCCCACCCCTTCGGTTGATGTAATCAGGATGGTTCCGATGAACTCGATAACTTCACCGTCCTTCAGAAGGATGAATCGTAAGGCAGCGTGTAATTCCGCGGTCGGTCTAAGCTCAGAAGCTCTAACTATGTTTACCCCGTAATTAAGATTTGGTTCAAATATCGCCGAGCCGCCCCAAAATTTCTCGGAAAAAATGTCGGTTTCAGGACAGCCCGGTACCAAGGGTGCGCGCGATAGCTGGACCGTTGGTAACGTAGAAGTTGGGCCGTCAATATCACGGATACACAGCAGGGAAACAATATAATAAACAAAATAAAAAAAGGAAAAAAATGAAATGGACCGTTTTAATTTTGAAAGTGTTGACAAATTATCAAGCGTAACCAAACTCAAGAAATTACCGGTATCCCACTTCTGACACCAGTTTATTTGTTACATCCCAGGGCGCTTTGGGGCTTACAAATCAACCCCTTCTTATGAAGTACGAAGGGTTTATATTTATTTATTATTCTGGGTTTTTACCAGACGTCCTCTACAGGACGTTTCTTCAGGATGATTCAGACTTGTTTAAATGATAAATCGAGTTCCAATTATAGTAATTGAACAATGGCGATATTTATTGTAGCTGACATTAATATTAACCTCCAATGTTAACAAATCTTATTCTCTCAATTCATTCATCTCATACCTTAAATTTCACTCACAAACATACTCGATCGCAAACATTTTTCTTCTTCGCTCTTCCTCCTTCCACACTTCCGATGGCTGCGATCTCTTAGCCTACACGACAGGTTCTCGCCAGATTGTTCGTGGCACAAGTTATAAAACTTAATCTAACACGTAAATACTGACCGACGCGTCGCAAATACTAATCACAGCTCTTTGCGGCCCTATTGACTCTACGACAATTTCTCTGGACCGCGGATCTCTAATGATAGCTTGACATCACTTTGCGAGTGCTATTACGAAGAGTTTTACCGTTGACAAGCTTTCGCTTCTCGTGTCAAAACGGAACTGTCCTCCCGGCGCGCTCATCCGCCGAACGCGGGATCGGTCGCGTTCGGCGGACCGATCCCGCCGAACTCCCCGCTCCCCGCGTGACTCCCCGCCGAACGCGGGGAGTCACGCGCGCCAGTCGGTCTTTTATCTTTTTGAGTGTCTATCTGAATATTCTATTTCATATTCGAACGGCGGCGGCAGCAGCGGAAAGTTGCCGCTGCGGCCCTCGTCAGCACGAAGACTCCATTGCGAAGACGCAATAGGGGCGTCGAATCGCGATGCGCAATTCTGGATCCGCAGAAAGCTGATCCTCCCGCTGCGCGATCGTAACACCTCCGTCTGGGGGGTTCCCGGACGTTCTCTCCCCGAGACTATCCCCCCGGACAAAATCACCCCGGACAAAACTTCCGCGGACAAAATCTGCTCCCGTCAAAATCTCCCCCGGACAAAATCTCACCCCGGTCAAAATTTCCCCGACCAAAATTTCCCCGGACAAAATATCCTCCCGTCAAAATTTCCCACCGGAAAATATCTCCCCTAAATCCCCGAAAATATCTCGCCTTTCTTCCGACTATCAACAAACTTCAACGGCATAACGGACAATCGTCTCACATCAACATATAATCACAAACAACGATGTACACGAGAGAGATACAGAATCGACACTGAACGAAAACAAAAGAAAACACGGTCGTCGGCTTGGCACAAACACATCAACGCACGAACATGAAATCCTTACTAGTACTATGACGAAGTCTCAGGTACACGAGAATCCGCCGAAAACCGTTACTATTCAATTGCGTATGGGGCATTCCATAAGTAAAATACAGTAAAGTATAGCAAATTAAATTAAAGCAAAGTCAAGTAAAAAAATAATTGTACGTTAAAAAACCACCAAGTAGAACCTTGCAAATTGCTTGCTTATAGTAAAATAAAGTAAAGTATAGTAAAATCAAGTAAAATAACAAATAGTAAAAGTAAACAAATGAAGCAAAGAAAAAATGCTGTGTCATTGTGGGGGGGCTTTGCCCCCCCAACCCCCCACCGGGGCTGCGCGCCGGCCCCGCTGTTGTGTTTTGCTTATAGTAAAATAAAGTAAAGTATAGTAAAATAAAGTAAAGTACAGTAAAATCAAGTAAAGTATAGTAAAATCAAGTAAAATAACAAATAGTAAAAGTAAACAAATGAAGCAAAGAATAAATGCTGTATCATTGTGGGGGGGGGGGGGGGGCTTTGCCCCCAACCCCCCACCGGGCTGCGCCCCGGCCCCGCCGTTGTGTTTTTGCTGACTAGTCTTTTGTCCGCAAATTTCATTATTTTTCGGGAGGGTTTCGTCCGGGGAAATTTAGACCAGGGGGAATTCACACCAAAAGAAATTCGGTCCGGGGGAATTGAATCCAAAAGAACTACAAACGAAACGAAGCTACTACAAACAACTACAAACGATTCTGGACCCTTTTCACCCATTCACGACGAACTACCAACGAAACGAAATAACTACAAACGACTACAAACGAATCGAATCCACTACAAACAACTACAAATGATTCTGGACCCTTCCCACCTGTTCACGACGAACTACAAACGAAACGAAGTTACTGCAAACGATTCTGGACCCTCCACACCTGTTCACAACGAACTACAAACGAAACGAAGTTACTACAAACAACTACAAACGATTCTGGACCCTGCCCACCTGTTCACAACGAACTACAAACGAAACGAAGTTACTACAAACAACTACGAACGATTCTGGACCCTTCCCACCTGTTTACAACAAACTACAAACGAAACGAAGTTACTACAAACAACTACAAAAGATTCTGGACCATTCCCACCTGTTCACAACGAACTACAAACGATTCTGGACCCTTCCCACCTGTTCGCGAGGAACTACAAACGAAACAAAGCTACTATAAACAACTACAAACGATTCTGGACGCTTCCCACCTGTTCACGACGAACTACAAACGAAACGAAGCTACTACAAACCACTACAAACGATTCTGGACCCTCCACCTGTTCACAACGAACTACAGACGAAACGAAGCTACTACAAATAACTACAAACGATTCTGGACCCTCCACCTGTTCACAACGAACTACAGACGAAACGAAGCTACTACAAATAACTACAAACGATTCTGGACCCTCCACCTGTTTTTACCTGTTTTTAGGCACTCACGTTTTGAAGAAACGCAGAAAGTGCCTATTGAATTCGCGCTCCACCGACTAAATTAAGTTTTTATAGGAAAATGTTAATATAATTTCAATTTGTTTACTTTTTTTACAGCAGATTTCTTAAACATAGTAAAATACATAATCTTGGTGTAACAGAATATAGAAATTTCATTACTAAATATGATTGGCTACGTAGACTAGATTTTGTGTTATTCGGACGTCCGTATCACTCAGGGGGTCTGGACTGAATGGACCGAACAAGTTGAAATTTGGAATATTTCTTAATCTGGCATTGTGAAGTATGCCCATGAAGTATGGATATTATTCTCTCTTTTTATAGAGGTGTTTATTTCAAGAACATTTGCATTTTGGAGTCTAAAATTGTGTCCGGCTCACATTCTTCGCAGTCGACAGATGAATTTGGCTGAAAATTGCTACATAATTCTGAATTACCTTAATTCTGAAACACTTTTTTTAGATTATTTTTCAGATGATTTTGTTACGTCGCGAATTGCTATTTTTGAGACACAAATGATAAAAGGCAAAGGGAAGAAAATCTCCCCCTATTGCTCTGCGGTATCAATGTGACTCGGCAAAACGCGGAGGTGTTCCGTTTAGAGCCTACCCTTTCGGGCAAAAGCTCGGGAAGGAACTTGAAAAAGTAATTCTGACTTTACATTAAATCACAAAAATAAAGACTAAAATGAATGAAATAAAAAAACTTATCCGTGTGACGAAAATGGGCGAATATGGGATGGAACCGTGTGATTGATGAATAACAAGATGAATGAAAGGTGAGAATCAGAACGATCCCAATGATCCAACGCTGGCGATAACCCTCCGGCTCTCCACTCGAATATCAGATGAATAGAATTTTCCAATGACAAGGAGGGGCGATGGTGTGGTTCTTTCGGATTTAAACACTGGTCGTAATTCACTGGTAAAATTGATTTTTATTCTGCCCGTTCAGTTTGTCAGGGCAATGTCAAAATAATATTTCACAAAAAGTTTCAGTTCACAATTCGAAATTTGGATTATTGGCTGTTTCACAATTTCACAATTAAATTCTTGAAAATCGGAAATAAAAATATAATTCGTAATTTAGTACACCATATTTGATTTTAACAGGTCGATTCAGCACTCGAGATTTGGTTTTAAAGAAGGTAAAGTTCACTGTTGCACAAATACGGCGTATTAGAAATGTCGAAGTTCGCAATTTCGAATTTGGATTAAAAGTGTCAAAGTTCACTATTACAGAAATACGGAGTTTTAATCACAAGATCAAAGAAAGGTTGGATTTCCGATATAAAGTCCGAACTATATTATTTAAAATATTGATGGTTTACAATTTTTAATGTTGGAGAGATTTAAGATCTCAAATTCACAAATTCACGATTTTAATTTCCTAAGTTGATCTGACAGATAATTCGGTGACAAAAATGGTTCGATTCGGGTCCGGAATATTAATGAGCTCCGTCGGCTTTTGCGGCTCATTCAATAAGCTCCTCGCTATTTCCCCGCTGTCGCCTTGAGGAAGGGGTGACGGTCGAGCGGTGCGTTACGCGTCTTACCGTCCCCTCACGCTTCATACCTGACGGCTACTCTTATCGGATTCTTACTATAGCTGTCGAACGGTGCGTTGCGCCTACCGTCCCCTCACGCCTCATACCGAGCGGGCTACTCTCATCGCGCTCACTCTACGCTAATTTCTTATTTATTAAATTATTATTATCATTGATAGTAATTTATTTTGTTTCTGTTAATGAATTATATGTCACTCCTATTATTTACTTGAACGAACTCCCAAATTTTATTTGTTTATATAATTATTTATCAATAGCTTAATTATTTACTCATGATTAATTTAATTAAAAAAAAAACACCTTGTTGATGGAATTTATCCCTATTTTACCCTCGATTTTTATAACAATAGTTTCACAATATTTATCGATAAATTAAAACGATCGCGGAGAGGAAGTCGTGTGATTCGGTGACGATGTTCCCCACGCTTACTCCAGTCTTCTCCTTCTTCTCCAATAGTGTCGGTGGTGTGGTCATCATTTCTCCTCTTTGGACTGAAGGGGTTGTTGCTAGGTGCGTCAATTTCCTTTGTCGTCCAATCGTCTTGGGTGGTGTTTCTGCGTCGTGGATTGGAATTTTTCTGCACTGGATGGTGTGTTGTTTCACACGACCGACGATAAGTCACACTTCGTTATTTCTCTCTTCGGTTTCAAAATCGATATTACCATTTACCGGGTGTTTAACATTTAGATAATTATGATTTAATATTCATATTTTTTTGTTATCTTCTGTTTATTTATTTGTTTTTCTAATGTTTTTCTTTACCCAACTGTCTCGACTTGACCCGTAGATTTTTAATTCATAAACAAACTCAATTAAATTATTATTTTTTCTACAACTGTTTCCCCACTAATTCACCATTAATTCACAAATCACGGCAACATAAGGAAAGGCACCACAAATATAATCCGTTTAGGTCAGTGGAGTACGAAAATGAGTGGAGATTACGAAAATGATATGATTCACACATTTTTGGTCACCCGGTAGACGCATCGCGAATCCCCGCGAAGAGCCACTGGAACGCACTGTCTTTCGGTTACTCGGTCGGAACAATACCTGACCCATTCGATATGATAAGATTCACCGATGCACGCCCGACTCGTTATACTTGCGATCTCCGGTGCCACACGACGCACCTCATATATATGGGTGACGCGTGTATGTGTGTCCACCTACGGTCGCTACTCACACTCTCTCCTCTTTGCCTTATTTATTCCATATAAAAAGGATATATTACCGTAATTGATTTTTCAGTTAAAACGTGTAGTCCCGAAAACTCACGGGACGTAACAATTTTTTAATAGTGTTAACCTACCATGATACAGTTACGCGCACTTTTTTAGATTATTTTTGCTTCCTCATTGAGGAAGCTTTGTTTTCGAGAATTTTTTTTTTTCGAGATTTTCATGGCAGTATATTCAGAATCACCTAAAACGCCCAGAAAAATGGTTTAGAAAAAATGGCCGTATGTGTGCGTGCGTGCGTGCGTGCGTGCGTGCGCGAAATTTGAGTGTGTGCGTCAAATTTGGCATGCAAGTAGAGTGGTAACTGCTCTTCAAGTGTTGTGATTTTTGAAAAAATGTATACATGAATACAGAATATATAGAATATTTAATTTTTCGAAAAAATGTTGTACACTCTCTAACTTTCGTAAAAAATCAAGGATTCAGCTAAATAGTTCTTCATAACTAAAGACACTTTCAATGGAGTTCGCTATTGCATTTCGACGAAATCGTTAAAGCGGTTCGGATTTGATTGAATTTTGAATTTTACGAAAAAAAATGCATTTTGCCCTAAATCACGTTGAATATAAACAAATGAACTGAAATGATCGGTAAACTCGTTGGGATTTTACGACATTTTGAATAAAAAAAAATATAGATTTCCGCTATTATTTCCACAAAAGTTAGGAAAGTAACACAAAAATTTGGAGATAATCGAAATTAGATGTAACGGTGTTTGTAACGGAGTTTTCTTTTGTTCGAATAAAAAAAGGTTGCAAAGTAGAACTTTGCACATTGCTTCCTTATTAATTTCTCTTTTTCACAAAGCTTCTTCTATGAGGCAGCCAAAGTTAATAAATAAGCTTCTTCATAGAGGTGGCTTTGTAAAAAAGGGAAATTAATGAGGAACCAATGTGCAAAGTTCTACTTTGCAACTTTTTTAGATTATTTTTAAATTGTGTTAACCTATCACAATACAGTTTTTCAGGTCGAAATATATGTATATGTCTCAATCTTCGCAGTCAATAAAACAATTTTTCTGAAAGTTGCTGCGTACTCCTAAATGATTATATGGCATCGGTATTTTGTTAGGATTATTTTTTAAATCATATTTATACCGTTCTGAGCGCGAAGCACGACGTCCAAACCATACGGAGCGCGACGTTCAAACCGTACGGACATTTTCGGGGGGTTTGGGGGGCAGAGCCCCCAACAGGAAACCCGGCGCCCCGAAGGGCCCCGAAGGGGCGCCGGGTTGCTTGTTAGTTGTTTGTAGTTGCTTCGTTTCATTTGTAGTTCATCGAAACCGGGTGTATAAGATCCAGAATTGTGTGTAGTTGTTTGTAGTAGCTTCGTTTCATGTGTAGTTTGTAGTAGCTTCGTTTCATCTTTAGTTGTAGGACTAAGTTAAGTGGGGCTAGGTTAGGTAGTTTGAGGTTCGGTAGAGTTGGGATAGTTAGGGTTAATTTATGTATGTTTAAGATAACTTGGATAAGGTTAGGAGATCTACAGACTGGGCAACGGGGGTTAACGCCAGAAGCGTGCAGAGGCGAATCCCCCTAATATATATTTGCCATTTTTATTTGTGCCTAGCAATGCTTGAATCCATGATTGAACAAGCTTGACGCGTAATAAAATATCCCAACGTGACAATTCGTAATAATAATGTTTAAGTCCAAAATATAACCAAAATATAACGTCCAAAGTCTTTTTTTAACTTACAGGTTAAGGTATCCATACTGTCGTTTCATTGTTTTGATAAGGCAAATAAAAGAACAGTCTCAATAAAATTATAAAGCCGGTTTATTGAATCGGGGTAGCGGAACGGAATCACCGCTAGAACATAATCTCCCGAGAGGAAAAAAAAACAAACAAAAGACAAACGATGACAACTACTAGCCACGGCAACAACTTACGCGCGGGCCTTTAAATTTTCCGGTAAACGTTCCGTATTACGAGCGGCTCCGACTACTATTACTTAGACCTTATTTAACTACTTGAGCTGAATATCAACTCGCTGAACTGAATTTCGTAATCAAATTCTCGAATTATACAAATAACCACGGATAACGGTAACACGGGAATAGGCGACGGCGCAACGTATTTCTCCTTCTGGACTCGGCTTTGGGTGGCAATACCAAATAGAACCGGGCGTTCCCTGGGAAATCTATCCCCGGCACGACAGCGCGAAATTCCAACGGACTCGGCTACGTCCACCGATTTGTACCGGCCGCTCTACCCGGACTTAACGATTACTTCCGCCAACCTACGCTGGTTCGCGCGGTTACCGGCGCTATCGCGAACGACTAAGTATGGAACGTGGGGTTCAAATGACAAGGATAATAAGAAATTCAATCAAATAAATAACTAACGGAAACTGCGCAATTATCACGATAATACTACATTAATTAAGAAGAACGCGCGTCGTCTACCACGGTTATAATCAGCCAAGAGGGGAGAAAAACGAATCGGGTTATTGCGAGTTGAGGGGTGGTGGCGGGTTCGACTCGATCTTGACACGAATCGTAATTATTTAGCTCAAATTTCAAAAACGGCGAAATGGGTCATACTGTGCTGTCGGGCTTATGGCGAAAATAGGGGTCGGCTGATTTTCGTTATGACTATTCTCCTACCGGGGTCGACAGCGCGTACTACGAAAAAATCACTTACTACACCTAGGATCCTACAAACTTAAAGCTAGAGAGTGGACCCTTCGCGAGAGCAGCCTCTCTCCCGGGGCCTTAACTACTTTCAATTATTTCGGATCAATTTAACATTAAATTTTCCGGTAACAAAAGGGGGTACAAATTCTCCCGACTGCCGGGTACTTACTACCCTCACTGGCACTGGCTTATTCCTCAGTTCAAGTCTCTCTCTCTCTCTCTCTCTCTCTCTCCGGGAAGTGGCGTCTTAATACCAATCGGGTCCGAAAGCGCTGAATTTCCACAATCACGAATCCACGTCCGCTGTTGATCACTGCTCGTCACGAAGAGTGCTGTCGATCGCTCTCGATCTGTCCGGCTCCGAGACTAATCCCCTCCCCGGGGTAAATTGCCGAATTTTTCCGGCGCGTGCCGATCGTCGCTGTCGGTACCTCGCTGTCGTCGCTCCCCTCTCGAACCTCCTGGACTCCTTACTCCTCTTCTCTCCTTCTCTCCGAAATGTGTCCGCGGTGCCGCGTTCTCGACAGCGTGACCCGAGTGCTCTTGACAGTACGCACTACCGGGTCGTTCGGACAGCTGGGACTCCGAACTAGAGAAAGTGCACCGCCGACAGCTCAATTGAGGCCCCGCCTCAGCCCGTGCTGACGACAACTCCGCTGTCAGAGCTTGCTCTCGCCGTCGCGGGGTCCCGTGAGCGGCCCGGATGTAGGAGGCGCCGCTTCTCGGGGTGGACCGGAAAAGGACCTTGGGCCACTCCAAAAATGGTCCCAAATTTTTCCCGCGCGGTCGCCCGCTGGTCGGCGGCGATTCCGTTGGCGTCTCGGGGCTGCTCCGGGGCGTTTAATTTTGCCACCGATACCAGGCAACAGTCCGGACATCTAACGTGCCCGGAACTGTGCCCTATTGGTGGACGGGGCAACCGATGAGGCCCGTCAGATGCGGGCGTCCATGGCTCCCCGCCTCATCTGACTCCCACGACCAGGTGGATGATCTCGCCATGAGGTTACCCGGTCGTGGGCATCCACTCCCTTCGATCGGTGAGGCGCTGACCAAGACCTCCCGGATTCCTCAAGTCCGAGAGGCCGGTACCCGTCACGGTGGCGTGACGTCACCCTAACTGGAGGTCTCGAGGGGCGACTCAATTATCCCGGAGGCGAGAAGCTACATTTCCAGTGGGCCAGTGAGGGGGGAGTAATTACAAAAAAATATACAAGGCTATTCGCGAACCGACAACGAAAAACAATACATCTACACCTAGCTTAATTCTAACCTAAAATTAACGGTCCCGGTGAGGTTCGACAGCGGACGGGAAGGCTTAAAGCTTGACGTCAATCGCGACAGCCAATTGTAACGGGGAACTTTACCCCCACCACGTTACAACATGTATTAAAGTAAAGTGCTAAACACTTTAACTTTATACTCGAACGTAGAAGAGCATGTGTATCGTATGCTGTTGCAGCAACGATCGAGCATTGACGTTAACAACTGTTTTCGATACATTGAGATCGTTGTGCGCTTCCCACTTACCTGTCGCGCGCTTGATGGACGCAAAATAATGCCCACCGTTGAAGATGATGGCTGAAAGTAATCTGTACACATGATTACAGTGATTCAGTGTCTGCAGTATCTCCAGAAGCGTAAACTGCTTCCTGCAATTCGGTACTCCACTTTTTTGGTGAGCAGTTCGATTCCTACGGTCTCGATGTTGATCGCAATGTGGCTCCCTCCGTTAATAGTCTTATCGACGTTAGTACCGTTACACCGGGAACATTCACCGTGTGTTCTTGATGTGAAGTTTTTACAGCACTGATCGACGGATTCCTGTACTCCTCGCATGCCGTCAGAGGCGATGGGGATCGGATTGACGTCAAGTACGGGACTGATGTACGATTTTTCGAAGTCACAATCGTGACACAAGACGGTTACCGTAGTTGACGGCACATCGCGGAAAATGAATTTCTCCATGAGCGACGCGACGTTTATGTTGGAATCCAAAATCCCGTGTTTTATTTTTTTCGTCGATCTCAATATCATGCCTCGTTGATCGTAGAGCTTTGAGCTCAGTCCCGTACTCGATAACGCGTTCACAAATTCGTTTACCGCGATTTTTGTCGATTCGGTAACGAATTCGTGATATGGAGCAAAATCGTGACTCGCGGCTAACATACTTTGTGCGACCGAGTCAAAGGCA
This sequence comes from Pimpla rufipes, assembly GCA_963932165.1. Classification (NCBI taxonomy): domain Eukaryota; kingdom Metazoa; phylum Arthropoda; class Insecta; order Hymenoptera; family Ichneumonidae; genus Pimpla; species Pimpla rufipes. The sequence goes on along the minus strand of CAWVQF010000001.1, from coordinate 211,065 downwards.
CATGTGTTACGTACGTTTACCGTTTGTTTGTCGATTTTTGCGGGGCCCAAACGGTTTCCGTTCAAGAGGAGGAGTAGCGATCGGCAGAACTTCGGCCTCTTGTGGAGAATTGTAATGTCGGGACACGGAGTGACAAATATTCCTCGTTTGTGCTTTCCACACGATCCGATTGTTTTTACCGGATCGGTTTTCTTAGTTAGCCCACGCCAATCTTTGGTTTCATGGAGGAATTTACTTTCAGAGGGGACATCATGCGTCGTCTCAAGCTTCTCTTCGATCGAATCTTTGCCAACTTCGCCTCTATCGGGATTGGCTGTATCCTGATCTTGAGCGTCACTGCCATGTCCCATTATCGGCGTTTGTAGTGTCAAAAGATTTTCAGTTGCTATCTGTATATCGTGCGAGTCGTCAATACTTGATTCCCATTCGGCAGTGTCTTCAAAGCCGTCGTCTTCGGTGACATGAGTGCGGGTCTCGAGATCTATACTTTTGTCGTCAGATCTGTCTGCGACTTCGGCGATCGCTCGCGGTGTCGAATGCACCATTTTTTTCGAGGGTACGTCGGCCTTTTTCTGAGGCGCGTTCAACAGTTTACTCGTTCCTTCAAAACTTCGAAGATGGATGACAAGGAATTTGTCTGTTCTGATCGACTTCTCTTTTTTGAATATTAGGTGTTTCAACTGCCGAAAATACTCCTCGCTGCGAGCCGAGCTCGAAACAAGCCGAACACTTTTTTCGTTTATCATCTCTACGAGAGTGGAGCTTTGCAGATCCCCACCAATCATTACCGCTGTCCACAAGAGAAACTGTTTCGCCAATTTCAAAAGCCGATCCCCAAAACCGGCACAGTGGTACGGATTTAACCGACCATGACTCAGATCACTTTTGCTGTCTGCTTCGATTTTTTTCAGCACTCTATCGATCGCACTGCTTGAGTCAAACTCACTCTCCTGGTCGAAGGCGTCGAAGCGTCCCAACAAGCTGTCGTCTTTAGGAAGATCGTCTCTAGAGAATTCGTAGGAATTTATGCGCTTTAAAACGCTGGTTTGGGCCGCGAAGCAATGACTTTCTTTGTCGTCAATATCCTCGTGAGTCGCAAAAGCGATTGACATTACGTCAGTGCACAGTCGAACGAAGTCGTGGATTTCCGTGCACATAGTCAAAAGCCCTGTGCAGCGTAGGTAGAAGTATTTTTTGTCGGGACTCTCATGCTCGAAGCAACTCCATCGCGTTACCAACTTTATTAAATGAGCGATGTATACGCGGATGAGACACTTAGGTCGGTTTACACGCAGTGTCCAATCATTAGAATCAATCACGATGCAGCTCTCGATGTACGTTCTCAAGGACATGTCATTGAACGCAAGAGAAGTGGCGTTTAGGAGGGCCGGCGAATAGTCCGTAACAACCTGTTTCGGAGACGACCCCCCCGAACGCAACCACTCTCGAATCCAATACGTCAGTGTATTTGTGTCGTGCGTTTCTGAAATCATTTGAAACAAAGGCAGAACTTTCTGGCGGTACCCGCAGACATCTTGATATAAATACACCGTACTCTTCGAGCCGTCTGGTTTTGGTATTTGTTTTACCAAGCTACCCGTTGCGTCAATACTAATAGTCGCGAACTCCAATTGCGTTGGAGTCCACTACATAGTGTAGAATTTATCAAGGCCGATCTCATGGATGCAACCATTGAATTCCAACCCGTACTTCATGTCCCGCACAGAGTCAACGACTGATTTGACTTTAGACAGCCCCAAATCTTTATCCCGAGTTTGCTGTTTCGCCTTGCGTGAAACATCTTCGGGTGGCAAATTCGCCGGCTCAACATCTCCGAAATCCATGAGCCTATTAGCCTCATCACGCCGCCAAGCATACGTGGATTGTCCCTGCAAATCTTGCAGAGGCGTCGATTACCCCGCAATTGACGCTTTCTACTGTGTGCTAGTCCGCGAGAATTAAACGTGGAAACGTTGAAAGTCGCGCCATCCTCAGTGGGTTCGCTCACACAGTAAATGTTCATTTCTGCGTGGCATTCCGAGCAACACCCTCTGATTGTCAAAAATATCTCGCCGGGATTGCGATTGATTTTTGCGTTCTTGAAGGAGTAGGGGCAAGGCAATTTCAACTCACTCCATAACATATCTTAGATCGCGTCGCTCCATCCGCTGGCGAGGACTTCATTTTGCCGACCTTTGTATTCGACAACTCGACTTTGCAGCACATCCCATTCGGCTTTCGATATGCACATTTGTGCGCGCAGAGGCGGCAATGCGCATTTATTTTCGCCTGTTGACCAATTCGTGTCTCGCTTCGAGTCGTCCGTGCTGACGTCGAGGCTATCTTCCACATTTTCTATGGGTGCCAAAGATTTTCCGTGGAGTCGACCGAAAACTCCGTTTGTATTTTGTTTGAGATAGAGATACACGTAATCTTTTTGCATCGTACCATCAAACAATTTGGATGCCGTTTGCCAAACTCCGTCTCCATACGGCAACAGGTACCCGTGCGCATCTACGAAACACAGTCCTTTAATTTTCTCATAAAACGGTTCGACGCTCGAAAGCCTTACACACCGGGTTCGATTATCTGGAGACCTACGGTTTACAGAGTAGCTCCTGGCTTCTCTGCTCTCTACCCGTCGCTACTACCTCACCACTACGCCATCATTACCACCTTGCGACTACGCAATCCCCCCACAATCTTACTATTGCGCGAGTCCCACTATCACACTTAGCAATCTTCACTACCTTACCACTACGCAATCTTCACTGACTTACTACGCTGACACTACAATTTCAGCTACTACTCCAGTGACCTTCCGTTGTCCCCCCGATCACCTCAACAGACTGCGCAGGCGCTATAGTTTGTATTGCATAGTATATTTAACAACTGTAAATCTGTAAGTATTGTTTGTTATTCAAGAAAATTAAAGCTATCGATAGTAGAAAGATTGTTTATTATTTAGAGACATTTAGATTACCGAAGATCATTAATATCTAACGCCAATACCAGATCTTGTAGTATATTGACGTCACGTTAATTTCCGCCGTACTATACACCAAATGAATTTCACTACGAAAAACTTCAAACTTATCTGGCGTCAGATCTTCTAGTGATGAGGCTTCACGTTAGTTTTTACCGCACTACAAACTAAACAAACTCTGGTATAATAAACGGTAAACAATTTGAGAAGCACATCTTGCAGTAGAGTAAATTTCCGTTACTTGTGAGGAACTACAAATTAACGCCATCACAATAAACTACAAACGTTAATATAGACAGAACTCTGAGCCAATTGGCACCACGGTTGTTTTGGACGAACGATACACAAAACTGGAGCTTCTATAATAAATTTCAACCAACACCACAGCCTAGAGGGTGATTTTTTTCCTTTAATTTTCGAGGTACTGCGAACGAAATTGACGCTACTTCTAGCAAACAACAAACGATTTCACAACTGTAGTTGAGAGTATAGCAATTTTTTTCAATTTTCATGGAACTATAAACGAAACTACGGTTGCTGCACCAACTACAAGTGACGCGTAGCTGGGAGTATATTGACTCTTCGTCAATTTTCAAGGAGCTACATCCGAAGTAAAGTTAACTACTAACAACTACTAACGTTTTGGGGTCGTAGCTGAGAGTGTATCGACTCTTCGTTACTACACACGAAATGATCGCTACTATACACGCTGTGAAATTCAGAGCTTGGAATATGTAGAATCTATATAAAATTACGTCATTGTTTTCTGAAACGGTGTCCACCGTCTCGATTTCAATAAACGAGTGTAACGAAAAACACAAATTATATTAGATAAGTAATCGGTTGAGACTCGCGAATTATCGATTAATCGCGAAGTCGCAATATCGAGACGATTGTCTAAGAGACTGGTTCGCTATCGTCAACTGAAATATAGTAACAGGGATAGCTGCGTGGTTACTCTCTTTACTCTCTAATGTAATGATTCATTAATAATATCTCCCGACCTAACGCCAAGTTGCCTTATCAAAACAACGAAACGAATGGATGGATTCTTTAACCTGTAAGTAAAAAACGACTTTGAAGGTTATCATTTGGACTTAAATATTATTATTACGAATTATCACGTTGGGATATTTTATTACGCGTCAAGCTTGTTCAATCATGGAATCAAGCATTGCTAGGCACAAATAAAAATGGCGAATACATATTAGGGGGATTCGCCCCTGCGCGCTTCCGGCGTTCGCCCCCGTTACCCAGTCTGTAGATCTCAAAACCTTATCCAAGTTAACATAAACATACATAAATTAACCCTGACTAACCTCTAACTCTATCGAACCTGAAACTATCTAACCTAGCCCCACTTAACTTAGACCTACAACTAAAAATGAAACGAAGCTACTACAAACAACTACACGAGAAACGAAGCTGTTACAAACAACTACAAACAACTACAAACAAATCTAAGCTACTACAAACAACTGCAAACAATTCTGGACTTTCCACACCCGGTTTCGATGAACTACAAACGAAACTAAGCTACTACACACAGCTACAAACAATTCCGGACCTTCCACACCCGTTTTTGACGAACTACAAACAAAGCGAAGCTACTACAAACAACTACAAACGAAACGAAGCTACTACAAACAACTACAAATGAAACTAAGCTACTACAAACAACTACAAACGAAACGAAGCTACTACAAACAACTACAAAAGAAACGAAGCTACTAAACAACTAAAACAGGTAAAAACGGATGGAGGGTACAGAATTGTTTGTAGTTGTTTGTAGTAGCTTCGTTTCGTTTGTAGTCGTTTGTAGTTGTTTCGTTTCGTTTGTAGTCGTTCGTAGTTGTTTCGTTTCATTTGTAGTTCGTCGTCAACAGGTGTGGAGGGTCCAGAATCGTTTGTAGTTGTTTGTAGTAGCTTCGTTTTGTTTGTAGTTTGTCGTGAACAGGTGGAAAGGGTCCAGAATCGTTTGTAGTTGTTTGTAGCAGCTTCGTTTCGTTTGTAGTTCGTCGTGAACCGGTGGAAAGTTTCCGGAATCGTTTGTAGTTGTTTGTAATAGCTTCATGTCGGTTGTAGTTTGTCGTGAGCAGGTGGGGAGAGTCCAGAATTTGTAGTTGAAATCTACGTGGAAATTTAATTTAAAAAAACACAAATTACGGTACGACTTTTTTTCCTTTCGACTACAAATGGGAATGTTTGTACTACAATCAACTACAAATGTTTCTCTACCATCGTGTCATGCCAAATTTCAATTTCCTTAAACTCGGTAGATGGTCATTTTTTGACAAGCTAGAACTTTTTTTTTGCTCAACTACAAACGAAATACTTGTTACTACAAACAACCACTTACGAAACTCTATAAGATTGCAAAAAAAAAGTTTCCGTCAAATCGGGTGCTAGGTTCACGTAGCTGCTTACGGGATACCATGAATGGCGTTAGTTGCTTAAGACAGCAGGACGGTGGCCATGGAAGTTGGAATCCGCTAAGGAGTGTGTATCAACTCACCTGCCGAAGCAACTAGCCCTGAAAATGGATGGCGCTGAAGCGTCGCGCCTATACTCTGCCGTCAGTGGCAAGTGAGGCGGAGAATTTATTTTCCGTCATGAAGCCCAGACGAGTAGGAGGGTCGCGGCGGTGTGCGCAGAAGGTCTGGGCGTGAGCCTGCCTGGAGCCGCCGACGGTGCAGATCTTGGTGGTAGTAGCAAACACACCAGCGAGGCCCTGGAGGCCTGACGTGGAGAAGGGTTTCGTGTGAACAGTCGTTGCACACGAGTCAGTCGATCCTGAGCCCTCGGAGAAATGCTATGTTGATGACGGTATTTGAGTCATAGAGTGTAATAAATCTAAATTACGTGTCACACCCGTCTGGCGAAAGGGAATCCGGTTTCTATTCCGGAACCCGGCAGCGGAACCGTATACAATTCGGGCCCTCCCAAGAGAGTTCGTCGGGGTAACCCAAAATGACCTGGCGATGCCGTCGGGAGATCCGGGAAGAGTTTTTTGTCTGCATAAGCGTTCGAGTTCCCTGGAAACCTCTTGCAGGGAGATAGGGTTTGGAACGCGAAGAGCACCGCAGTTGCGGCGGTCTTCGGATCTTCCCCTCGGACCGTGAAAATCCAGGAGAGGGCCAGGTGGAGGTGTCGCGCCGGTTCGTACCCATATCCGCAGCAGGTCTCCAAGGTAAAGAGCCTTCTAGTCGATAGACTAATGTAGGTAAGGGAAGTCGGCAAATTGGATGCGTAACTTCGAAATAAGGATTGGCTCTGAGGAGCGGGGCGCGTCGGGCTTGTTAGGGAAGGGGGTTTGGCTAACGTGCCGGGCCTGGGCGAGGTGAATGATGGAAATCTCTTCACGGAGGGTTCCGTTGCAGATCCGGGCTCGGTCCCGTGCCTTGGCCTCCCGCGGATCTTCCTTGCTGCGAGGCTTCCTCGACGGTTCGCCGTCTTGGTCGTCCTCTTCGGCCGCCATTCAACGCTCAGCTCAGAACTGGCACGGACTAGAAGAATCCGACTGTATAAATAAAACAAAGCATTGCGATGGCCCTCGCGGGTGTTGACGCAATTTGATTTCTGCCCAGTGCTCTGAACGTCAACGTGAAGAAATTCAAGCAAGCTCGGGTAAACGGGTAGGCGAAGGAGCGCTCGCTGCCGTAAAGTGAGAGGTGTCGGGGCTTGACCCTAGTCTCCGAGAGTTGTTCCCGGGCAGACCACACGACATCTACACCTAATGTCGTCGGTGTGTAGCCTTGCGATCCCACGTCTGTGGGCAAGGTTTGGCCGCTGGCGGCAAAGATGTGTGGTAGAGTTGGCGCAAGCCTACTCGGCGGTTACTCATGAAACGTTGCTGGAGAAGTTTAGCAGACATGAGTTCTTGGGGGAGGGGGCTGCCCACCGGTTCTGGCTGTCGGATGCCCCCTCATTGGTGTTGGCCTCTTAGTGGCTGGTATCGCTAGGATGGATTCGAGGGGCTCGTTGTTCGCTTGTGCGTACATCGTGCCGTAATGGGTATGGGGTTCTTCGGTTCCCCTAATCCCGCTGTTGGAGCCTCCGTCTAACGTGAGGGGCTGCTGTTTCGGCGATGCCTTTGGGTGAGAGGTGTCGGAGTCGGGTCTCTACCTGGCCCTAGTATCCGAGCCGTTGCACAGTAGCAAGAGCTCGCTTCCTGAGTGAGGGTCTGTAGCGCCTTCGACAGTCCGTGCCGCCTTCGGTTGGGACGTAATGTGCGAGGAATGGTCGGTGGTCGAGCTGTCTACGTTTGAAGGATTGCGATGGTCCGGCAGTCTGCTTGCTTTCGCGGTGAGCTGTGTAAGGGGGCTAACCCCCAGTTTGCGTCCTGAGTCTAGCGTCATAAGGCTGATCGGACCGCTGCCAACTCACCGGGACTCGGGATACTGGGGGGGCTACCGCCCCCCCAGACCCCACGGTACGGTCGTATCTATGACTCTCTTAAGGTTAATAGAGAGACTCGACGGACTCGGACCGTCGAACCTGTGCGCGATGCCGTGGCCCCCTCAACGTCCCGTGAAGACACGACCCCTATGGTGCGCCCCTGCCAACCCGATCCCCGACCACGCGCCCGTCGGAATCCGCCAGACCCTCCGGACCCGGGCCCCGCAATACCACCCGAGCGGAGCCGTTAGCCTGGGTTCGTCTGCCCGGAATGCGACCGCCTGTTCCTGACCAAGGGCGGCCTGGGCGTGCACCGCGCGAGCCGTCACCGTGAGGAGGTCAACGCGGAGATACGTCTTCCGGAGGCAAAGAGGCGGTGGAATGAGGAGGAGCTTCGGCTCCTTGCGAGGGAGGAGGCATTGGCCGCATCCCGTGACGTTCGCTTTATTAACCAACACCTTGTTGAAGCGTTCGGCGGGGCGCGGACCTTCGATGCTATTAAGGGTGTCCGCAGGTGTGCGGCTTATAAGGCTCCGGTAGCCGCTGGATCCTATCCGGAACGGCAACAAGATCCCAGGATCTTGTTGCCGTTCCGGAGGCGGCGTCTAATTTGGCGCCTCCTTTGGTTGGCGCCGACAATGACAGCGGATCCGATGCCTCTTCGTCCAGGCAGCAGTCGGTGGGGGAGTCCCCTTTGAGGGTTACTGCCCCTCGCGTGCCGGCTGTTGGTGATGGCGCCGCGGCATTGTCGCCTGCACGGGCGTCCCCTCACGCCGGTACATCTGGCCGCTGGAGCGCCGCGTTCGGCTCTCACGATGATGCGATACTCCGGTTAATCCCGGTTGTTGAGCAGATTCGTTCATTCGGGGCTGACCGGTTGGTTGAGGTGGCTGTTCGCTGCCTTGACAACCGGGAGGTCTCCGAAGGGTGCCGAACGTGGATTCAGCTTGTGTTTCCGCCACCGCCTCCGAGGCGTCCGCGTTGACCTAATCACGGTCGTGTCCCTCGGAGGGTGCCGATGAAGCAACTCCATCGCCGGGAGTATGCCCGCGTACAGCGGCTCTTCAGAAGAACCATCGGAAGAGCCGCTAAGGAAGTCCCGGACGGGACGGATGAGGCGCAGGACCCTGATGTCGAGGCTGTGGTATCGCGTGACTGGGATGTGCTGCCACACACACCTTCGGTACGAACACCGCTGTATGGGTCAGCGGACGATTTGGGCAGTCGTGCTCGGACCGACGATCTGTCGGTTTGTCGCGGTATCGTCGAAGATAATAAAAGCACGGTTATCGTAAATACTTCGTGTCCGTTATTCACGCACCTCCCTGTCCCAAGTCACCGCAGTGGCGACGAGGACGGGATCGGAAAATTAACTTAGGTCCCAGTGCTAGAAATTAATAATGCACAACGCAGCCGGTGGACTAGATTGGGAATTCATCGCCGACGTAATCGCCCAAGGACGAACCGCCTGGGTTTATCAAGTGAATAAGGCCGAGTTGATTGAGATTTGCAAGAAATACGGCATAGAAGCAACGGAAGAAGACCGCATCGATAACATACGGCAAGTGTTGAGCGCCTATGTCAAGAGTCTGAGGGGGAAGCAAGCTTCGAGTGTCATCGAAGAAGAGGAGAGCGCATCCAGCAGATCGACACCCAAAAAGAATACGCTTCAAGAACGCTCTACCATGGCGTCAATTCTGAGAAATGTCCACACCTTTAAACGGGGGTCCGGTTGGGAGACTTTCGAGGACCAATTAGAGGCGTTTATTTTGCTCAATGATTTCCTGGAAGCAAAAAAAACGGCGCTGTTAATCACTCAGCTGGCACCGGACGTCTTCAAGGATCTGCAGATAGTTTGCGAGCCGGAAAAGCCAATAGCGTTGCCGTATGCAGTTTTGAAAGGGAAGTTGGTCCAACTGTACGCCCCAAAGCGAAATGAACATTTGCAACGCTATGCTTTCCGTGAGCGTAAACAGAAACCGGAAGAGAAAATCAAAGATTTCGTTTTGGCTTTGCGTCTGCTGGCAAAGGAGTGCAAATTTGCCAATACGGAATTTGAAAAACAAATCAAGGACCAGCTCATCGCGGGAGCAACAAATGATTTGGTCAGATATGAGCTCTTGAAATCATCGGAGTCGACGTTAAGGGAGATGGAGCGCCTGGCCGAAACAGTGGAAACGGCCAGCAGGCATAAGACGGATCCCGTAAAGGCGGCAACCGCGAGCGCGGCAGAGGACAACACGGGAACGGAGATACACACAGTGCGGGCGAGCAACAGAAACAATCAGAATAGAAGATATCAAGATAATCGCCCGAGAGGACACACTCCGGAATTATAATGTAGCGAGTGTGGAGCAAAGGGACACATATTTCGAATGTGTCCGAAGAAGGCGAAGAGAAACGGAGCACAACACCGGATTAACGCGGAATCGACCGACGTACGGAGCTCGGAGGAAGAAGAATGCGAGGACGACGGAGACAGCAGCGATCAGCGTTACGAGTCAGACACCTTCACGATACGAGCGTCAGAGGATATAAACATGTGTAAGGTAGAGGAAGACGATTGCGAGTTGAGTGAGAAAACAGTCGAGCCTCACTGCATTACGATTAAGGTCGGTAATATTTTTATGGAAATGGAAATGGACACAGGCGCGGCATACTCTGCAACTTCGAGTAAATGTTACGAAAAAATGTTCCCGGGTATTTCGTTATTGATAGCGAATCGAACGTTAAGAGATTACAATCGCGAGCCTATCAAATCGATGGGATATATTAAGGTACCGATAGAAGCAAACGGAACGCGCGAACTTCGTGGATGATATTCAGCGGTGTTTCGACGTCGGGTGCGCGGAAAACATCAGCGCGTTGGCTGCGGTGTTGGAGGATTCGAGGCGATCGCTCCGGGAGCTTCACGTAGCTTCTCTGGACGTCGCCAAGGCATTCGACAGCGTCAGCCACAATGCAATCCGCGCAGTTTTGGGACGGGCCGGCCTACCTCCGGGCTTTGTCACTTATATAGCCCGGACGTATGCCAGCAGCTTGACGGTGTTCGAAGTCGGAGGCGCTCGTTCGGAACGCGTGCGTGTCAACAGGGGGGTACGACAGGGCGACCCGCTGTCCTCCCTGTTGTTTTGCCTCGTGGTTAATGAGGTGTTGCGCTCAGTGCCCCCCGAGGTCTGGTATGACATGGGAGGGTGTCGCGTGAACGCTTTGGCGTACGCGGATGACATCCTCCTCTTAACGGCATCTAAGATCGGCAAGCAATCCGCACTCCGGAGGTTCGAGGAGGAGGCGGCGGCTCATGGGCTCTCTATGAATGCCGCGAAGTGCGTGGCACTCTCCATCGTCGCAGCTGGTAAGCTGAAGAAGTATAAGGTCCTGACGGTCCCCCAGTTCCGCCTGGGCGACGGCACTGCCATCAAGCAGTTGTCGCCGACCCAACAGTGGCGGTATCTGGGAGTCAACTTCAGGTCTATAGGACCGATGCGAAGCAGCCGTGTACTCTCCGCCGAGTTAGAGAGGTTGACGAGAGTCCATCTGAAGCCGCAGCAGCGCGTGAAGATTCTGCGCTGCTTCCTCATTCCTCGCTATTATCACGCACTGGTCTTGGCGGTAGCCACGCACGGAAAACTGAGGGCCCTCGACAAGCAGGTGCGTGCTATCCTCTGGAGATGGCTCCGCTTCCCGCGCGACACATCGGTTGGCTACTTACACGCTTCCGTCAAGGACGGCGGGCTTGGCGTTCCATCTTTCGCCACGACGGTTCCGGGGCTGCTGTTTCGGCGCCTCGGGAGCCTCGAAAATTCCTCCTCGCCGGCCGTGAGAGCTGTCGGGACGTCCGATTGGGTTCAGAAGAGGCTTGATTGAGCGAAGCGTGCGCTCTCGCGGGACGGGGTGTTGTTGAGCACCCCGGCGAGGAGGGAGTCGCGGTGGGCCTGGTCTCTCCATGCCTCAGTGGATGGCCGGGAGCTGCGGGAGTGTGGAAGAACCAACCTTTCGACCTCCTGGGTCGATGCTGGAAGTTTCGGTATACCCGGGCGTGATTATGTGCAATACCATCACGCCCGGGTCAACTGTCTGCACACGCGTGTGCGTACGACGCGCCGTGTCTGTAAGCTAGGTCAGGAGGTGCAGTGCCGCTCCGGCTGTCGGGTAACCGATTCAGCGGCGCACGTCATCCAGGCCTGCCACCGAACACACGGCGGTCGTGTAAAGAGGCACAACGTCGTGTATAAGGTGTTAGCCTCTGGCCTACGCGGCAAGGGGTGGACAGTGGCCGAGGCGCCGCGAATTAGGACGACGGCGGGCCTTCGCAAGCCAGACCTGGTTGCCGTTAAGGATGGACGCGTTGCGGTGATGAACGCCCAGGGGGTCAGCGGATCAACACCTTTGGACGGCGCGCATGGTAGGAAAAGCGATTTTTACGCCAACAACGCCGACGTCGTGCAGACTCTCTAGAGGGACCAAGGCGTCGGCGTTCAGGCGGTGTCCTTTTCCACCTGCACACTCTCCTAGAGAGGAGTGTGGTCGTCCAAATCCGCTGACTACCTATTGGGTCTGGGGCTCCCGAAGAGGCTCTTGGCTGTGATAACCACCAGAGTTCTCCAAGGGAGTCACGCGAACTGGGTACGGTGGATCCGTATGGTAGGCGTGGTAGGGCGGAACGGGGAAGTGGGTGTCGAGGAGAGGGCGGGCGTGGGCTAGCGGGGCGCGAGGCCGTCATGTCGAGAGGCGATCGCCTCCTATGGGAACCCGACCCACAGCATCACAAGCGGGCAATGTTTTGTGTTGTGGGGGTTTGGCCAGGGTTTGGCTACCCGGGTTCATGACCCTTCTGAAAAAAAATCGCCAATTACCTCGTCATCTAATTAGTGACGCGCATGAATGGATTAACGAGATTCCCTCTATCCCTATCTACTGGCCGAAATCAACCGAACGGGGATCGCTATGTAATGTACCAGCGCTCGTGAAGCGCGCGTCGGTCGTCACAAACTCCCCGCGTGAAGCGCGGGGGTATATTTATTTTTGTCGTGGGCTGCTTTGCTCCGTCCCATACGGGCCCGGTTTCTCGTTACCTGTAAAATGGATGGGTCTCGAAATAAATTAGAAGTGGGGTTTAAGAAACAATAGGAGAATATATATTAAGCAGAAATAATTATGAATGGCTCAAACACAAGTGGATGATAAGTATTTAGTTACCGGCGGATCTGAGTAACGGGCATTCGCTCCTACATACATTGTAACACGGGAAAATTCTGTGGCGCCCAACCGCCGCTCTGCTCTCCCGCTCGACGACGCCTAGACCGATCCGCAGGGCCATAGATAATTTTTATTATTATTATTAATTTTATTTTATTAATTTTTCTCGCTTTACGCAATTTATCTGCGCTGACGCCGTCGCCGGGGTGAGCCCGGACCGACGAAACTGCGCGGGAGAGAGAGAGAGAGAGACAACGCTGGGATTTCGCCGTCGCCTCGTCGCTACGCCGCTGATCGCTCGGTCGTTTGAGCCTCCCGCCGTCGCCGCCGCCGGAGAGACTTCTGCCGTCTATTTCTCGCGCCACGTCAGCCAACTGTGGCGCGAGCGATCTCAGCTGGAGAAATCGGAACGCTGCGCGGCACGGCAGAGTTGGCCGCCTGCCTGCCGGCCAGCACTACGAGACGGAGAGGGGATCATTTCCCCGAGCGTGCGAGCGACGCAACACTCAAGGCACTTCCCGAGGAGCCGTCGAGCGAACGGCAGAGCGAGCGAGCGAGCGAGATCGGCGAGAGAATACGGGAGACCGAGACAGCCGGAACGACGAGGGCGAGAATCAAGCCGCTGCAACACGCCTCCCGCGAGCGTAGTCTTCGAGAGGAAAATTGACGAGGACATCGGGTGAGCCTCGCCGCGCGGCGTCAGTCATAATTCTTGTACTCCGTCCGTTTCGATTGTTTCTTCTTGTTTGTCTTTTCCCCGCGCAACATCGCGCACTCGCCGCCTTTGCGCGAGACGGCCGTGTCGACGGGGCTCTTGCGAGCATCCCGCGACGCTGTGACCCTTGCGCACGAGCGCTAGATCTCGGCGACACGTCCGCGAGGCCTCCGCGCCGAGATTATCGGAAAAACAGGGCCAGCGCCGGGTGCAGCGGGAGAGGCCTGATCGTCCGGGCGGTCCTGCGGAAAACCCGAGCGCGAGTTCGTCCTAGCTAACGGTCGTTCGGTCGCGGGAAGTTGGCCGTCACGCCGAGGATTGCCGGTTATTTATTTGTTGTTATTTTCTTTTGCATCCCGTGACGTAAAATTAGAGTCAGTGTGCGAGGAGGGAAACGGTGCGCGTTCTATATTCTTCGTGTGTTAAATTTGCCAATTCCCTTAGTATATGTTCGAGTCCTTTCCTGTTATAATTTTGTATTTTCGACCAGGGGTTTGTGCGACCGTTATCTCTCCCGCCGCGTGTGAGAGAGAGTGTGTGTGTGTGTGTGGCGAGGGCCGCGGCGCGCGCGGTGACTCGCGACCTTGCGAGGGCGGACTTTGTTGCCGAGCAATAGACCGGCGAAACTGCGAGAAACGAAGAAGTGTTTCGTTTCTGCGAGACAGCATTGCGGGAGATTCTATTTGAATTATTTTCGTCATTATTGATTTGTCCTGTTTAATAAACGTTTTCGTGAGCTCCCGCAGATTGACCGTTGTCCGATTGACACATTATTTCTCATCCTCTCCGAGATCGTCCACTCATCGCATCCCGCCACTCTACAAAATTGACGGCTGCGGCTAGCCTGGCCAAAGCAGCCGGGTCCTGTCAGCACGCGAGTTCTTCCCGGCGCGAAAGCGCCTGGCGCCCTGGGTAAAAAGGGAGGAACTCGAGGGACCTTGGCGATTTGTGGGCGGTTTGGGAGGAATTGACCAAAAGCCACTACAACATACACACACGTACTTACAGTATTTGTGGGCCCCGGCGGGGGTTCGTAATCGCAACTACACACTACAATTTCCGGAGTAACACTAGCGTCTCTAAATAGTTTATAATGTTATGATTTATGTTTAGTCCGAATTGATTGACAACACTGTGGTACCACTCACGAAGCCACGTTCCCGGCACTATCGCGAACTACCCTTGTTGCAGTACCGGGTGTGTACTATCGAAGATTTACATAACCCAATTGCAGTTGTGACACAATGGCAGTTTCCTCGACGAAACTCATCGATAATAATCAATGAACGTAATGACATGTTCGAAATTGCAATCGGATGTCTCATAATTTACAGGAGCTATAGTACTTACAGACATTTGAAAAAACGCCGACCAATCTGAACGCTCGAACAACCGCTTCAGTATTTTAACTTTCGATGTGCCATCTATTTTTTCAGAGAGGATTTAATGTTTACATGTTTTCAATTTTTTCATAACGGTGTGAGTACTTCGCGTTGGTTTAATAATTTAATATTTCAATATTTGACATGTTACATTTTGTTGGTTTTTTAGTCAAGTATATTTGTTATCAAATATATAAATATTCAATAGTTTGATAAATTAAAAATAATAGATTTAAAATCTAAAAAAAATTATATAACAAATATACTTGTTCGAGATGCACCACGGGAAGGTAAACCAACTTCGCATCTCATAAAAAAATAAAAATAAATTCATTATTATATAGGGTGATTCAGAATGTAATCTCTCAGTATATAGTCTCCCGAGCAAAGTTACTTCGGCGTTTTTCGAAAGTCGCGATATTTAATTTTAATTGTTAATACAAGCACGAGTTTGAACAACTGGATCAATCGGAGCTGTCAAATTTTGTGCGCTTGAATGTTTCCAATGTTCGATATCGACTGACGGAGAACATTTGAGTGCGCCAAATTCGGCTGCTTCGATTGGTCTAGTTGTTTAAATTCGTTAATGCTTGTTAATAATTAAATCATGTGAATTTTGGAAAACGCCTATGTAACTTTATTCATGAAACGATTATCTATCATATTTCAAAGTACGGCAAAAACATGCTGAATCACTTTGTACATAATGTAAGTTATAAAAGTATATATTTTTATAAAATAATGAATGTAATTTATAAAAGTAAATCATTTTTCATTATTAAATGTTTAACTTTTTCATACAAACATAAAATAAGTCTTGTAATATTAAGTGTTTTAATATGAAAATAATATTAAGTGTTTTAATATGAAAAAAAGAACAGTCTTCAATAAAACATTTTTATATTAATAATTATAATACGTTACAGATAATAATATTGGGGTGCTTGCTTAACGTGAGTCCCCTTGCCTCTCACGACTCAGGGTGCTTGCTTAACGTGAGTCCCCTTGCCTCTCACGACTCAGGGTGCTTGCTTAACGTGAGTCCCTTGCCTCTCACGACTCAGGGTGCTTGTTTATCGTGAGTCCCTTTGCCTCTCACGACTCAGGGTGCTTGTTTAACGTGAGTCCCCTTGTCTCTCACAATTCGAACACAACATAAAAAATGAAATATGGTTTTAATAAAAATCGAAAAAAAGAACAAAATCCTAAACTTAATAATTTCAACACGTTACTGATAGTAATAGCGGGGTGCTTGTTTAATGAGAGTCCCCTTGCCTCTCACGATTCAGGGTGCTAGCTTAACGTGAGTCCCCTTGTTTCTCACGACTCAGGGTGCTTGCTTAACGTGAGTCCTCTTGCCTCTCACAATTCGAACACAACATAAATTCTAAATTTAATAATTTCAACACGTTACAGATAGTAATAGTGGGATGCTTGTTTATTGTGAGTTCCCTTGTTTCTCACAACGTGGATAATTGTTTAATCATGTTTTTATTGTTTATCACGATTTATGGTGCTTGTTCAACAACATTGTTTATCATAAGTTATTAATATTTTGTGTTGCAAAATTGCAATGGTGCTGCTATCATTGCAGGTTTTCTAATTTATTTCTGCAACAACGGCAGGTTTTTTAATTTGTTGCTGCAACAACTGCAGATCATCTAACTTATTGCTGCAATAATTGGAAATACTTTAACTCGTTGCTGCAACAATTGCAGGTATTCTAACTCGTTGCTGCAACAACTGCAGGTATTCTAACTCGTTGCTGCAACCACTGCAGGTATTTTAATTCGTTGCTGCAACAATTGCAGGTTTTCTAACTCGTTGCTGCAAAAACTTCAGGTATTTTAACTTGTTGTTGCAAAAACTGCAGGTCTTCTAACTCGTTACTGCAATACTAGGAGGTTCTGTAACTCGTTGCTGCAGAAACTGCAAGTATTTTAACGCATTGCTGCAACGACTGCAGATATTATAATTCGTTGCTGCAACAATTGCAGGTCTTCTAACTCGTTGCTGCAACAATTGCAGATCTTCTAACTCGTTGCTGCAACGACTGCAGGTCCTGTAATATCTTGACGTCTTGCATTTGTTTCGTGTTTTCGTTTACAATTTAACATTCTTCAGGAAACGGTAATAGTCCGTTTTCATTTATTATTTTCATTAAATGTTTACGCATCAGTTTAGCATTTCTGCTATATTTTATATCTGAAGGATTTTTTCCAAGTGCTACTGACGTTGCAAATGCTGCTGCATAGACCCCACATGAGTTATTATCTGGTTGTTTAGTCACTTTTTCAAAAATAATATTTGTCGTTGTCAGATTAGGATAGCGCTTTTTTATGAATTTTTTTTGTGTTTCTTCAAGATTTTCATATGTTATATTTTCAAAATACAAACTGTCATATATATGAAGCTTGCATTCATCAAAATACAAACATCGCCAATGCATGCTTTCATTTCCTCCCAAAATCTGAAGATCCTTAGTGAAAATAGGCTCAACCCAAATAAGCCATTGATGAACAACTATATTCCCAGGATTGAATTCCGTGTTATTTTGTATTTTATTCATGATAGAAATGATCGGTCTATCATCCAACCACGAATCGATTTCTAAGATATTCTCCTCTTCTGTTTGTTCTTTCCTACTATTTTTGTGCTTTGTATGATCTTCTTCGATAATATTTTCTATATTTTCATCGCGATTAATTTCAATTTTTCTTGAATCTGTTTCTGATACTTCTTGTTTTTCTTCCAGATATTGTGATTGTAGTTCATTTGTCTCTAAAGATGACACGCGATTAATGTGATCTGTTACTTCCACTTCTAATGTTAATCCGATGAATATTGGTTTATGATCAGAAAAATATGTTTCATAAACTCCAGCTGTATAACCATTCATATCATTGTCCACAAATATTACATCAATCTGTGTATTGAAATTTGTTGTTGAAATTTCTGCTTGAATTGCACGTTTGAAATTTAACTTATTCAAATAGTTTTCTAAAAATCCATTTTCTTTGTACGTGTCGTAATTAAAGTCTCCAATAAAAAGTTGTCTTCCTCTTATGATATTACTTAGCATACTATTTAGTTCGTTTTGAAACGTGAATCTATTTACTGTTGGTGACTTGTATCCAGTGATTATTTGTAATTCTTGTATATTGAAATGTATTAAATCAATATGGTGATGTTGTCCATTCACAGTAGTAATATCTTTTTGTATGTGTTTGTTGATTTTGTAATCAATGTTCTTTTTTATAAAACATATTATTCCTTTTGACGATCGATGATTAGGAGGGTCAGTTCTGAAAGCTATTTCAAATCCTTCTAATGTGAAAATATCGGAAGATATTGATTGAGATTCTGAAAATATTAATACATCAGCTTGTCTATACCATCTATCACAAGTTATGTGACTAATATTTTTCGTTAAAGATCTAACATTTTGATATATAATTTTTAGACCGTTTCCGTCTATTTCTTGTGTGTATGACAGTTTTAGCATTTTTTCTTTTCTCAGTCGACTCATCTCTACTTCCAAATTATTGTCGCGTGATGGTCTCTTCGGTGGCGTGAATGTGCCCAAAATGAATAGTCCTGATAATGTTGTGACTCTGCTAAGTGCTACGTAAAGCATCGATCTTGTCAATCTTGTACAATTTCTTACATCGAAACAAACGTTTTTATAAGTCTGTCCTTGACTTTTGTGAATAGTTAAAGCTTCAGCAGGAGTTATAGGAAATTGTTGTCTGACTGTTTGATATCCTTGTCTTTCATTAATATTTATTACTATCGAAATGGGCGAAATTGGAATTAAACATTCATCAATGGAATTCTCTTTTATGTACATTAAGTAAGGACGTCGTTGCTTTGTTCCCACACTTTCATTATTGAAATCTAACCATATTCGAATTGGCTGCTTAGTTCCCGTTAAAAAAGTTATATGTTGTAATTTTCCACATGCTCCATTAACGAGACCATCTTCAACATCAATATTTGATGTTATCATGTAGTTTATTCCAATTTTGAAAGTCACCGTGTATGGTAAGCCACCACATTCGGTTCTTTTTCGATTTTTTAAGGATGTTAACAACTTGTTTCTTAATTTGCTGCTAACTGATCCTAAGACAGAATCTTTTGCCTTTGATTCGTACGATACACCATTTGCACTGTCAATTCTTTTCTTGTTATAAATATCAACCAATCGATTTTCAGTATATAATCTTATTGCATTCGTTGGTACATCTTCTTCACTTGTCTCTCTTGATCGTATTACTTTAATATCTTCCTCACTCATAGCACCGCGGGCTAGATTGTTAAGAGCATTTATGAACGACTTTTCTTCTCTTTGTCTCATTATTTCCGTCAATTCAAAGAACCGGAATTCATCCCACAGTACATTTTCTGAAAATGCACTTAGCATACATGAGTTTGATGGTAGATATACAGGACTATCCATAACTGGTGGCAATTGATATAGGTCGCCAACAACTATTACAGACACTCCCCCAAAACTCTTATTGCAACCCATTATTTGACGTAATCTCGTGTTAATGCGACTAAGCATAGTACTACCAACCATTGAGATTTCATCAATGATTAATAGTTTTACTTCGAACAAACTTTCACGAATGGTATTCGCTATATCCGCTGATAATTCCGGCATTTGTCCTGCATATTGATTAATTGGCAAAGCAAACGCCGTATGCAATGTCACACCACCTATCAAGAATGCTGCTTTTCCCGATGGTGCACACAGCAATATTTTTACTCCATTGTTTTTTTCACCTGGTTCTTCATCAAAGTAATTTGATAACAATTGATAAAGAGAATTTATTACCATACTTTTTCCTACGCCGGCAGAGCCACTCATGTACACTCTGATTGGTAAACGGCCAGTCTTGAAACAATTTAATACGTGCATGACGATTATTTTTTGTCTTTCATTTAACTTTTTGAGAGTCTCCATTATTTCTTGTTTATTAATCTTCGCCGGACAAGTTATACGAGCTTTGTTTCTATTAGATCCTTGTTCACTGCCAGATTGACAAAAAATATCTATTTCTTGATCTTTCCTTATTCTCGTACTCATAAACGATTCTATTTCTTCATTTTCTACATCTTGAGCAGCATTTTGTGCATCCGTCAGAGCATCCTCAATAATTTTATCACCGACAATTGAATATTTATTTCTATTTTCTTCAATTTTTGTAATATTTCTTGTATAGATCGCTTCACAATCATTACTCTCTACTTCATTTATTTCATTCCTCCAAGGTAAAAACAATAAAACTTGTTCTCTGAAATAATTATGACGATCTTGTTGCAGTTTGTAACGGCGATATCTTATAAGTTTTGTTTTTCGTCGCTGATGTATTGTAATGTCATCACAATCTTCTTCATCACTATCTGATCCTAGTTTTTTCTTATTTTCTTGTTTTCTTTGCTCGTAGTTTGCTGCAAAGTCTGCAAGACAAACATCTTCTAACTTATCATTTCTGTCTTGATATTTCTCAATTATATTTTTGGAGTATACGTCTACAGAATTGTTGTCCATGTGTTCTAATTCTGTACGATTTTTTAACATGTGCACGCGTTCGCTTTGAGGAACCGTGTTAATGTAAATTGCTTGTCTACTGCAGAGGGAAAGTGCCAATCCTAAAACGTGATATACAGCCTCTTGTGTAGACAGTGTGTTGCCATTTATAAAAACGTTAGCAACTTTTCTGAATTTCTGTCTAATGCTTAGATTACCATGTCGTAAATCTGCAGCAGCTTCTCGCAACAGCCTTGATAATCCTGCGTCGATTTTTGTAACGTAATTTATCATATAAGATGCACAGCTATACGGGTCAAGAACAAATTGTATATCCATATTTGCTTTCAGGAGCGTCAGTATAGTCTTATTATAAGCGTTGATTGCAACTTCATTGCTTCTTCTTTTTAATAATATTTTTGTTCGCGACAAAGAACTTCTGATTGCGTCGATGTAATCTGTTTCAGTCATTTGTAGACGATCCAAAATGTCGTCGAAACTTATTACTTCGCTGCTCTCAAAAAATTCTTGCATTAGTTCGTTTATTTTTCTTAATTTTTCTTTATTATCTTGTATTTTATTTTCATTGTCCATTGGCTTGAGAATCATTGTATTTCTCATCACATACATTGGTATATAAAACCGACATATGGATTTATTCTTCTTTCCTTTATAGCACGTATGCGTGTGTCTATGCATTTGTAAATGTATCAAAGGATTATTTCTATCGTTTTCACACGAAATGAATGTGTCTATCCATTCGATCAATGATTCAACTGAATTCGAATCATCTTCGTTGTAAATTGGAGCATTATTGCAGTACACAAGGTTATGCATGTGTATAGATCCTCTAGCTTGAAATTCGCGCCTTTGAAAGTAATCAACAACGTAGTTATTTCCGAATACACCGTATTTGTTTCCCAATATACTCATAATTTGATTAAATCTTTCTTCAATGTACCTGACGCACGTTACTGGATCATCTCGAACTAATTTTGACTTTTCCGTTACATCTAATTTTATAACATTTCCTATGCTGATATCTTTATTATATCGTAACTTGTATAATATTTTTAGCAAATCTGGGTTTTTCATTTCACATGCTGACATCGTTATAAATAGTGTCGGAATTCCACACTGTCGAATCATACTTAATAAATGTTTTTTTTTACTTTCCCAATAAGATGGTGAAGATCGTATTTGTTTTAAAAACTTAAAACCGTCATCGTGACGTATAGAATCATTTATGAATGTTGTATCCTTAACTTTCTCAACTGTTAGTTGATGAGTATTTTTTACACGTCTCAAACAGATATTGATGTTTGACATAACAGATCTCTCCAACTTTTGTTTAGCCATGAACAAAATTCTTGTGGTATCACACGATCTTCTATCTTTATTTCTCGCTTCGAACTTTACACGTTGTGAGTAGGTTAATTTCTTGTCCTTGTCAAGTATTTCCCCTCCAAATATTTTTGGGAAACATAGTTCGTCAATGTTTTCTGCTAAATGCCAAGGTATCGGGAATTTATCCTGTCCTGGGGCAATAATTTGAGTATTATTTGATACTTCTTCATTTCTATCAATAATTAAAATTTCATCGTTCTGCTCAAACGAATCTGAATCTTCGCCGTCTGATTTATTGTTACCACATTCCACATCTGAACCATCTTCTTTTTCTGTGCAATGATCAGCTTTATCTGCATTATCAACTATGAAATCTAGTACAGTCTCAGTATTCTTTATGTACTTATTAAAAAAATCTGGGTCTATTTCCAGTTTATTTTTAATATATAATGGCGTAGCCTTAAGATATTCCAGAGCTTCACACACTTTTGAAGGTCGAATAGTTTCGTACATGTAGTGTGTTTTATGTTCAAGATGTCTCTTTAGTTTAATTTGTATTGTAGACATCTCATCGAATTTCCTTGGTAAAATATTTATCATTTCATTTATTTCTACAGGAATATTTACAATGCTCCCTTTCAACGATAATTGTGGGTTAATTGCAAACGGCTGTAATGCTTTTATCTGCATAAAAGGAACGAAAGGTGACACCATTCGTTCTTCCGCAGCAGTTAAATTGCGTACTACATCTGGTAAGTCTGGAAATCGTAGTCTAGAGTTGGCGGCTGTTTTTGGTACTATTCCAGATGTAATATTTTTCTTACACGTTTTGCAGATGCATTCTGATGAATTGTTCACTATTTTGTTCATAAATTCTTCCACATTTACATTATATATTACTAATTTTTCTTCAAATTTATCTCTATAGAAATTTTCTACTGATTTTGGGAAAAATAAATTTTCACAGCACACGCACACCTTGTCAGGACCCATTTTTCTGTTTCTCATATAATTTATGAGTAATTCGTTTTGATAATACTCATCATTTTTTGCCCCATTCTTCATTAAATTGTAGATATTCGTACATACATTTTCTCTGTATCTTAAGAAATCGTCAGTTCTTAATAATCTTTTTCGCATAGCTTCGATTTTTCTTTCATCTGAAGCAAAACTATCAAATTGTCTGTTTATTCTCAACCTTTCTGCATTTTTTTCATATTCCGTCTTTGTATATCGACGATTTTGTCGTATTAGTTTCATTCGCTCCTTATTGTTCTCGTTTTCTGTTTCCATGTATACAGGGTCTTTTCGTTGTACTCTCATCCGTGTTTCGTTGTGTTCCCTCTCCGTCTCTTTATATGCCGGATCTTGTCGTTGTACTCTCATCCGTGTTTCGTTGTGCTCCCTCTCCGTCTCTTTGTACGCCGGATCTTGTCATTGTACTCTCATCCGTGTTTCGTTGTGCTCCCTCTCCGTCTCTTTGTATGCCGGATCTTGTCGTTGTACCCTCATCCGTGCTTCGTTGTGCTCCCTCTCCGTCTCTTTGTATGCCGGATCTTGTCGTTGTACTCTTATTCGCGCTTCGTTGTGCTCCCTCTCCGTCTCTTTGTATGCCGGATCTTGTCGTTGTACTCTCATCCGTGTTTCGTTGTGTTCCCTCTCCGTCTCTTTATATGCCGGATCTTGTCGTTGTACTCTTATTCGCGCTTCGTTGTGCTCCCTATCCGTCTCTTTGTATGCCGGATCTTGTCGTTGTACTCTTATTCGCGCTTCGTTGTGCTCCCTCTCCGTCTCTTTGTATGCCGGATCTTGTCGTTGTACTCTCATTCGCGCATCGTTGTGGTCCCTCTCCGTCTCTTTGTATACCGGATCTTGTCGTTGTACCCTCATCCGTGCTTCGTTGTGCTCCCTCTCCGTCTCTTTGTATGCCGGATCTTGTCGTTGTACTCTTATTCGCGCTTCGTTGTGCTCCCTCTCCGTCTCTTTGTATGCCGGATCTTGTCGTTGTACTCTCATTCGCGCATCGTTGTGGTCCAACTCCGTCTCTTTGTATACCGGATCTTGTCGTTGTACCCTCATCCGTGCTTCGTTGTGCTCCCTCTCTGTTTCTCTATATGCAGGATCTTGCCGTATTACATTTAATCGTTGTGCGTTTTCTTTTCTTTCTCTTTCTGTGTATTCAGGATCTTTTCTTATTAATCTCATTCGTTCTGTATTTTTTTCTTTCTTTTTTTTTCTTGTGTCGTTCTATTAATGTTTTTCTTCTTTTTACTTCACTTTCACAATCGGACTCGTCTTGATAACCGCTTCGTGATTTGTTCATTCTTATCTTCATATTAGCACTTCGCATTGAACCGCTTTTGCGCTTCAGTTTCGGCATTTTACCTGTGTTGTAATTTTATATTGCATTAAATTTGTTGTATCGCAACTCTTTTTGGTATTGCAAAATAGTAACATCAATTCTGCATATTAAGAATAAAATGAATTGTTTAA
This sequence comes from Pimpla rufipes, assembly GCA_963932165.1. Lineage (NCBI taxonomy): Eukaryota > Metazoa > Arthropoda > Insecta > Hymenoptera > Ichneumonidae > Pimpla > Pimpla rufipes. Next base: position 187,009 of record CAWVQF010000001.1, on the reverse strand, counting down.
CAAATTATCCGACATCATAGCTTTTTTATGTAATGTTTCATCTATTTTCCTGTATACGCATGAATATCAGTCAAAGAAAAACAAATGTAGGTAATGGTTCGATCTGTTATTAATAATGCAAAAAATTAAAAATGTAGTTAAAAAATAAATCATTAAACAGACAGCAGAGGGTGTGCGACCGATGGGTGGCTTCGGCGATCTCATGTTTAATCAACTCAACCAAGTCTAATCTAATCAACTCGATTCGCGGTCAGTACTAGTATCTGAACTGCTAGCCACGCATGCCATGTCGATTTGCGTCAACTATTAATCCTTCGTAGTCACTTTGGGTCGATTCGGCTCGAGATCGATCTTTCGACGCGATACGTAGGAGCTCGAATTTACCGTTAATACTGTTCTGAGCCGAAGAGGCAAGACCATGCGCTCGGTTCGAGTGAAAACAATCTGTGTGACTACCGCTTTAAAGTCCGGAATAAACACGTTTTTTGCGACGCGCGCTAGGTTACTATTTGTTATCCAAAGTATTATATACAGAGACCATCAGGTTAAAATTTCAGTTAAATCTGTATTTTCTTTACGGAATTTTGCTTTTTTAGTGATTTTTTTTTCTTTTATCTTTATTAATTTGTTATATCTTGCAAATTAATTTTTTAATTAAATTCCGGATTTTAATTAATTGTGCATCATCTACATTGTTTAAAGTATATGCTGTGATTAAAAAAAAAAAAAAATTCCAGCTAATATTTTGATTGCAATACGTGGTCAAACATGGGTTGCGTGAAATCGACCTGGAGTGACCACGGTGATCGGTGAGAGAAGTGTGACCACGAAGGGTTGAAGTTGACGTAGGTTTTTTTAATTTAAAAAATCGTACCTTAAAAAATCACATCGAAAATTAAAACAAAATTATTTATTTTTTCCACTAGTACTTTTGTAGAAAGAAACATGGTACTAATCTGGATTATCTCCGCCACATTTTGATTGAGATGTTATGGAATGCCTCATACGCAAGCGCCAACATCGCGCGGCGCGCACAAGACTGTGTGCATCTGTCTTGCAGTGACCAACGATCCGAGCCCGTATGCCAATAGCTTCGATCCACGATCGATAATTATCACGCCCCATTCGTGTTTTATTTCTTGTCACATGCAAAAATGTATAGTAAAAACATTTTCTCGCAAGTACCGCGAATAGTAATCTTATTTCCGTTCTCTAGTTACGTGCAAATTTAGCAATTTAGCAAATTTAGCGATCGAATTTCTATGTAACTGGATCGGCTGCGCACGAAACACTAATTTGTGATGATTGCATTTTGTACCGGGCGAGTAAAAAGCGAATGGAGGATACCGAGAAATAGAAATTTAATTAAATCTTTCTTTTAAAAATTTAATGATTAACGGAAAACATTGTCATTGTTCGATTCGAGTTATGATTGGTTGCTACAAACACTATCGTAAACAAATTTAGTTTGTTGTTAAATTTGACATAAGAGCGTGAGTGCTGTAGCGACTATAACATTTTTAAAGTTTAGTAATAGTGCAACAGCACAATCGTTACGAGAGAAAATATTATATTCCTAATTGTAAGGGCGGTGTTGTTCCGGTATCTCTTATGAATATTTTGGACGATTTTATCAGGTTCTGTGCTGATTTACATTGACGAATGTAAACTCTCGATTTTATTTTTGATTATATTTTCTATATCGACGATCGACAGTCGCGGAGAAATACCGCGCGGCAGATAAATCCGCCGCGGCGATGGAAGCATCTCGCCAAACGGATGGTGCGATTGCCAGATAACGTTTTTTTTAGTCTTCTCCCGGTCTGATCACTAGTGGTTCCTGGTACTTGCTTGACTCAAAAATCGAGACTCCACTGTTGTTGCCAATTGCCAAAATTGCATTTAGCATAACCTGACATGTTTGATCGCAGTTAGTCGAGGCATTTGCAACCAAATTTTCTTTTTACTCCAAAAACTGGATGTAAATATTTTTGTCAAATACAATCCCGAAATGTATTCAATATTTGACACTTTTATACTCAGAAGTAAAAAATTAAAGGTTAAAATTATCCGAAGATGGCAACCGGGAAACCGCGAGCGCGAAATTCCCAGCGTTGAAAAACGCCGTGGAGATGAGCGCTGAGGTAAATGATGAGTCTCTTTGTTTCGCAGCTGATTTTCGGTGCCATTGTATCCGACAGGACGGGAAGCACGTCCGTCGATAAAATGATAAACAGCAGGTGCTTCTCATCGGTAATTAACGGAAAACGAAACTACAGCAAGTTATAATTGAATCTCGAAATTCTAGCACATCACAATCAGCAAGCTTTTACCGAAAAACTGAAGACCGTGTATTAAGATTTGGAGGAGGAAGGTGGAAATTTTAAGTGTGTATGGAGAGAATTGACCACGCGGGTCAAGTACAACAGATCGAAGAGTAAACTCGACGAGATGATGCTCCGAACCGACGAGGAGAGAATTATACATTTTAGTTGAAGATCGAGGACATCACGAACGAGAAGGAAGCCGCCCACAAGAAGACCGAAGATCTGCAAATTCAGCTCTACGTAGCCGACGATCAGGTCGTTAGTTTGCTCCATCAATTGGAGGATACGAGGAGAAAATTCAAAGATTGTGTTTTTTTGTGCGTAGAAAATCGTACAGTAAAATCGCTTCAATCGCGTATTCAACTTCCTCAATCTACCGTAATCGAGAATGCGATGGACTATATGCTATTAAAAAAGAATGTTATTAAAAAATTGCCGGTATACATATTAGCTATTGCGTTATAGATGTACCAGGGTCGATTTATGAAATAAAATATCGTAGTGATGACGTGAAGACGTCGATGGAAAGCAAAAATACGCGGCTGCATTCGCAAATTCGTGAGATTGAGCTCTCGATTTGAGAAAAAGAAAAAAAAACTGAAATTTTAATTAATATTTAAACACAATACCTGTTAAACGTGTTGTTTCAATTCAAATTATTATCGTCGAATTGTAGCACCATAAATTAGATATTTTTATGTTAATCGTTGTTCACACTACGATATCTCACCACACTGTTTCAATTTTTCGTTTTAATTATATTCGAAAATATTTGGAATATATATTTATTTCGCTTATATATTTATTTCTCTCCGATTTTTACAAAATTCTATATTATCTCGTAATATTTATTTTGCTTAATGTCATCGATTGACAGATTGTCGCTGACGACTGTTTTTTTTTTTGCATGAAGTTTCACGTCGAATAGTCTACCGGAGATTCGATTCGTACCGCGACGTGAATATCCGCGTTTTGAGCTGGCCAGAAGGGCACGGAATTTCGCCGGTTTAAAAAAAAATTGCGGGTAGCGGGGTGCGGAGAAGCTCGCGAAGCAGAGCCGGAAGGGCAGACGAGCGCGTTCCGCGGCGTTGCCCTCTTCCTCGGCTTCTCGACGCAATATTTCACTCACGCTTTTAGGGGGTCTTTGCTTTTCCGCAATATGTCGGGCGTGCGCAAAAAACTACTTGCGTCCAGCCCTCTTCGGCATAGGCATGGGCGTTTAGTTATGCTCTTTGCGTTTTTTTATTTGGTGTCCAACAGGGAGAGGCTCGTTGCGGCAGGCCGATGAACAGTCGGAAGGAGTAGCCGAGGACGCGTAGGTGGCCCTTCTGGCCTCGGCCGTGCGTGCTTCCTGCTCGGCAGGAGCACGGAGACTGTGCGAGAACGTGAAGAGTCCTAGAGACAGAGATGCGTAAGGCCGGATAGAGGAAAGCGGCGTCCTTTGCCGTCGATTCCCCGCAGACGAGCATCTCGAAAGGAGCACGAAAATGCGCGAGATCGGAAGGCGAAAAAGAGATAATGATGATGAGATTTGGCGGGTGAGGCAGTCGTGAAAACGACTCGTCCACGTTTACTAAGTTTCCCTTTAAAAAGGCAGGTCGCAACACGGTGAAGCTGAGGTCCGAAAGCCAAGAAGTCGATATGATCCAGGTGAGCCGAAGTAGTCCAGAGAGTCGTAGGTGAGCCAGAATGGTAGAGGAGAAGCCAAGTCGGGTGTGGGAGGGTTAAAGTAACCAAGACCAGGTGTAATGTGACGGTTTTCTTTATTTCTGATGTCCAGCGAATACAGATCAGCGTTTCGGCGCTGAGAGCGGTCTGAGTTTGGCGAGATAACCGAGCCTAAATAAAGATCGCGGACCTCAGAGAAAAACTCTCGCTCGAGAAAAGTACGCGCGAACGCTCGTTTGTGTTCCGCGGAAGATAATTTTCGCCACAAAAATTTTATTTGAAAAATAATCGGCGACATACGTCGAAATTATTAGTAATTTTATAACGTCGCGGGGAAACATATCGTGACGTAAGAATTCGTGAAACGAGGGAATTCGTGAGAGTCGCGAGAGCGCTATCTCGTTCTCCGTTCAGTCTGACTAAGAACGGTCGAAACTACTATTTCACGGGTGAGTTTTCGCAATGTGTTTATAGCTAAATAAGCTCCGAGATTTTCCATTTTGCCTACCGCGTCAAACACAACATGAAAACTACAGCCTCGCATTCTCGCTTCTATTTCGTGTAGCGTGTTGTCTTCCTCTGTCTTCGTGTTGTGTTCCCTTTCGTGCTGTGTTCTCTTTCTCTTCTTCGCGTAGTTTTTTAAATTCTTCTTTTACTATTGACCTAATTTCCTCTATGTACCATTTCGATTCATTCTTTATGATTTTTTTTTCCAACTCTTGCTCTTCTGTTCCACTCATTCTTCGTTTATCTGACAATCTGTTTTCTTCTTGTCCTCTAAATTTCTCTCGTGCTGTATCGTTTCTTCTTTCTCCAATTCTTCTTCGTTCATCGTATTCTTTTTCTCTTCTCCTGTTTTCGTAATCCCTCACTCTTTGTCTTTCCTCTCTCTGCATTTTTTCGACGGCTTGTCTTCGTATATCGTCATCTCTTGCTTTTCTTCGTATGTCATATTCTCTTTCTCTTTCCTCTCTCTGCATTTTTTCGACGGCTTGTCTTCGTATATCGTCGTCTCTTGCTTTTCTTCGTATGTCATATTCTCTTTCTCTTCTTCTTTTGTCTCGTAATTCTTGCTCTTCATGCCGTTCATATCTGTATCGATTTCCATATCTGTGAATTTTATACATTTTTATTATTGTTTAAATTATTATATAATTAATACGTTTCCAAATATATTTTTTCTGTAGTATAACTTACATTATATTTCGTTCTTTTGAATATGTTCCTTCTCTCGTTTGTTCACTTGTAGGTATTTTCTGATTTTTTTCCAATATCTCGTCTTCTCTTTTTCGTATATTCTCGTTTGCCCGTTTTTCCGTTTGTCTCGTTTTTGCGATATTCTCATCTTTTTCTCTTTCTCTTCTTTCTTCTCGTACTTCTTGCTCTTCATGCCGTTCATATCCGTATCGATTTCCATATCTGCGAATTTTATATATATTTTTATTATTGTTTAAATTATTATAGTATTAATACGTTTTTAAATATATTTTTTTCTGTGGTATAGCTTACATTATATTTCGTTCTTTTAAATATTTTCCTCCTCTTGTTCGTGCACTTGTAGGTGTTTTCTCATTTTTTTCCAATATCTCGTCATCTCTTTTTCTTATGGTCTCGTTTGACCGTTTTTCCGTTTCTCCCGTTTTTTCGATTTTCTCATCTTTTTTAATTTCAATACTTTCTTTTGCTCCCATTTTCCTCTTTATTACACTGACAACTGATTCCTCGTAACGTGACGGTTGTGCAACTTAAATGACAGCACACTGGTGCGAAGTGTACCGCATATATCGCCTTCTTTCATTTCGATGCGTTCGTATTTTTAGGGAACTATCCCTTCAACAGTATTCTATCGACTGCGACGTTCGGTGTCGATAGAATACTGTTATTTTTTTTCTAATAACTGCTGCGAATTAATTTTTGTCTTTCCGATATTATGAAACTAAAAAAAAATCTTTCTCCACTAGCCTGTCTCGCTGGTAGGAAACTGAGCGACGAAGGATTTTCACTTTATCGGCAATTCCTTCTCGCGCGAATCGCTGAAGTTACTACGATTCTCTGTATCGTAAATAGCAGCAGCAGCAACAATAGCTTATCTCAGGCACTCGCACCACGATAGGTCAACAAAGTGATAGAGATAGAGAGAGAGAGAGAGTGAGATCGAGAGAAAGAGAGATACACGCCCAGTCCGCTAAATAATTTGTATTTTATTTTTTTTCTACGTTTTTTCGAAATTTACCACATTAAAACAACACATTTTTTTTCCGAAATATTTCCCATTTTTTTTCTTGTTTTCTTCATTTTCGCTCTGAACCTTTTTTGCTATTTTTGACCAAGTTGTCAAAACAATTTTTTTTTCCGAAATAGTTCACATTATTTTTTTTTCTTGTTTTCTTCATTTTCGCTCTGCCCCCTTTTTGCTATTTATCTCTTTATGTTTGCGTGTTTTCCGTCCTTTTCTGCGCTCGTACTAGCTGTCGAAGTTTGATCATCCTGCATCGCCGCCGGTTCGGCAGACTGCTTCACCTCTTGATCTTTTCCGATGATTCTAATAAAAAAAACATTGAAAAAACATTTTCTTCTTATTTTCATTATGTTAAATATTATTTTGTATATTTAATATTAATTTACTTGACATGCGGAGGTATAATCCCTGTTTGTAAGGCCGCCTCTACATTCTCCAATGCTGCGATCAACGTATCGTCCATTCCATCGTTGAATAAATCTGTAAATTTCGTACAATTTATCGGGAATGTTCGACGTCTAGCGATTTGTCGAGTAATCTCGATTGCGTTACACATTTCCCTCATTATTTTTGTAAATATTTTTGTAAATATTTTTGTACATTTTTTTGTAAATATTGTTGTAAATATTGTTGTAAATATTGTTGTAAATATTGTTGTAAATATTTTTGTAAATATTTTTGTACATTTTTTTGTAAATATTTTTGTAAATATTTTTGTAAATATTGTTGTAAATATTTTTGTAAATATTTTTGTAAATATTTTATATATATATTTGCATTCGCGGCATGACTCTGACAACGAGAGCTCGAGGTCTTCATCAGCGATAATCTCCCCGAAGTCGTTTGGAGACAACCGGGAAACTGCGATCGCGAAACTCTCGGCATAGCAAAAAAAAACATAGATGATCGACCTATCTGTCCGTGCAACGAGACTTCGGTCGACGACAGACATCTTTTTTACGATTTTATGACAAAGCCGCGTCGGCTACAAGTCAACCCATCCCGATTTATAATATTCCCGAGACTTTTTTCTAAATTATTAAAATATTACAAAAGTTCTTACCATCGAATTCGTTTCGTTGTGGATTCATGATGATTGCCGTTGAAAATTGCTTTTTTCCTCTTTCGCTGTCAGATCGAAGTGAAGTCAACTTTTTCAATGAAAAAATAAAAGGGTAACGGCCATGACTACTACGATTGCGCATGTCAAACATCTGTGCCGCGATTTTCGTTAATTATTCGATTAATTCTCCTCGCACTTTTGTATCTTGCACTTGCACTTGTGTACCTAGAAAATATGAATATTGCGGTTTATCTTTAGATCCTAAAATATAAAATAATGTCCTAGTCAGGAAAATTAATTCAATTAATACAGTAGCTTAAATAAGTACTAATCTATAACACTTCCAAGAGTTACTTCCAAGACTTCGTCACGAGATTCTCAGGCGCTAGCAAAGTGGGTATGAGGATTTTCAGCTGCTGCTTGAACTCCGTCTCGATCTCGGAGAGTCTACCGTCGAATTTCGGATTGATCGCGATCTTCAGACCCCGAAGCGACATGAGAAAGCACGATGTGTCGGAGAAACAGGATTTAATGTGTTTTTGTAGGCTCTGAATCTCGGGATACTGCATGTCGGATATCCCGAGTCGTCTCTGCAAAATCTACTGGCCACTGTCCGCGCCGTAATCCGCCTCGTACGGATAACTCGAGGCACTGACAAAAAACTGCAGTCTCCGAAATGGCGTGCTGCCCGATCTCTCGAGCGGGAGTCTCCCGTACTCGGTGAACAGCTGGAGATGCTGTAATCGTCCTTCTGTATATTCTGCGAGAGATTGTAGATCTGCACCGACGAGAGCATCGTGCTGGGGGCGAAGACGGTCGCGCATTCGCGGACGACGGACTGTCGAACGCGCCCTGGGTGTCCATCAGAATTACCGCAACTTTTTCGCCGTTGGCCAAAGTTCCGGGAGACTTTCGACCACATGAGGATCCCGATGGTATCGCGTTCCGAGCTGCCGCGCCTGGAGAATCCGCTTAGAGGCTCGTGATTTCATCCCAGCCAATTGTCGTCTCGTTTCTCGTTATGCTGCAAAAACCATAATTGTCGATATCGACTCGTTAGACGATCGTCGCGGACATTAGTTGATCGTTGACTTTTGTCTCTTGCTCACCCTGCTGTTCATGTATCTGACAAAAAAGTCCAGGAGAAAACTCTTTCCCTTGCGGAAGGCGCCTGCGATGGAAACGACGACCATGCTGCGGTTCTTAATGTCATCCTGCTGAAGTATCTCAGCGAGCGCCTCCTCGCGACGCTCGAAGCTGCGATCCGGATGCGCGAGAACTATCTGTACAGGTCGCCCGGGTATCTCGGTGTCCTGGTCCGTGCCGTCGTCGATCGAGAGATGTCGCGCTGTCCGAGATGCTCGGGATTAAAATGGCACGACGAATGATTTTAAAAAAGTTGCAAAGTAGAACTTTGCACATTGCTTCCTCATTAAGTTTCGTATTTCACAAAGCCACCTCTATGAAGAAGCTTGTTTATTTAACATTTTGGCTTCCTCATAGAGGAAGCTTTGTGAAAAACGAAAATTAATGCGGAAGCAATGTGCAAAGTTCTACTTTGCAACTTTTTTTTATTTGAACAAAAGAAAAATCCGTCACAAACACCGTTACATCTCATTTTCATTAGATACAAAGTTTTATCTTACTTTCTTAACTTTTGCGGAAGTTATCGCGAAAATCTAAATTTTTTGAAAAAATAAAAATGGTGTAAAATCCGAACGACTTTACCGATCATCACCAAATTTCGTATGTAGCAGGGCTGTATGTTGTTTTTCCACTATTCAACAATTCGGATCATTTGGTAAAAATTCGACGTGATTTAGAGCTAAATTTTTTTTTTTTCGAAAATTTCAAAATTGTATAAAATCTGAATCGCTTTACCGATTTTGTCGAAATTCAATACCATACAACATTGAACGTATCTTCCATTATGAAGAACTATTTAGCCAAATCGTCGAACTTTTACGAAAGTTAGAGCGACCACGCCCTTTTTTCAACAAATTAAAAACTACATAAAATCTTAATGACTGTATATATGTTATCAAAAATCTCGCCATTGGAAGAGGGGCAACTACTCTACTTGCGTGCCAAATTTGAGCCAGATCGCTCGAACGGTTTCTGAGTGAGAGGCGATTGAATTTTCGAGGCCCAGCACACACACACACACACACACACACACACACACACACACACACACACACACACACACACACACACACACACATACATACGGACATTTTTTCTAAACCACTTTTCTCGACATTTTAGGTGATTCTAAGCATACTGGCATGAAAATCTCGAAAAAATTTTTTTTCATGAAAACAAAGCTTCCTCTATGAGGAAGCAAAAAGATCAACACAGCAATTTTCTCGTCGTCGCTGTCGACGGATTCAGCATTTCTACCTACGTATTAATAATATAAAATATGTGACGTATTTTTCTTGAGCGGAAGCGCGAACGCGAGAATCGTAAACATTACGAAGGGTAACGTCACCTTCGGCCGTCCACTCACGCTCGCGCATCCGCAAACCCGGTGGCGCCAGTTAATTTTTGTGTCACTGGAATTAACAAACCGGTATGCCCCGCGCGTCGAGTTGCGCAGGCTCGACGCGACCCAAAAAAAAAACTCGGAAGTTGGGAGCACAACTACCGGTCGGGAACAACATTAACGGAAGCGGTAGCTTAGTTAACTTTTGAGGTCGCGAGAAGTTAACAAACGCAACTGGATGCACTCGCGAGAGCGGACGGTTGCGGAAATGTCCGGCCGCTCAGGCTGCTAGGTCGTGGTAGAGAGGGTCGAGGTAATGGCCCAATAAATAGCCTAACGCGAAAACCTAATCAAACGCGAACTCTAATCATTGAGGGAAATTCCGTAAACCGGACAAATAATAATTTTCAATTATTATTATCGCGGCGAAAACTCGCGGAAAACGCGAAAAATCGTGATCGGTATCACGAGGATCGAACACCTAGCGAGAACGGCGATCGAAAATAATTCGATCGCCGAAGAAAAACAATCGAGAACGACTCACCAGCTGATCCCGGGCGGCGACAACGACACGAGCGGTATCCAAGGGCGGAGCGGCGGGTGCACGGAACGCGGCGCACGGCTGCGCCGCACGGCATCACTGCGCGCGAACACTGCTTGTTCGAGATAGGGCTCGAACGAAAAATCACTCACTAGTTTTCGAATTTTCGAATTTTTCGAAATGGCGGGAACTGCATCGTCACGATGCACGGAATACGATGCACCGAACTGCATTTAGTTGGCCGTAGAGACGGCGCGAGAACACAACGATTTCTCGTGAGGAATCGAGCACGAGATCGCGAACGCAAAATCACACGCGAGAACGGGCGTACGGGCGAGCGCGTCGCCCGAGTACCGTACGCGAGCGAGCGAGACAGACAGAAAAACTGTCAACACGGGAGCGCGCGTTAATACCGCGAGACACCTCCGCGGTAGCCCGCGATCGACTGCCTAATATACGCGATCGCCTTGACCGCACAATTATCATTATTTCCAGATTCCCTTGCCCGGGAGCTACTGCCCTCACTCTTATCGCCGAATAATCGTACGAGAGCGCATTTCTGCCGGTAACTCGTGACGTATCCGCGCGAGCGCTTCCCTCAACGCTTAGCGCGAGAGCGGGCGATTACGCAACTCTCAACGAAGGGCACGAGGGCTGCTCCGCCCTCTGCCCAAACACAAAAACTACCCGCTCTCCAGCGCAGTGCATTTTTCGCCTCTCAGGGCGCCGGATTTACACCGGACTCTCGCTGCACCGCGCGAACAGTCGTCGGTACGCTCTTCTCTGTTGGGATGCTCGGTTCGTTGAGCTCTCGTCCCCGCAACACAGTCGAGCGACCGACCCGCAACTCCAACATATCGCGAAACTGACGGGATCGACAAACGAAGGGAACGTGGCGATACGAGGAGCGACAGCCACGGAACTTAACAATACGATAAAAATGCTCGAATTCACCGGTACTTAAATCTTGTGACCGTGATTCTGAAAAATCACGTCACAACTCCCCACCCCTTAAGGGTGGTTTCGGCTTGGGGCTCGGAAGCGGTAGCAGAACAGCAAACGGGAGCAAGATGAACAAAACAACAAAAACAAAACAAACAAACAAAAAAAAACAAAAAAAAACCTAGTATGGGGGAAGTATCGGTAGCGCCTGAGTGTTACCCGCGGTTTCCTATCGAGAGCCAATCTGTCTTTGCGGGTAACTCGAGATCTGCGCGAACGTTTAATATCGCAGCACGAGAAATCACTCTTTTCTTCCGGACGGACAACGAAAAGAAAAGTAAAGAAAACCTAACGATACCATCGTGAGAATGAATCCTTCCGACGGTCGTCCGTTGGGGCTTTTCCTTCCTGGCCACGTCGTGATCGGGTCCGAAGTCCGACGTTCTCCGGTCCATCTGAATCGGGGCCTTGGTCCGTGTCCCTCTTCCGAGAACGGGGTTTCGTGTCCCACCTGGCAGGAGCTGAGGTCTGGGGCCTACCTACGGGAGTTGGGTCTTTCGACCCGTATTGCGAGAGCTGAGGCCTGGGGCCTGTTTTACGGTAGCTGGGTCTTTCGATCCACGTTGCGAGAACTGAGGCCTGGGGCCTGCTTTACGGTAGCTGGGTCTTTCGACCCACGTTGCGAGAACTGAGGCCTAGGGCCCATTCACGGGATCTGGGCTTCTCTGCCCACGTTGCGAGAGCTGGGGCTTAGGGCCTGTTTACGGGAGCTTGAAGTCTATTGGGCCTCCATCGGGAACCGGGGAACGCTCGGCTTACTGGGCCGAGTCGTCCGTGGCTTCACTCGGGGCCGCCGAGTCGTCCATGGCCTCTGGTGGGGCCACTGGGTCGCCCGCGGCCCCTTGTGGGGCCGTCGCGGGAGCTGGCGGGGTGGCAACCTCCCCGGAGACGGCCGTCCTCGGGCCTCGCGGTCTTCGAGACCTGGGTCTCTCGGCCCGCATGGCCCTCAGCTCGTCCCGCGGGACGTTGCGCCCTAGCAGCGGGACGTAGGGGCCCTCCCGCTTCCAGCCCTGGCTGCACGCCGGGCAGGTGCGGAGGGACTTCCCCTTTCGTCCACACCGGCGGCAGAAGACCGCGGTGGGTGGACCCAGGGGGCACTGCGAGTAGCAGTGTCCCACTTCCCCGCAACTATAGCAAGCCCTCTCCAGGACTCGTCTGCGGGCGGCGGGAGGCCCCGTCGGTGGCTGGGGGTCGGTAGCGGCCGGCGATCACGAGGTCACCCTCGCGGATGGCCGTTCCGTGACGGGAGCTGGTGGGTCGGGCAGACCGCGAGGCGGCTGCGGCCTTGGCGGAGCCGAGGTCGGGCCCCGTCTCGGGATGCGGGGGATCGCGCCTTTCGACGACCCCGCCGCTGCGATAGCATACGTAGCTGGCCTCGCGGGGGCCTTAAGACCCCTCGCTTGACCAGACCGCGCGCGATCTTCGAGGCGGATTAACCGCCACGCCGGGCGCGGGTCGACCGGGGCGTTGGTCCCGGTGGTGACCGGCTCGGTCGGGATCACCCGGGGTAGGCCCGAGGGGCCCGGTACGGCGGGATCCATGACCATTGGGTCGGGAAACCCGGGAGACTGGTCCAGGGCGTCCTGGGCCAGGTCCCCGATCACCGCCACCAAGGCGTTGGCCGCCGCGGGATCTCCCTCGCCGAGGCTTCCCAGGGTGGCTGCGCACGCCTGGATCATCGCCGCGTGAGGCGGGGCTGGTTCGCGAGCTTGCTGAAGAGCTGCGGCACTCTTCACCAACTCGTCGAACCAAACGACGTCGTCGCTCGTTCCCACCATCTCGTCGTCCGAGCCGGGGGTCGACATCTTCGATAATCTGAAAGGAAACTGCTTGGTTAGGCCGGTACCTCCGGCGGTCGATAGGGTGTCAGTCCTCGGATAATTTCTCCCCACGGATCGCCTGTCGAGATCACCTCGTTGTAAAGGGAGCGCGCGGAACAAATTACTGGGGTCGAGAGCCGAAATGGGGAAAGCCCGAAATAATTTTAAAAAAATAAAAAAAAATAAAAAATAAAAAAGGTTATTTCCGGAACCGAACCAACTAATTGGTCGAGAGCTCGATTGCGACATCGCTCGGTAAGGCGAGCAGCTAATCCGTCGCCCTGCAAGATCGCTGGAACGAATCCAGACCATGCGTGACATTGGTTAACGAACCGTATCGGGAAATTCGAAATTTCGAAATTTTCCCGAGGACGAGAACTCGGACGGAATAATTCTGTATTTTCGTCACTTGGAACGAGAGCACCCATGAATTTTCACGCCGGGACCGGAAAATCGAACTTTCCCTTTGACGGTAACAAGGAAAAATCACTTTGGTCGGAAACGCGGTTGGGGGAACGAATTAGCGCGCCACAAAATGGGACGACTGATTTTTTTTTCTCAAAAAAGTGTATCCCCCTTTTCGACGAGAACGCGAGCAACATGCCGAGCGGGATCGCGAATGGTTCAATTCGATGATCGATCCGTGAACGCGTGGGAAAGAATTAACCGAGAGCCAGTACTCATTGCGGAAACGTACTCACCTAAGCGGCAACGAAAAATGTGGAACGCTGATAATTAGGGAGAGTACTCGAGAGCCTAAGCGCACAGGTCGAAGATTCACGGTGAAGTGATTTCGAGAGCGCCGATTTCCGTTACCGAGAGCCGAAATGGATCCTGGTAGGGATTTCTCGAAATAAAAAAAATTGTTTGTTCGACTTCGACACGTTACTTGTAACGGCCGAAGCCTGAACAATACGGGGATTAACGGTAGCGTCGCTCACGCGTGACGGACGCGCGTGCGAAACGGGAGGGGGTGCGGGATCGCGAAACTTCGAAAATTTTAATTTTCGAAACTTTCGCGAAATCGACCGATATCCCCCACTATTTGTGGGCGGGAACGCCCACAAAAAAAAAAAAAATTCTTCTTAGTTCCGGGCGAAATTTCAAACAAAAACTGAGAAAAAAAAAAAATTAAAAGCAATTTTTATTTAGCCGAGAACGGCGAGATATGTCCCGAACGGGAGCGCCGAGTCGAGACCGGCGAATTCGGGAGCGCGAGGGAACAAGAAAAAAATTCCAAATTAACAAAAACAAAAACAAAAAAAAAATAAAAAAAATTGTTCCATAAAATATCGAGACCGTACGGGAGCGGCTATTTATTGGCGTGGCCCCACGTTGGGCGCCATTTGTGACGTATTTTTCATGAGCGGAAGCGCGAACGCGAGAATCGTAAACATTACGAAGGGTAACGTCACCTTCGGCCGTCCACTCACGCTCGCGCATCCGCAAACCCGGTGGCGCCAGTTAATTTTTGTGTCACCGGAATTAACAAACCGGTATGCCCCGCGCGTCGAGTTTCGCAGGCTCGACGCGACCCAAAAAAAAAACTCGGAAGTTGGGAGCACAACTACCGGTCGGGAACAACATTAACGGAAGCGGTAGCTTAGTTAACTTTTGAGGTCGCGAGAAGTTAACAAACGCAACTGGATGCACTCGCGAGAGCGGACGGTTGCGGAAATGTCCGGCCGCTCAGGCTGCTAGGTCGTGGTAGAGAGGGTCGAGGTAATGGCCCAATAAATAGCCTAACGCGAAAACCTAATCAAACGCGAACTCTAATCATTGAGGGAAATTCCGTAAACCGGACAAATAATAATTTTCAATTATTATTATCGCGGCGAAAACTCGCGGAAAACGCGAAAAATCGTGATCGGTATCACGAGGATCGAACACCTAGCGAGAACGGCGATCGAAAATAATTCGATCGCCGAAGAAAAACAATCGAGAACGACTCACCAGCTGGTCCCGGGCGGCGACAACGACACGAGCGGTATCCAAGGGCGGAGCGGCGGGTGCACGGAACGCGGCGCACGGCTGCACCGCACGGCATCACTGCGCGCGAACACTGCTCGTTCGAGATAGGGCTCGAACGAAAAATCACTCACTAGTTTTCGAATTTTCGAATTTTTCGAAATGGCCTGAACTGCATCGTCACGATGCACGGAATGCGATGCACCGAACTGCATTTAGTTGGCCGTAGAGACGGCGCGAGAACACAACGATTTCTCGTGAGAAATCGAGCACGAGATCGCGAACGCAAAATCACACGCGAGAACGGGCGTACGGGCGAGCGCGTCGCCCGAGTACCGTACGCGAGCGAGCGAGACAGACAGAAAAACTGTCAACACGGGAGCGCGCGTTAATACCGCGAGACACCTCGGCGGTAGCCCGCGATCGACTGCCTAATATACGCGATCGCCTTGACCAATTATCATTATTTCCAGATTCCCTTGCCCGGGAGCTACTGCCCTCACTCTTATCGCCGAATAATCGTACGAGAGCGCATTTCTGCCGGTAACTCGTGACGTATCCGCGCGAGCGCTTCCCTCAACGCTTAGCGCGAGAGCGGGCGATTACGCAACTCTCAACGAAGGGCACGAGGGCTGCTCCGCCCTCTGCCCAAACACAAAAACTACCCGCTCTCCAGCGCAGTGCATTTTTCGCCTCTCAGGGCGCCGGATTTACACCGGACTCTCGCTGCACCGCGCGAACAGTCGTCGGTACGCTCTTCTCTGTTGGGATGCTCGGTTCGTTGAGCTCTCGTCCCCGCAACAGAGTCGAGCGACCGACCCGCAACTCCAACATATCGCGAAACTGACGGGATCGACAAACGAAGGGAACGTGGCAATACGAGGAGCGACAGCCACGGAACTTAACAATACGATAAAAATGCTCGAATTCACCGGTACTTAAATCTTGTGACCGTGATTCTGAAAAATCACGTCACAAATATTATTAATATACACATTTCATTTTTTTGTATATTATATGCAGTTATTTTTATATTTAAAAATAATATCTTATAACTGAGGTAAATCTTATCTGCTTTAATAATGACCCCTCCCATGCCCATTTGCCAAATAGAACTAAAAACCTGGTTGACTTAATACGCCTGTTCATTTTGAATCGTAAGTCGAAAATGAGGAACGATTTCGATCTCGTTTTCGGACAATATATCGTAGAATTCGACGTCGCGAATATACTCGATGTGGAATTGAAATAATTCTAATTCATCATTGTAAATTGGATTAGCGCGATTTATCTTCAGAATCTAAATTGAAAAATGAAAAATATTATTAATATACATATTTTAACGTATGCAGTATATGCCGTGATTTAAAAATGTAAGAAAAAACGGTTGATATCTGAGGTAAATCTTACTTGGTTTAGTGATGTCTTCGATTCGAATAGACGTGGCTTATCAGAAACGATGATATGAAATCTTCTTCCATGCCCGTTTGCCAAAGCGAACGAGAAACTCGGTTTATAATCGACCAGTATAAACCCATCCACCGAAGAAACGTAACCTAACAGACTGAATAAACCATTTACAAATTGGTGTCACGATGCGAAAATTATGGATTTTATAGATGTACTTACACGAGTGGAACTCTTTCTTGAATTATCAAGAACGGATTATTCTTGGAAAAGTCTATTATGGGTCATTCCATATGAAATCAACCGATAAAAAAAGAAAAAAAGTTGCAAAGTAGAACTTTGCACATTGCTTCCTCATTAATTTTCGTTTTTCACAAAGCCACCTCTATGAAGAAGCTTGTTTATTTAACATTTTGGCTTCCTCATAGAGGAAGCTTTGTGAAAAACGAAAATTAATGCGGAAGCAATGTGCAAAGTTCTACTTTGCAACTTTTTTTTATTTGAACAAAAGAAAAATCCGTCACAAACACCGTTACATCTCATTTTCATTAGATACAAAGTTTTATCTTACTTTCTAAACTTTTGCGGAAGTTATCGCGAAAATCTAAATTTTTTGAAAAATTAAAAATGGTGTAAAATCCGAACGACTTTACCGATCATCACCAAATTTCGTATGTAGCAGGGCTGTATGTTGTTTTTTCACTATCCAACAATTCGGATCATTTGTTAAAATTCGACGTGATTTTGAGCTGAATTTTTTTTTTTCGAAAATTTCAAAATTGTATAAAATCTGAATCGCTTTACCGATTTTGTCGAAATTCAATACCATACAACATTGAACGTATCTTCCATTATGAAGAACTATTTAGCCAAATCGTCGAACTTTTACGAAAGTTAGAGCGACCACGCCCTTTTTTCAACAAATTAAAAACTACATAAAATCTTAATGACTGTATATATGTTATCAAAAATCTCGCCATTGGAAGAGGGGCAACTACTGTACTTGCGTGCCAAATTTGAGCCAGATCGATCGAACGGTTTCTGAGTAAGAGGCGATTGAATTTTCGATGCCCACACACACACGCACACACACACACACACACACACACACACACACGCACGCACGCACGCACGCACGCACGCACGCACGCACGCACGCACGCACGCACGCACGCACGCACGCACGCACGCACGCACGCACGCACGCACGCACGCACGCACGCACGCACGCACGCACGCACGCACGCACGCACGCACGCACGCACGCACGCACGCACGCACGCACGCACGCACGCACGCACGCACGCACGCACGCACGCACGCACGCACGCACGCACGCACGCACGCACGCACGCACGCACGCACGCACGCACGCACGCACGCACGCACGCACGCACGCACGCACGCACGCACGCACGCACGCACGCACGCACGC
Source organism: Pimpla rufipes (assembly GCA_963932165.1). Lineage (NCBI taxonomy): Eukaryota > Metazoa > Arthropoda > Insecta > Hymenoptera > Ichneumonidae > Pimpla > Pimpla rufipes. The sequence continues at coordinate 169,051 of CAWVQF010000001.1, read as the reverse complement.
ACGCACGCACGCACGCACGCACGCACGCACGCACGCACGCACGCACGCACGCACGCACGCACGCACGCACGCACGCACGCACGCACGCACGCACGCACGCACGCACGCACGCACGCACGCACGCACGCACGCACGCACGCACGCACGCACGCACGCACGCACGCACGCACGCACGCACGCACGCACGCACGCACGCACGCACGCACGCACGCACGCACGCACGCACGCACGCACGCACGCACGCACGCACGCACGCACGCACGCACGCACGCACGCACGCACGCACGCACGCACGCACGCACGCACGCACGCACGCACGCACGCACGCACGCACGCACGCACGCACGCACGCACGCACGCACGCACGCACGCACGCACGCACGCACGCACGCACGCACGCACGCACGCACGCACGCACGCACGCACGCACGCACGCACGCACGCACGCACGCACGCACGCACGCACGCACGCACGCACGCACGCACGCACGCACGCACGCACGCACGCACGCACGCACGCACGCACGCACGCACGCACGCACGCACGCACGCACGCACGCACGCACGCACGCACGCACGCACGCACGCACGCACGCACGCACGCACGCACGCACGCACGCACGCACGCACGCACGCACGCACGCACGCACGCACGCACGCACGCACGCACGCACGCACGCACGCACGCACGCACGCACGCACGCACGCACGCACGCACGCACGCACGCACGCACGCACGCACGCACGCACGCACGCACGCACGCACGCACGCACGCACGCACGCACGCACGCACGCACGCACGCACGCACGCACGCACGCACGCACGCACACACACACACACACACACACACACACGCACGCACGCACACACACACACACACATACAGACATTTCGCACAAACCACTTTTCTCGACGTTTTGGACCATGCTGAGTGTACTGACATGAAAATCTCGAAAAAAAAAAATTTCACGAAAACAAGGCTTCCTCTATGAGGAAGCAAAATGAATGAAACCAAAAACTTATCCGTGTGGCGAAAATGGGCGAATATGGGATGGAACCGTGTGATTGATGATGAACAAGATGAATGAGAAGGTGAGAATCAGAACGATCCCAATGATCCAACGCTGGCGATAACCCTCTGGCTCTCCGCTCGAATATCAGATGAATAGAATTTTCCGATGACAAGGAAGGGCGATGGTGTGGTTCTTTCGGATTTAAACACTGGTTCCAATTCACTGGTAAAATTGATTTTTATTTTGCCCGTTCAGTTTGTCAGGGCAATGTCAAAATAATATTTCACAAAAAGTTTCAGTACACAATTCAAAATTTGGATTATTGGTTGTCTCACAATTTCACAATTAAATTCTTAAAAATCGGAAATTAAAATATAATTTATAATTTAGTAGATAATATTTGATTTTAACAGGTTGCACAAATACGGCGTATTAGAGGCAGTACTACGATATCCGAGGCCCCAATATTTGACACTGGTTTCCGGCAGTACTTTTCATAAGGAACAAAAAAGTTCATATGAACTATAGTCCTATCTCTTTTAGTTTCCGAGATATGGAATTTTTAAGATTTTAATATAGTGTAAAAAAATGGGTAGTATTACTATTTCCGGGGCGCCAGAATTTGACCATGACTTTCGCTTTCCCGGACCAAAAAATAACAACAATAAAAATAACAACAATAATAATAATAACAACCCCGTGTCGGGTTACCGGTCCCGCATCGGGCGCCTCCCCGGGCGACGGACAGGGGGACGCCTTCCAGATATGGATGGTACCGATTCGTTCGGGGTGGACCAAAACCGGGCTACACACACACACAGACAACGCAGACATCTACTCAAACACGTCCGAGTGACATATCGGTGATGCGAATGATCGGGATCCCTATAAACGGGCTACCGAGAAAGCGAATGCTCGGGACGTCCTATAAACGGGCTCCCCCGAAAAGCGAATGAACGGGATCCCTATAAACGGGCTCTCCCAGGGTAAATGTACCGGTATCTGTCACAGAAACGGACACTCAGTCACACGCACACTGAATACAGGGTGGTGACGCCGGGAAGAATCCGACACCTCCGACGTGGGAAGGACATGAAGCGAAGCGCGAGAGGGTACCCCGAGTTAAACCAAGCCTGATGCTCCTGGGCCGCTGGATAGTTCAGGTTCCCGGGCCCCCACCCGCGTGGAAGTATTTATGTGTGAAATGTATGTCACCAGGGGGTTGTATATGCAACATATGTGTTGCATATAAAAATGTGTGCAGCATGTATGCGACATATGAAACCTTTCGTCGACGTATATTTCGCATATGGATGTTTCCATGTGGGGCAGCCGGGGGGAACTGGCTGTTCCATCAACCAGCGCATAATCTCCGTGCTGTCGTAGTGCCGGGTGGCGCCCGGACGGGACCCTGCGGCAGCATTGGGGGGGCCTCGGTGAGGCCACTGGCGCCAGCGGATTGGACCCTCGCGGAGGAGCCACGGTGCCGGAAAGGACCTGGCTGTTCATCCCCAAACAACATAGTCTACACATACAAAGGAGAAGGGAGGACAAGGACATCATGAAAGGTACAAATCAAGAAAAAAGGTCAAACGCATCAGTGACCACGGGGATCCCAACCCCACCGCGACAGGAGGAAGAGACGACGGACGGACGAACGAGACAGAGGACGCAGATAACAGACCGGACGATACCCCGACTGCAAAGACGAGAAAGAACGGACAGCGAGTCGAGGGCTGGAAGCGCGGCAGGCGGCTCTTCTGCGCTCGACAGCGAGGCAGCGCCGGTGAAACCGACCGGACGGACGGAAACCGACGGACGGGCGTTGACGGAGCTATTACAGCTCATACACACGACAGCGACAAAAATGGCCGAGGCGGCGGCAGTTCAGAAGAACATGAACATGACCGTCAAGACAGGAATTAAGACGATCCTCGAGGCCGCCGATGCCGCACTGAACAGTTACGGCTCGGTGGCCCCGAAAAAACGGACAATTGACGACGAAACAACGGAGACGGAAACAGAGACGAAGAAACAGAAGACGCCACGGACGAAACGGAAGCGGGAGGTGACCGGGACCACCCCGGAGTCCTCACAGAAGAGAGCACCGGAAGTGGTGGCGGACGTCCCCTGGCAACCGGTGACAAGAAAAAAGAAGTCAAAACAGACAGAACGGAAGAAAAAGACGGACGATACGAACGCGGACGCCCAGGCTGAGAGGCACAAACCGGCCCTGAAACATCGGGGAGCGGCTGTCCTGGTCAAGCCTGGGAAAGACAACACGTACTCCGACATCGTACGGAAGATACGCATGACAGTGGACCCGACGAAGAGCCACGTACAAGTAACGACAGTGAGAAAGACGAAGGACGGACTGTGTCTTATAAAGATGCAGTCCAATACGGACGAAGGAGACGCGTTCCGTCGCGAGCTCCAGATTGCCGTCGGCGATGCCGGCAGCGTAAAAGCCATGACCTCCCGGGTGCAGGTGGAGATCATGGACCTGGACTGCGTCGCGACGGTGGACGACGTTACACAGGCGTTGAGACAGGTGACAGGACGGGACGGGGAGTTCGGAGTCCACATCTTCGGTCCGAACCAGGCCGAACAGTACATGGCGGTGTGCGACCTCGAACCGCACGAAGCTGAGAAACTGCTCGGCCAGGGGCGGATCGGGATTGGATGGGTCCGATGCCGCGTCCGGAAACGACTGACGGTGACGAAATGCCACAAATGCCTGGGCTACGGGCACACGAAGGCAAACTGCACAGGGACCGACCGGACAAAAAGCTGCAGGAGATGCGGCGAAACGGGACACTACGCCACGGACTGCACCAACAAACCGGCTTGCCTGCTGTGCGACGAGGCGGGGCACGCGAGCTCGGCGCTCACGGGATCCGGGAGGTGCGCGGTGTTCCGGGCTGCGCTGGAGGAGTGCAGAAAGCGGGCCGGAAGACGGACAGAATAATCCAGGGGAACCTGAACCGAAGTAGGACAGCAGACATGTTACTACCACAGATAGCAGACGAATACGACGCAAACGTACTGATCCTGTGCGAACCGTACAGGAAACGCCCGACGCAGACGTGGATCACGAACGACACTGAGACCGTAGCTATCTGGGTAAAGGGCGCTCCCCGATCCCCGGTGAACGGCCGAGGTGTGGGGGATGACTATGTCTGGGCCAGTGTGGGCTCTGTCACCTATGTCAGTGTCTACCTGACCCCAAACTGCACCGCGGCGGAGTTTGAGAGAAAGGTGGCGCTCCTTGAGGACGGAATTAGGGATGCCCGGGGAGAGATGCCCGGGGACATCGTAGTCGCGGGGGATTTCAACGCGAGGGCGATCGAATGGGGCATGACAACAACAAACAAACGAGGACGGCAACTGCTGGAGATGGCCGCAAGGCTTGACCTGGTGGTGGCAAACACAGGAAACACACCGACATACAGACGACCGGGTTACGGGGACTCCATTCCAGACGTGACGATGATATCAGACGGACTGCTGCCGCTGATGAGGCGATGGCGGGTGGTCGAGGACTACACGGCCAGCGACCACCAGTATATCGCCTTCGAGGTGGCACGACAGACGGCGATGGCACGGAAACGGGTTCGGCACCCCCGGCGGTGGAACACGAACAAACTGGACGAACAAAAGTTCTCGGAGGAACTGGCGGCAGCGCCAGCTCCGATTACCAACGTTCCCCCGGAGCTGACTGGCCTGCTGCGGGCGGAAAGACTCGCGGAAGAGACGGCCAAACTGACGGAACGGCTGTGCAACAGCACAATGCCAAAGAAACATTACAGACAAGACAGACACTCACAATACTGGTGGACTGACGAGATAGCCGAGCTGCGGAAAGAATGCCTCGCAAGACGACGAGACGTGACAAGGGCCAAGGGCAAACCCGAAAGGGTAGCCCTCCAGGCCAACCACAGCACGGCACGAAAGACACTTACGAACGCAATACGCGACAGCAAGGCGAAGTGCTGGAAGACGCTCTGCGAGGAGGTGGACCAGGACCCCTGGGGTACCGGTTACAAGATAGCAACCGGTAAGCTAGGGGCCCGGGCCCCACCGGAACTCAAGGACGCGGAAACCACACGACGCATAGTGGACGGACTTTTCCCGACACACCCGACGCGAACGGACGCAACAGACGACGACGAGGCAGGGGCGGTTCCCGGCTTCACGGCGGAGGAACTCACCACAGCAGCCGCCGAGGTGAAGCCGGGTAAGGCGCCAGGGCCCGACGGCGTACCGGGAGAGATTATCAGGCTGATGGTCAATCTGAGGCCGCAGATTTTCCTCGACCTGTACAACGCGTGCCTTATGACAGGGACTTTCAGCGACCGGTTGAAGATCGCGAGGCTGGTCCTTATCCCCAAGGGTAAGGGCGACCCCAGCACTCCATCGGCGTACCGGCCGCTGAGCCTACTGGACACAACGGGGAAGCTATACGAACAGTTACTGAGACCAAGACTGACAGACGCGATACAGACAGGGGGAGGTCTTTCGGACCAGCAGTTCGGCTTCAGGAAGGGTCGGTCGACAATCGGAGCAATCCAGAGAGTCGTCGACACCTTCCTGGACACAGACAAGCACTGCCACGCGGCGCGACCCATCGTGCTGATGGCGACACTTGACGTCAGGAACGCCTTCAACTCGGCCAGGTGGGTGGATATCCTGGAGGCGCTCAGAAGCGACTTCGGCGTTCCACCGTACCTGCTCCGGGTTGTGGAGGACTACCTGCGCAACAGACGACGGACGTACGAGACAACAACAGGACAGGTGACCAAACAGATCACCGCGGGGGTGGCCCAAGGATCCATACTTGGACCAGACTTTTGGAATGGAGTGTACGACAGCCTGCTCAGGCTGGAGCTCCCGCTTGGCGTCTCACTCATCGCATACGCCGACGACGTCGCGGCGGTGATCGTCGAGCGGACTCCAGAACTGGCGCAGCTGAAACTGAACCAGACGATGAGACGGGTTGGACGATGGATGACAGATCACGGACTGCAACTGGCAACGGAAAAGACGGAACTCGTGTTTCTCACGAGGAAACGCATACAGACGCGACTGCCGATGAAGGTCGGGACAGAAGACATCGAGGCCACGGGGGAAGTCAAGTATCTGGGTGTGACCATACATACGAAGATGACCTTCTGGCCTCACATACAGATGACGGCCCAGAAGGCGGCTGAAAGGGTAACAGCTTTGAGCCGCCTGATGGCAAACACAAACGGACCGAGACCGGGGAAACGCCGACTACTTATGTCGACGGCCCACTCGATCCTTCTCTACGGCGCGGAGATCTGGGCGGATGCCCTTAAGACGAAAAAATACTGCCACGCAATGATAACGGTACAGAGACAGAGCGCGCTGAGGATCGCCTGCTCATACCGGACGGTCTCTGCACAGGCCGTTTTGGTTGTAGCGGGCGTGATTCCTATAAATCTTCTAGCATTCGAGCGCAAGAGGATCTATGGAAGGAGCGCGGATACAAGACGGCAGGACGCGGCAAAGGCGGAGAGAGACAGGACGATACAGATGTGGCAACAACGCTGGACAGAAGACACAACAAGCAACTGGACGAGACGATTAATCAAAGACCTGAAATCGTGGACGAGTCGGGAGTTTGGGGATGTAAACTTTTACATCACCCAATTCCTGACGGGACACGGTTACTTCAGACGGTACCTCTACAGGATGGACATAGTACAGACGCCGGACTGTACGTACTGTGGACACGAACGGGACGACGTGGAACACACGTTCTTCGTATGCGACCAATGGACAGACCTGAGACATGGACTATAGACGACCGTCGGAAGTATCACTCCCGACAACATCGTGGAGGCGATGCTCCACGGAACAGACTGGTGGCAACTCATCGCCACATACATAGAAACGATACTGCGACGGAAGAACACGGACGGCTGCCTGACATGACGGACCTGACGTAACACACAAGAGACAACATCAACAACGGATTTACAGAAAGACACACGGACAAGCTCCTCCAGCTAGAAGTAATACTAACGTAGTTCCTGGCTGGGGGGGAGACGCGGAGGATGACGCGGACAGAAGTGGTTCCTCCCAACTGGACGAAAGCGGTCCCGTTTTTGTCTGGGGGAGGGGGGTTTAGTTGGTATGTTTCTCGCGGAAACCGTTTCCGAACGGTTTCCGCGAGAAGAGAGTCCAACACATGAACGTGGACGCTCCGCCTGGCGTTAAGGGCTTACATACAGTTAGAAGGCTTTAAAAAGACGGATTTTCAAGAATTTTTTTCGCGCAGACTATTCAATTTATTAATTTGAAAATTGGTGTACATATTATAATAACCTTATAATATATTAACATATTTTTTATTTGTAAAAATAATCATCGCGAATGTTGCTATCGCCGATCTCCTAGAGCTCCGCAAAAAAAACCAATTTTGCGGTGATCACGATATCTCTGGACCGGATTATCTGAAATGAAAAAACCAAATAAATTTCGTTAATATAATACATTATCTAGTATTTAATTGAAGGAATTAGCGAAAAAATAATTTTTGACAAAATGGCGGCTTCTCAAAATAAAAGACTCGATTTTGAATGAAAATTTAAGTCTTAAATTGTTTATAAAATGGAAAATATTTATCGGAGAAAAAAAATCTTCGATTAATTACTAAAAAATCTAGTTAAAAAGGTTGTGTTAAAATTTGAGACTGATCGGTTCAGCCGTTTTGGAGAAATCTTGATCACCGATTTTGAAAACATAGTTTTGAGAAAAACGCGTTTAAAGTTTCAAAAGCGTTTTACATGTGGTAAATTTTGTTTTTTTTTCAACTTATATGGAGTCATCTATTCCAGGGCCATATAATAATCCGTTCGCATCCTTGGCAGCTTCTAATAATTCGATTTGATGCTGTCTGCGAGCCATTCTTCCCTCTCTGGTGCTCTCGTGTGATCTCAGGTCGGAGATCTTGATGCGCTGCGCATCTTCTTTATCTGTATATGAATGCGCATTGGACCCAAGTGAGACGCCCATTGCATTCATATAATATAAAAGGGCAGCTGTCCCTTCATTGAAGATGCCAGCAGCTATATATGCAGCCATTTCCACCGTTTTTGATCCGGCTGGAAGTACTTTTGGAGAGATCTTCCACACCAGTTGGTTATAGCTTTCATTATTGTTTTGGGTGAAACCACCCACACATCTTTCCTTCTTCACGACTTCTTGATCACCGTATGGGGCAGCTTTCAAAATCCTGGAGTACGTTTTAGAATCACCGTCTCCAATGTAATTTCTGTACTGCACTCCGAATTTTTCCACTGAACGCTGAAATAGGTCGATCACTGCATCAACTTCCATTTTTCCAGAAGAACCTGAATGATTACAACTGCAATCATCTTGATGGTTTTCATACCATTGTTGATATTCTTCACTATCAAGTTTGCTTTTCCAAGTTTCGCATTGTTTGCAATAGGCACTTTTCACGAGGATATCAATTACTTTCCCAGAATAATATCCGATCAATGATGTCACTCCATACAAGGAAGTATATCCTCGCTTTTTCCAAGTTCCATCGCCGGACACGGTAAGCTTTGCAGATTTTTCGGCACCTTGGTGTTCAGCAGTCAAGTCTTTTTCTTCATGGCAAGCATGCTGAAAAAGTTTGTCGGTTGCTGTTTTCACACAGGAATGTATATTCTTCATAATTAAATCGTAGGTGGGCTGTGTTAGGAAAGCGGGCATGTCCATTAATCCACAAAATTTTGCAGCACCTTTTAACCCTAATCCAAGAACTCTCATGACAAACAAAAAACGCTGATTTATCTCATAAGAATGCTCGACAAAAGGACTAGAATTTATGCTACGAGATGGACACTGATCGCACAACAAAACAATTTTAAACCCGAGTCCTCGTTCAGAAGCAGTTTCAAATTTCACATTTCCGTTACAGGTTTTGCACTGCACAAATTCGGAGATGGCCGCGAAAACAGTAATAAAATTCAAAATTCGGTACTCAACGGACGGATCACGCGGCACCAAGATTTCCTCCTGCATTCTTATTTTTTTTGCAGAGGCACTGAAACTGGACTCATCCGTTTCAGCTGTTTTCGGATTGAAATAGTATATTGTGCAACAAGGGTCGAAAGTTGGCAATTGCGGCGAGTGTGAGGTTTGCTGCCCGAGCGAAGCGAGGGCTGCAATCACACGAGTCGCAATTGCCATTTCGACCCGTGTTGCACATCATACTTTTTGTAACGAGTGCACGAATCTGCGGCACTTGGAATGGCAGTCGCGCGAGACGAATACTGAAAAGTGTGGTTGTGATTGAAGGGACGAAAGTGAATGACAGAAACTCCCAAGGGACGAAAGTGAACGAAATGCGAACTGCGCATGCGTGACTCTGTCATTTCACCACAGGTTCGCAACTGACAGGGAAACGGCCACTTTCGGCTCGCAAGACTGCCATGGAAAGTGCCGCGATTCGTGCACGTGTTACAAAAACATTCTTTCGTTTCTTCGCTCTTGACTTGTACACTTTCGTTGATTTTCTAAGTTCTCTGCTAGACTTCATTTTCACGATATTATCGAAGGCACAAGTACACTGACACGACTTTACTGTTAGGCTTCTCTGCTGAGACTGACGACTACTTTTCAAATTTTGGCAACTGAGAAACATACAATAGAAAATGACAAAGGAAAGACAGTAGGATAGACAAGGAAAGAAGGGACAGCGCCTCAGGTAGACAGCTGGCGCGCCGGTCCCCGACTGTGAGACACGTCTCCCTAACGCGCTTTCATAAATGTGTCTATAACTTCGAAAATATTCGTCTGATTGACATAAAATGTTGAGTGTGTATGCTCAAATATATGTATATTCAGAAAATACAAACAAAAAAAAACGATTTTTTGAAAATTACAAGTTTATGTAAGCCCTTAAGGGGCAACCCCTAACACCGGGCGTAGCAAAAGCGTTTACAGTCTATAAAAGATTCGCCCTACATTTTGCCACGATAAAAAAAAATAATAATAATAATACTAATAATAATAATAATAATGACAAAACAACAACAATAATAATGACAATAACAGTTTGTTCACGGGTGGGCTTCGCCCCCCTACCCCCCACCGGGGCTCCGCCCCTGGACCCTGCCGGGGCTCTGCCCCTGGACCCCGCTACGCCTCTGCCCCTGGACCCCGTTGGTACCGTGGTGATCGTGCTTAACGTGTACATCACGGCTTTCCGATTCTGCACGGATGAAGTGATCTGGTGGGGGAGACTTAATTTACACATTTCCTAACTCTGCCTTGTAACACTTTTTAGGTTCGTACTTTTGTAATTAGCTGTTACTAGATTAATCGTTACAATCTAATAATTAGGTTGCAATTGAACGATAATTGGATTTACATAAACATTTTTTATTTCTGTAACTCGGCGGACAAACGAAATTCACAATTAGTCGCCCTAGGCTAGAGCCTGCTCATCGTGCTGGTTATTCCGCTACTGGGAGGAGGGATGACATTTCTTGCAAAGTCAAAGTCAATTTGAAGTTTTGTTTTGATTCCTTCCAGTGTCGAACTTCCGCGGTTACTCATTCACGTGTTTCGCTGCTACGCTCGCATGTGGCATTTTTCATTGTTCTGTGCGTTATAAGCGGTTCGTCTCAGTATTTTATATTAGTATTACTGAAGGCTATGAAAATCGGTCATACGCGTTATTTTGAATTATAATCCACCACCGGTCGCTCACATGGCTACGCAACACCCGTCGCTGCACCCGAAACTCGAGAACTTTTCATTTTTTTTCTCGGTTCACGACCTCGTCGAGACGGATGAAAAGGCAATTGCTTTTCTAGACGAGATCGGCCTTTGTCCCGGGAGATCATCGACGCCACCGCGATGTTGTGGAATACCGATGAAGGTAGAAAATGCCACCGAGAAAAAATTGGGATGGATATGGCGATGTGCGACAAAAGGCAAAAAGGCCAAGGGCGCAAAAATATGCCAAACATTGATTAATCCGTGTTCTGGTACATTTTTTGATGGCTCGAGTTGCCGCATAGACATCAGTGAAGTGCTTGTGATCATTCTTGGTTTTGTATCAAAAATGAAAGCAACGGATGTTTTCCGTCATCTGCGCCAATGGCGCTTACACAAAAAAAAGAGCGAGTTGAGCTGGTCAACGACCATCGATTACTTCAGCTATTGTCGGGAAGTAGCTGAAGTAATTGCATCTCACGATCATACGATTCTTGGCGGTGAAGGAAAGACTGTCCAGATCGACGAAACGTTTTTAACGAAGCGTAAGTATCATCGGGGCCGTATGACCGAACAGATGACGACTACGGTTCTGGGACTGTATTGTAAGGAGGATAAGGTCGGGCTTTTCTTTAAAGTGAATTCGAAAAGTAAAGCTGACCTGTGGCCTCACATTAACAAGTTCGTGGCGAAGAACACCAGTCGTCTCTGCACAGACAGCGCCAAACAGTACGTGGGGGTGGAAAAGCTATGCGGTGAAAATACGGTCCACTTAGCGACAAACCACAGCATTGGAGAGTATGTCTCTAAAGACAACCCGTCAAACACGATCAACGACCTAGAAAATCAAAATAAGTTGTTGAAGAAATCGATTCTGTGCCGCCGATCTCCAAAACTTCTTCATCAGTACATGGCGTTGCATTACTATCGGCAACAACACCTGGAGAAGAAGTATAAAGATGATATCGGCTCTCAGATCATGGAATTTCTTCTCGACCTACAGAGAGTCTACCCTGGGATTGTAGATGGAGAACGAGTGGCAGGACTCGAATTAGTCGAGATCGATCCTCCTACTGTCGCCTCGGAAGGACTGGAGTCTGTCGTTCCCGCAAAGCGTGCACGGATCCAATCGATCGACGAAGAGCTGGAAGATGCTGCCAGTGATACTGACATCGATGACGAATCCGATCCGGATGAGGCTTGGTAAAACACACGCACGCACGCACGCACGCACGCACGCACACACACACAGCGGAGAGGGTTTTGAGTTCATAAAATGTGGCAGTGCCACAACTAGAGAGATGTCAATAACTAGTTACTTGTGTATCGAGTTACAAAAAGTTACACGATACCGCCTGTATCGAGAGACTATGTTTTTCTCGTTACATCGTTACAGAAATAGCGAAGTAACTATCGATACTTTATCAGGCTGTAACGAGTAACGCAAAAGTTCAGTTACTCGTTACATTTGAATCGAGAAACGAAATTTATTTCGTTACTCGCTACAAGTGTAACGAGTAACTAAATTTATTTCGTTACTCGCTACAAATGTAACGAGTAATTAAATTTATTTCGTTACTCGATACAAATGTAACGAGTAACTAAATTTATTTCGTTACTCGATACAAATGTAACGAGTAACTACATTTATTCTCGGTGTTGCCTAACCCTCGTAAAGGGGGGCGGGTAACTCGGTTGAGCTGCCAACCGAGCGCGTCTCCGGGTGGCGGATAGGAGGGGCCAGGATTCGGGGACCTCTGCGGTCGCGTGGACTGGGGCGTCGTAAGGTGACCAGAACACAAGACGGGAGCTCTTCTGGGTCTGGCCTGCGGGTGCTATACGTGAACCCGGCGGGATAAAATCCGTCTTGGGGGAACTAAGGCCCTGCCGCGGACCACCTCCCCAATCCCACGGTGTAAGCTATCGTGCCAACGGGATGCATGGCACTAGGGGAGTAGTGTCGCGTACGATGCCCTTTGGGTACCAGGCGCCCCCCAATTGTATACAGCCTTACCCCCCTAAGCAGGCTCTGGGGGGGCGGACCTCTTTTCCTCGCAACTCGTGGGACTTAATGTGGTGCTTTAGTCACAATGTTGAGCCCATGGAGGAGGTGGAGGCCCCGGAAGGGGACACCGCACCCTCTAACGACGCAGACGGCATGACTGCGGAGCCCACCTGGGGCGAAGGGGTTTCGGCCCTTATGAACCAGGAGGGCATCCATTGCGTGACCTCTGAGTTTTCCGAGAAGGAAGAGGGATCAGCGCAAGCCGGTCCTACTGACTCCTCAATCAGCAGGCCGAAGAAGGGACGCAGCGGGGCGGCGAGGAGGAGGGCACGCAAGGCCAAACTGGCGGCGCAGGGCTCGTCCTCGGAGCAGCCTAGCAGCGACACCACGGAAGCCTCGCTCAACTATCTGTGAACCTAGGCACGTCTGCGGTACCTACGACTGCGGGACGGACCAAGGTTTCGCAGATTAACTTGCAGCACTGCAAAGCGGCCACGGCTCTTCTGAGCCGGGACCTTGATAGGTTGTAAGTAGACATATCCCTGATACAAGAACCCTGGATACACAGGGGACTAGTAAAAGGGATAAGTACAGTTTCAGGATCACTGATCTACGATAGCGCAGAACCGGGTCCGAGGGCCTGTCTCTTCATCAATAAGAGACATGGTGCCCTCAAGTTGAACCGATTCTGCACCAGAGACCTTGCAGCAGCTACCATCAGGATTCGCGTGGGAGGAGTAATAACCGAGCTGGTAATAGCCTCGGCGTACCTCCCGTACGACTCTGAGGACCCTCCCCCTACGAGGGAACTCAGAGAACTGGTGGACTACTGTAAAAACAAGGGGTTGAACTTACTGGTGGGGTGCGATGCTAACTCGCACCACATCATATGGGGCAGCTCCAACACGAATGAGAGGGGTACTGCTCTTCTAGAGTATCTCTCTACAACGGATCTTGAGATTCTGAACAGAGGATCCAAGCCCACTTTTGTCACCTCACGTAGACAGGAGGTGATTGACATAACGATGGGCTCACCAAGAGTGGCCCAAACGATAACAAACTGGCAGGTTAGTGAAGAGGACACTCTTTCGGACCACCGGTTGATAACCTTCGAATTGGCAGGGAGTGATAGCCAGATCCCGACGGAGACCTACAGGAACCCTAGGACCGCGGACTGGCCCAGCTTCCAAGCAGGGCTAAGAAGCAGGCTCGGGGACACCGGTGGGTGGCCGCGGACGGAGGGCGCGATCGAGCGGGAGGCAGATCTACTGCAGACCGCTCTGGTCGGGTCCTTCGAGGCTGCATGCCCGCTAAGGAGAAGGAAAACTAGCAAAAAGGTGGCCTGGTGGAGCGGTGAGCTGAACCAGTTCCGCTCCCGCTCCCGTAGGCTGCTAAACAGAGCCCTGAGGACAAAAACGGACAACGACTGGGACGCCTACAGGAAGGCCCAGAGAGAGTATAAGAAGCTCGTAAAGAAGTCCAAAGAAGCGGCCTGGAGGAGATTCTGCGGGGAGATCGAGGCCCTACCTTTAGTGGCCAGGCTCCGCAAAGTGTTTGCATCAGGCCCGCAAAACAAACTCGAGGGACTCACACTGCCTGATGGCGGGACAACTGAGAACCACGAGGAAGTACTGGCGCACCTTTTTGAGGTACATTTCCCGGGTTCGGAACTTACGGACCGGGGACAGCCTCAAGAGGAGGAGCCCTCAATAAAAAAAACCGGGTGATTGGGTGACGGCAGCCAAGGTTGTCACACCGAGCAGGATAGACTGGGCGATCAAGACTTTTGACCGGTACAAAAGTCCAGGGGTGGATGGGATTTTCCCCGCCCTCCTACAAGAGGGAGGGGAGCCTCTCATCAAGCGCCTGAACCGTATCTTTCGGTCCTGTTTGGCACTAAGATACGTGCCTAAAGCTTGGCGTGAGGTCAGGGTAGTTTTTATCCCAAAGCCGGGTAAAAGCAGCTATGACCAGGCCAAGTCATTCAGACCGATCAGCCTGACGTCTTTCCTCCTTAAAACGCTGGAGAGACTGGTTGATAGGTACATTAGAGAGGGAGCACTGGTTGATAGACCGGTGCAAACCTCACAGCACGCCTACCAGGCCGGCAAGTCTGTCGAGACCGCCCTCCACTGTATTGTTAAAGATATAGAGAGGACGCTCGGCAGGAAGGAGTCGGCCCTATGCGTGTTCTTGGACGTCGAAGGAGCGTTTGACAACACCTCCTTCGACGCCATATGCGAGGCTGCAAGGGAATTCAGGGTAGATGAGTCTATCATCGAATGGATACACCTCATGCTTCGCACAAGAACGGTTACCGCAGGGCTCAGAGGGTCAACCGCGAGGGCGCACGTTAAGCGGTGCTGTCCGCAGGGGGGGGGGTACTATCCCCCCTCCTGTGGACAATGGTCGTTGACGGGCTACTGGCGGCACTCGATGGGCTCAGGGTAAACGTGGTGGGTTATGCTGATGACATTATGATAATGGTCAGAGGCTCCCACTCAGCAGAGATGACGTGGAGAATGCAGCGCGCACTCCACCTCATGCAAGAATGGTGCACCTCCAAGTCGCTGAGGGTTAACCCGAGCAAGACGGAGATGATGCTATTTACACGGAGGAGAGGTTTTCAACCAAAACCCCCCTACATATTTGGAAATGAGCTGCAATACTCCTCGGAGGTACGCTACCTAGGCGTCACCCTGGATAGCAAGCTCAGCTGGAAAAGCCACATCGCCAGACAGGCTACGAAAGCCACTGCCACTTTCTGGGCCTGTAGGCGAATGTTTGGACAAACATGGGGCTTAAAACCGGAAATGGTCAAGTGGATATACACGGCCATCCTGGTTCCCCAAATAACGTACGCTTCCCTGGTTTGGTGGCCCGCTTTGCAGAAGGCCACCAACAGGAAGACACTGGATAAAATTTATAGATTAGTGGGCCTTGGAATCACGGGGGCGATGAGAACGACCCCGACCTTGGCCATGGGGGCCCTTTTGAACATGGCGCCCCCTCACATCTTAGTCGAGGCTAACGCCAAAAATGCTGCGTTACGCCTACACTTCAGTGGTAAGTGGAAGAGGGCAGAGGCGGGCCACGCGTCACTACTGCAGCGCGATGGGGACCTTGAAGGGATCCTAGCGCGAGGAGGGGATTGCTGTGACCGCTTCCACCAATTCGACCACAATTACCAAGTCCTTTATCCCAGTAGGCAGGAATGGATGGAGGAACAAGACAAACTTCTGTCTCCTGGTGGGCTCGTCTGGTACACAGATGGATCCAAAACAGGAACAGGATCAGGAGCGGGAATATGGAGCAGTGGACCCAAAACAAGGATATCCTTGGCGCTGGGAGACACTGCCTCGGTGCTCCAAGCAGAGGTGTACGCCATCTGGACCTGCGCCAGGCTCATCCTGGACAAGGGATACAGTGGCAAGCACATATATATATGCAGTGACAGTCGGGCGGCCATCGGGGCACTCCACCATGTGGTGAAGAAGTCCGGATTGGTGCTTGACTGCAATGCGCTGTTGTCGCAGGTTGCCTGCAGCAACAAAGTAAAAGTTCTATGGGTGCCTGGACACGTGGGCATCCAGGGAAACGAAGAGGCGAATATTCTTGCCAGGGCCGGGGCTACGGTTACTGATCCGGCAAGGATTTGCCATGTCCCAATTGCCATGGATCATATTAAGACCCTGTCGAAACAGTGGGTGGAGGGACGATTTGCGGACCTCTGGCTACGGACAGAAGGCATGGGACACTCGAGGGCCTTGTTTAAAGGTCCCTCGGGCAAGCTAGGCTCTGTATTAATGGGCCTAGACAGATATCAGCTCAAGGCTGTAGTGGGCCTTGTCACTGGACATTGGCACACAGGGAAGCATCTAAGACGACTGGGGCTAAGTGAAGAACCATTCTGTCCGAGATGTACGGAGGAGGAAGAAACACCCCTCCACGTGATTACGAGATGCAGGGCGCTGGAGGACATTCGCAGGAATGTACTTGGGGCGCCCGTACTCGAATCTCTGGACCTTGAGGAGGTTGGGGTGCGCGCCCTCCTGCACTTTGCAAAGGAGGCTCGCCTAACCGACTATCCTACATAATCGGATACCCTCCCGTGAATGGGCACGAGCACAATGGTCCGTATAGGACTAAGCGCTCGGAAATTTTACATTACATAACCAGATTTAGGTTCATATTCTTAGAAAATATGTTGTTAACGAGAAAAAAAAAATTTGGATGATTACAGATAAAAATTGCGATTTCAGGAGTTCCCGCCAGCAAAATACTTGGGTGGCAATCGTCCATGGACAGCACGTTCTAACGCCACTATTTCCGGGGGAAATTACTTGAAAAAAATTCTAAAGTGTACTTCAAACCATAAATAAAATACCCTCCAAGTTTAAACAATTTCAGATTATTCCTTCCCTATTTAAAAAATTCACGAAAAACACCAAAATTTCGGCCTCCTAAACCGGTTTCCCCCCTTAATGTGTCATTAAAAACTTGACGTGTCTCTGGCATGCCAAGTTTTTTTTTATAGCGAATCATGCATAATGGTGAAACTCGAGATACTGATACCACTTTTGAAGCGTTCTGATTGGTCGGCGGCGGCTTCGATATAAAATCGATTCGGACTGTCACGGCCGCTGCAGTTATTGGCGCGTATTGAATGCCAGTATTGGCCACAAGTAAAGATAAATAAAAATCAAGGAGGACGAGCTAAGCGAGCACGATGTTGCTCGTCGTGTAAAATTGACAAATGCATTTGTTCATCTTAATACCATAATTTCATCGAAATCTTAAATAGCGAGAACTTCAACATTTTCCGCGTAACTTCCGAGAGCCAATAAAATTAATCGTATTGTAGAATTAATTTGCAAGTGCCAGCGTAAAGCATCGAGACCATTAACGAAACAATCCTTTTGATCGTTAATTCAATGAATCACGTCACAACACATACAGATTTAAAAATAAAGCATCGCAACAAGTCGTTGAAGCATCTAACAAGGAATACGCTCTGTAACCGGCTTGAGCAGCTGTATCAGCAAAAAATGCAAGAGATATCCACGAATCTCAAGGAAGATGCTGTTCATGTCTGCACTACGACGGATATATGGACCTTGTTACGTCAGGCCGTAACTTCGTGCTACTCGCACAAACGCACCCATAGTTCAGTCATGAGTTTCGAGACTTCAGGTGAAAGGGGGCATTCGGTAGACAATAATACGAGCAAGGGTCCCCGCAGGCCCCGGAAATTACAAAATCTGTTGACAGATAGCGCTGGGGCAGTCGAGGTAAAAGTCGAGGTAAAAGAGTGCGGATGATGGTACAACAGGGCCCGATTTTTCGGAACACCTAGCTCTCTAGAAAGTGTCACCTACGCCCCTCGAGCGAGCGGGGATAGACGAAACTAGAGGCAGCGGGCGGATCGGTTATCGACCGCCAGCCGCGGGCCTTGCTTGACCACGCCTCTCAACGATCCTCGATCACTCGTTGCAGCCGAGCCCGCCTGTGATCACAAGAAAGGGAAATAAAAGAACTCTACTTAGCCCTGAGAGCTCGAAGATTATTGGGGACACCGGGTGAATGCCCTACGATCCACCAAAATCGTCGTTGCATTTTTTGCCTCGAAAATCATGATTTGAACATGACGGAATTATAATTTGGCCAAGTAATAAAAACTATTCCTCCGCTTTTCTTGAAGACCCCCGTAAATGCACAGATTAAAAGAATAAGAGGATGCCACGAGACGAAATAATCAATGTCTCAAAGAACCTTTGGAACTCAAAAGACGGAGCCCCGTAAGATAACGAGGCAAAATGATTAAAAAGCCTATGAACAACCGTAAGGAATATAACATTCGACATGAGAATTTGTTAACATAAGAAAACGGTAATTTGTTAACATAAGAAAATGGGGAAAGAATTAATAGTCTATAAAATCGGGACGCATACATTTAAATATGAATAACTTTCAAAGGTTATAACATTCGACATGATAATTTGTTAACATAAGAAAATGGTAAAGGGATTAATAAGTTTATAAAATCGGGATTCATACATTTAAATACGGACAATTTTTGAAAAGTATAACATTTGGAAGTATACTTGTTAAAATAAACAAAAGGGTGAAGGGTTCAACAATTTATAAATTGGGATTCGCACAATTAGAATAATTAAGAAAGTCAAGATACGTCCCCTCGAGAATATGAAGCTGCAATTTTATATAAAATTTGTAATAACACGTATTAGCAACGACAAGCGATGAACTTTCTACAACAAATTCGAGAAATTACAGTCTGTAAAATTCAAATCCGGGTCAATGCGATCTTGTTAAAAATTCAAGGACTCAGACAATGTACTCTATAGCAAACTTATAAGCTTATAAGCGAAGAAGTCCAAATAAGGCAACAACTGAATCGTTTCAACGAAAAGCGTGAACACCTGGGCGAAACATCGAGAAGGCATTGACGAAAGAGGAAGCCGTGAAGGTGGAGCGAGGGCAAGGGACAGGCGCGGGGTCACGAGCCACGCGCGGAGCCGCGCGCGACCTGCGAGGTGCGGTGTCCTCTTCTAAACATGAGCTAGGGAGTCGAAGACCACGTAGACCACTACCCCTACCATCTCTCAATCGAAGGTCCCAATCATATAAAAAGACAAAAGAGAATCGACGAGCATGCAGTGCGCCCCGAAAATTAGATCTACCCACGTCGAATCTCTGCCCGAGCATAGACCGAAACTTTAAAATCGAATTAACGACGAATTTCTGCCCGACCGCGGACTTAGAAAAAAATCATTTAAATCGATCACGGACTTAGAAAAAATCATTTAAATCGACCGCGGACTTAGAAAAAAATCATTTAAATCGATCGCGGACTTAGAAAAAATCATTTAAATCGACCGCGGACTTAGAAAAAAATCAGCTTCGAAATTAAATCATATCGTGGACTTTGAAGAAAATCAGCTCCGAATTTAAATCGTAACGCGGACTTTGAAGAAAATCAGATCCGAATTTAAATCGTAACGCGGACTTAGGAAATTTCGAGCTCCAATCATCATCGAATTTTAATCCGACCGCGGACTTAGATTCATTCCGTTCTTCGCCAAGATTTTCATTTTTTTCGTAATTCGAACCTTTGTCCTAAACGGGGACTTAGGAGTTCATAGATTTAAATAAGACTACAGTTTTGTATTCTCGGGCATCGACCAATTTTGTATTTTATTTTATAATTTCGCACGCTTCGTATTTCGAGAAATTTGTACATCCGAACTCTGAATTTTGTTACACCACGAGGTGCCGATATTTGTGAACATCATCACGATTAATTACATGTTAACATTCATTGTTGAGAAAAATCGGTTTATTTAATTCCCTCGTTTTACGAATAAAATTCGACGGTTGCATTCTTAAATTCAGTGTCACTGTTTCTTTACGATCGTGTCCTTTCCATCTGCAGCATCAGCATCAAGTTCAATACAAAAAAGGGTAAGTGAAATTTTTAATTATATCGGTGAAATATCATCCGCGCATTGTCTCGAGCCATCATCACATCATCATCATCTCAGACCTCAGTCAAATTCCCTTTGGAGAAGCATTCGCAGCTCGTCCCCGAGTAATTTTCCGAAAGGTTAGACTCGAAACAGAGCTTGCGCGTTTAGTGTACTTCGTCAGATGTGGTATAGGGAGGAGCCTTCCTTCTTGACCAGAGCACGGGTAATCACGCTGAACCGCACTAATACGTGTAAATTTGTCGCTCGAGTAAAATCAACGACACTTTTGACGTAACAACCTCTAGGAGTCGCAGGTTTATAGGCGTTACAGCACATTGGGTGAGGAAACATTAAAACCAGGGTTATTATCGAAGAATAACCCTTTCTCAGTACTTACAAATATTGTCGAAATGTGCCCACTCAATAAATAGTTTTGGATTTGTGAATTTCAGATCGATTCGGAAACTCTGATGCGGAAGTCAGTTGCAATTGCATGTCGGCGATTCCCCGGCACACACTCGGCGGCGAGAATAGCCGATATTCTGACAGAAATCAATGCCTCTTTTGGATTAGATGCTGAGAAAATAGTGGCTACTGTCACCGATAATGGATCTAACTTTGTGAAAGCATTTCGCCAGTTCGGTGCACATATAACTGAAAGCTTTTTGGACGGTCAGTAAAACACATGATATTATATTCATTTCCCCAAATAAATTAAGTTTATTTAAGATATATTTCGAAACATGTAATCTGTACAGAATGTACAAAAACAATTAAGCTCCAAGCCGAACACATATCATGTACCTATCATGTATTTAGTTCTTGTTCCATGCATCTGCAATTTTTTTTGTTTATGTCATACTGTGTAATGTTTAATATGTTTCATATTTTAATCAATTATAGACGAACAGTCTGGTTTCGACGCGGACGAATCATTTACCATTGACCTACCTTCTGATTCGAATTCGCATAACGTCGATGTAGCTCTCGAGGCCGATGAAGCGGTTTACGAACAGAACGATACTCTGAACTCGTTATTGCCTAATCATTTGCGATGTGCAAGTCATACCTTGCACTTGATCGCAACTGTTGACACAACAAAAATAATAAACGCCTCGAGTTGTCTGTCCTCAATTCATTTTGGAGCCCTAGAAAGGTGCACAGCATTATGGAAAGCCCTACGTTCTCCAAAGTCGAATGAAACTATTAAACTGCACGTGGGAGCTGCCTTACCTCGTCCCGTTGTAACACGGTGGAACTCCCTATTTGTTGCGCTGGAGCGTATTATTGCTTTTAAGGAAAAAGTGGTAGAGGTAAGTGCCCTCGTTGGAATTTCAAATGTATTAACTGAGAATGATTTCAGATACATCGAACAATACTTAATTGACAATGTAGGCAACGTTGAATTTAGAGTTGAATTTCCTCCTTCAAATTTTTCCAATAATAATCATGGCGAATTCTGTTATAAGTTTTTCCAACTCCTCTGTGTCCTCCAACAGCGGAAGAATGCATTTCTTCAATAATTTTATACCGATCTTCGGGGGGCGGTTCCCTAATTAGTCCCTGACAAATTATAATTTTTTTGTAACACGTGCACGAATCGCGGCACTTTCCATGGCAGTCTTGCGAGCCGAAAGTGGCCGTTTCCCTGTCAGTCGCGAACCTGTTGTGAAATGACAGAGTCACGCATGCGCAGTTCGCATTTCGTTCACTTTCGTCCCTTGGGAGTTTCTGTCATTCACTTTCGTCCCTTCAATCACAACCTCACTTTTCAGTGTTCGTCTCGCGCGACTGCCATTCCAAGTGCCGCAGATTCGTGCACTCGTTACAAAAAGTATGATGTGCAACACGGGTCGAATTGGCAATTGCGACTCGTGTGATTGCAGCCCTCGCTTCGCTCGGGCAGCAAACCTCACACTCGCCGCAATTGCCAACTTTCGACCCTTGTTGCACAATATACTATTACATCGCTGTGTGCGAAGATTAAACGAAGCTGCGCTACAATTTCTTCCCAAGGCGTATTTAAAATATGTTTTGATTTAGCAATGCTCACCATTTGTAGAGATAATTTTTCAATTAAATTACGAGCACTTTTAAAAACCTCTGAGATATTTCCAAGAATTAGTGTAGGGCCTTCTCCTGAATTATCGGTGATTGGTAGTGCTAAATTAAATCTCCCGTGTTTTCTTGAAATAGATTGTGCTTTATTTAACGTCAAATTTTTCAACTTGGGGAAACAATCTCTGTCCCTTAGCATTATGGCTCCGGAGTCTACAGGTTCTCCTTCGGTCGAGTAAAAAAATATCAGATTATCCTTTCGAGTATAGAGTAAGTCGCGGGACAGCTTAACGTTATTGGCTATTATTCTCCCGCTCATTAATGCAGGTAGCTTCTCGAGGGTGGTGATGCGTCGATTTCTTCGGGGTCTTCGAAGTTGTCTTCGTCACTCGAGGATTCTGACTCACTCGTTTCGAGGGGCCTTAAGTTGATTTTCTTTCTTTTTACCGTTATGCTAATTTCTGGTATTTCGCTGGCCTTGTCGCTCGTTTCTTGGTCGTCGCGACATACTTCATTGTCTTTTGTTTGTTCGACTGTTTCGGTCTCGGGTGGAGTAGTCTTAAGTTCGTTTTCCAATTCTTTATTTTTTTCCGGATTTACCCCGTTTTTTATACACACTGTTGATGCGACCTTTTCCGGCCCCTCCGGAGACATAGCACTCGCCGGGGCGATCCCTTCCGTCGGCTCACAAGGGTCTAGCGGTTCGTGTTCCCAGTCGCATTCCTCTATATCTATATGTGGGGGGATAACTTCGACCTCCTCGTCGTTGCAAGCGGCGTCGTCGTCCGATTCTTCCTCTAATAGGCGCGCGACTTCTGCGTCGGTTAAATTTTTACTGAATTTATTTTTATTGCTACGTGTCGGGTTATTTCGTACCGTGAAAATATTGTTGTCTATAATTGACGTTTCTACCGGATTTCGAGATAATGCGTCGGCGTTAACGTTGGTCTTCCCTGCTTTATATATTATATCATATTCGTTCTCAGCCAATTTTAATCTCCAGCGTAAGATTTTTGGATTTCCATCAGTAGCCTTTCGGAACCACATGAGTGGTTTATGGTCCGTCACTACAGTGAAATGTCGGCCATATAGATAAGGGCGGAAATGTAGTATCGAGTATACAATTGCTAAGGCTTCTTTTTTGTATGTGTCGTATCGCTCTTCCACTTGGCTTAAGGCCCGAGAAGCGTAAGCGCACGGGTGGTCGTGGTTAATTTCCCCCTGGGACAAAATGCTGCCTATAGCGTATTCTGACGCGTCCGTCGTGAGAATAAAAGGTTTGGAAAAATCCGGGTATTGTAATACGGGAGCGGAGCACAGTTTATCCTTCAATAATTCAAATGACTCTTGTTGTTCGGTTTTCCATTCGAAGGCGTTTTCCTTTCTTAGCAAAGCAGTGAGAGGTTTGGTGATTTTAGCGTAATTTTCAATAAATCGTCTGTAATATCCCGTTAATCCCAAAAATTGACGGATGTTCTTGATGTTTTTAAGCACTGGGTAGTTGCGTACTGCTTCCAACTTTTTCGGGTCGGGTCGCACTCCGTGGTTCCCAATTACGTGCCCCAAATATGCGACCTCTTTTTTCAGGAATTCACATTTGTCGGGTTGCAATTTAAAATTTGCGGCTTCTAAACGTTTCATTAATTCGCGGTATATTTTCTTATGTTCATCTAAACTGTGGGCGTATATAACGATATCGTCTAAATAAACGAACACGCCTTGCCCGAGGAGCCCGCTTAGCGTGAGGTCCATTGCCCGTTGAAAGGTAGGAGGGGCGTTCCGTAGACCGAAAGGCATCCTCACAAACTCGTAATGGCCTCGTGGTGTCGTAAAGGCGGTCTTGTGTCGATCTTCGGGAGCGACTTCAATTTGGTGAAATCCAGAAGCCAAGTCGAATACGGAAAAATATTGCGCGCCACCGAGTTGATCCAATATATCGTTAATGTTTGGAATCGGGTATGCGTCGGCTATGGTTTTCTCATTCAGGGCTCGGTAGTCGAAAACGACTCTCCATTTTTTATTGCCTTGCGAGTCGGCTTTCTTAGGCACGACCCACACCGCACAGTTGTAAGGCGACGTCGAGGGAATTATTATTCCTTTGCCAAGCATATCTTCTATTTGTTTACCTATCTCTTCCTTAGTGCATTCTGGCCAGCGATATCCTCTGGTATTAATTGGCAAATCGTCGGTGGTTGGGATGCAATGACGCAATATTGTTGTGCAAGTTAATAAATCTCCTGGGATTTGATACAAATGTGCACTCTCCTCTAACAATGATTCTATACTATTGTTTTCCTCTTCGTTTAATTCTGTAAGTCTTAATAAAGGTTTTATTTGTTCAAACCGATCCTTTGATATTTCCTTTGACATTACGCAACACTGTGTTTCGTTAAGAGGGAGCTGGCATTTTCTGCCCCTACTTAAATTCTGTATTAATGCGATATTCATTATTTTATAATATATACTGGAATGATTATTGACTTCGATTTGATTTTCCTTTTTTATCTTGTTTCCTTCTTTATCATTTTTGTTATCACGTGATGCGACTGAGGCGTTACTCGTTGACGCTATTGACTCCTGATTTTTCTTTTCTATAATTTCTTCGGTTTCGATTTTTTCGTTTATTTGTGTTTTTAATTCCGGTTTTCCCTCCAATTTATTTCCTGCATTTTCCTCGACTCTCTTAATTTCGTATGAATTTTCTTTACTTTCCATTTCATTTTGCTCTTGATTTCTGAAACTGGGAAAAATTTTGACCTTTTCTGTGGGTGAACCAACCCTCATAAACTCTGAGTGCGGCGGCCCTGTCTCTTCGACGGCGGACGGCGGCGTCGATGGCCCCCGCGTTTTCGTAAGGCCCGAGAGACCCCCTTTTTTGTAACTGTTTCGAGAGGAATTTCTACCTATCATATTTATTTTCATTATTTCCGGAAGGCAATGATTCGTGTTAGTTTCATCTGGCTCACTTTGACCCTTGTGGTTTTTCGGAACAACTTTTGATTTTTCGTTTCTTTCTTTAGTTTGCTTCGGACCGATCTCAGGGACTCTCTGCAAATTGGCTTGACATGCAGGTTTTATCTTTACTAGCATCGGTTTATTTTCTTTTACGAGTATTCCTTTCTCTAAGGGCCAAATTTCCGAAGGGGGTTCGTGTTCTTGGTTCTTCATGTTCGGGTCTACTTTCACTCTTCCCGCTGCCGAGGTGACCGCTATAAAATTTAAGTATGGTTGCCCCGCGTTCTCGTCGTGGGTCGACGGTTCCTGCCGCGCACGTGGGTGCGTTACGCCTGCGTGACTCCCGATTTCTATTGTGATTTTTTTATCAATGTTACTTTCTTCAACCCGACTTATTATTTTCTCTGTTTCCTCCAATAGCTCAGTTTCGTAATGGTTTTTGCTTTGTGCAATTTCATCGTTCAATTTTAATTGTTCCAGTGAGTAGTTAATTATCTCGTTTTTACCAGTTTCAATTTCCTCCTTTTCCCGTGATAACTTTTCACAATTCAATTTCTTTACGTGACTGAGATTTTCGACACCCTCGAGGGATTCTGTCCCCGCTGTATATGCGAAATCTTCAATATTATTAAAATTCTCAATTGGTTCTGCCCGTTCTTTGGTGTCAGATTTCTCGATTATTAGGTGACAAATTTCATTTTCCATTTTATTTTTACTGATTTTTACTCTCACATCTGTTTCTCTTGACTGTTCATTATATATTTCTTTCTTGCTAGCGTTAATTTCCTCAAGTATTTCGTTTTCCAATCTCATCTTCTCGCCCGGTGAATTTTCAAAGACTCTATTTTTAATAAAATCGTGACTGTCGACATCCTCGAGGGTTTCCTTCCCTACTGTCCACGCGACATCACATAAATTTTCAACGTCAATGGGTCCTGCCCGTTCCTCGGTGTCAGGTTTCCCAATTGTAAGAGAACAATCTTTATTTTCAACACAAATTTCCATTTTTCCACAATTTCTAGAGTCTTCCCTTTTCACCACGGTTTTCGAGGGATAAGCTTCGAAATTTCTTGATTCTTTGCTAATCTCTGGATTTTTCCTAAACTCACTTGTTTCATTCGCATAATATTTATTTCGTCCCGCATTATTTAAAACCAGTTTTTCATCCGAATTTTTCATTGCTTCTATACAATTTCTATCTGTCTCTGAATTTGATGACTCTAATTTCAACTTTTTCCCAATATCATTCTTTGCACAGGTTTTTACAACCTTTGATTGATCATTTTTCAATTTATTTTTTTCCTCTTCCGGTTTTTTCAGTACCGGCTTAATTATTTCTTTGCCAATAGAGATTTCCTTGTTTAATTGCCGTAATTCCGATGAGGGTTCGTGTTTTTCCTTTCGATGAAGGGGAGTCTCTTCAGAATTTAATTTGTCGTTGTAACTTTCCTTTTTATTAGGTTTATTCTCGTTGGAATATTCCCGTGATTTTAGCTCCATTACCGGCACATGCAATTCTATTGCGCACTCGTTACTGTTGGTGATATAAATGTACGCTTTTCCGTTATTATTTTTAACAAAACCGTTTTGTATTTCGACACCTTTTACTGTATTCATAGGGTATAAATAACCTTCCCTCGTAGCTAAATTCTTTACTCTGACATAGCATAACTTGGTGGATTTTGCAGGAACAACCATTGTCTCGGGTGTCGCGAACGATATAATTACGCATTGCATTTCTAATTGTCGGTTTTCGTAATCAATTTTTACTCTATTTCCGTCTAAATATTCAGATCCCAGAATCCCGGCTTCTTTTATCGGAAAATCGTATTCTACTACGTGAAAGGTAGCGTAGCGTCCGAACATTTGAAACGTGACGCAACCGAGTGTATAAATGGAGTTTCTCGTGATTCCTTTCAGCCGTAGTATCTCTCTCCGATCTATCGGGGTACTAGGGTCTACGAATTGCTCTTTGGCAATATTTGGACCGGCTCCGGTGTCGATCATAAACGTGACAGGCTGTGTTAATTCCGAGGCTGTTATTATCACACTAGGAACGCTGCCTTCATCGTTCGCGTGAATATTGAATATACGAACTACTCGTACTGCTGATTCAGATTGGTGCCTCTGATATGGTGTACTGGGCGCGACGCTTGTGGGGTCTCCCTGATCGCGCTCGTGTTGGGGAGACCTCTGTCGTTTCCTTGGTTTCCGTATCTCGGTCCATTGTTCGGTCGGACGGGGCAATCACGAATAAAATGCCCGGATTGTTTACAATAATGACACAGCCCTGAGGGCTCCGTGGCGTTGTTCGGGCGTTCGGTATTTTGACGATTGTTCGCACTATTATTGGTCAAGGGTTGTGAATGATTATTACGGAATGGGCAAATGTGAGCTCCGTGACCTTCTTTTTTACGGATTTGACATTTTATCTCGTTTGGACCCGGATATCTCAAATCTTGCGGAACATGTCCCTGCGATGGATGCACTGGTCTGAAAGGAGGGCGGGGCAATCGCGAACATCTATCAGCTGTATGACCGTTGTTTTTGCATAATTGGCAGAATGTATTTTTCTCATCTTCTCTTATTCCCGGGGGAAAGATTTTATAACAGCGATCAGCGGTATGACCCCGTTTGTCACATACCTGGCATATTGTCAATGACGGGGCTTCACTGGTCACGGGGCTTGTTGCTATTAGTAGGAGGAAACATTTTAAAGCATTTATCGGCGGAATGACCAGTCCTCTTGCACACCTGGCAAACGGGCGGGTTCTTTATTTCGTTTCCGTACGATTGGTCGCTGACTACCTGCGCGTGGGCCGTCTCCTTCCTTACGCACTCTTTGGCGACGTGTCCCTTCTACTCACACAACTGGCAGGCCGGTTCCTCGCTTACTACTACATGCACACCGCGCCACCCCTCGGTTTTACTACCTCGGGCGTTAGATGCCTCTGGACTGGTTCCTCTCAAAATTGCTTGTGAGACTAAATTCTTCTCGACTTGTACTGCTTGGCTAATTAATGAATCAAGATCATCATTTGGAACTAATCTTTGTTCAATTTCGGGTTTTAATCCGTGTAAGAAACACGTGGGCAGGCTTTTCCTGGTATTTTCAATAAATGCCGCTGTTAATGGATTATTGATATTTCCTTCATACTTCTCGAGTATTGTCTGTCCCAGATCTCTTATGCGATTCGAATAGGTTATTACTGACTCCTTTTCAAGTTGATATATTGATCCTAGTTCCCCTTGCAATTGATAAATGTTTCGTTTAGGCGCGTAGATTTCTTTTAGGAATCGTTCCAATTCGGAAATATTTTCAAACTGTTTTTCTTGTATTGTCCTGCGTGGTTCTCCGATTATTTTTATTCGCACGGCCTTTACTAAGTTTTGCTCGGCTCCTGGTCCCATCATAGCTAAAGCTTCCCTGCATCCTTGAATGAACAACCCGAGTGACATGGTGTGCCCGTCGTAATTAGGGATTACCGCTAAAGCATCCCTCAGGGAAAGAGTTTGGTTGTATAGTCCCATTTTGGTACTCGGTTTTTCGATTTCTTCAATTACTACTGTTTTTACTTCTGTTTCTGGTTTTGTGTTTGTATTTTTATACGTATTTTCGCTAGGGTAATCTTTAGAACACCCAGGAGCGGGTTCGTTATTTTTAAAGTATAGGGCTATATTTTCCAATAAATTTCTAGGTATTATTTTCGGTTTCTTCAATATTGACTTTACTATTGTGTTTTGTTTTGTGGTATTCCTCGGGGTGTCGGGGAGAGCAGTTTTATATTCAGTAGCTTTGAGAGGTGTCGAAGTGCTTAACGGTGTCCCGTATACCTCAGGCGGGGTGTTTGTAGGTGCGGGCTTGCCGGTTGACGGGCCCGCTTGAGCGGAGATATCTTTACCTGCCTCGGCGCGTGCCACCTTCGGTGCCTCTAAAAGATTTTTCGTGCGGTTGGGGATTGTGGGCCTCTGCCCTGTGCTATCGCCTTCGCTACTAAGATCTCTTGATATGAGTAAATATCGGTTGGTCCCGTAATTGGGGTCTGGAATATATCCTACTACGGCCCAATTATTTGCGGAAGATTTTCCGTTAACTGAGAGTAAGTGTTCACCGAGCCTATTGTGCTCTTGAGTTTCTACTAGTTCGGGAGTTTCTCCGGGGACACTGAGGAATATCTGTGTTTTATTTAGGTCTTCACTGTCGTATGATTTCGTATCGTCTCTTTCCTCTATGGATTTAGTATTTTCCTCGTCGTCGTTTTTAGTTCTGTATGTTTTAACACCGTCCTCGGTTACTTCTGCAGATTGTAAGTTTTTGTTAGACTCGAAACTAAGTCTCACTACCTTTCCTCCCGTAGGTTTGTTAGTTTGTTCGTCTTCCGTAACTGTTTCTGTTGATTCGTCGGATTCCGATTCGGAATCTTTTCCCGTGTCGGGGCTTGTTGGGGGATCGGGAATGCTCCTGTCGGGGGGTTCTTCACCTGTTATCTCAGGGATCTCGTGGGTTCTGGTCACTGGATTAAGAGTATTGGTGTTGTCACCTGTTGTACGTCGACTCCGTTCACAAGGATATTCTCTAACTATTTTATCATCTAATGAAATCTTTGACCGAGTTCCGTACATTTATGATGATTTTATATATATATATATATTTTTTTTTTATTTCCGCAGTTTGCGAATGTAAATAAATTTGTCCTTTTTACAAGGCTTCGGTCTTTTTGTGTTGATTCTTTGTTTAATTTGACATGCGCTTACACACCACCGAGTTATTATTTTTTATATTTTCCTTACCCACTCGCACCACATCTATAATTAGAACCGATTTTTATTCCTCAGTCTGTCTCTTATATTTGTATAATTTTTCTCCGATTTGATTTTTCTCTCGAATTATTCCTCTTTTTTTTCTTTAATCGTAGTCGATGCGAACTATTTTATGTTTGTTTTCGGTATTTAGTGGTTCCTCGCTTCGCACAATCGGGAGTTGTTTGACTGTTAATTTGCGTGTTGCCTCTGCTCTTCGGCGACGTTCTATTAATTTTTGAAAATGTTTTCGTTCTAATTTTCGGAGTAAGTCTTCTCTGTGTTTTAATGACTGTTTGTGATATGGTCTTTCCGTTCCGTTCGGAAAATAATACAAGGGCTGAGGGCCTCTCGATTTATTTGATTCGTTGTTATTAATTTCAGAGTTTGTAGTGGGTTTTTTTATTAACTTTAGTCAATTCTGTTGACTCGTTTGGGTTTATTGTTGAATGATAATCGAATTGCGTTAAATCTCCTTCTCTGCTGGTAATGTTTCCCTGATAATCTTTACTCAGCTTTTTAAAATAATTCGCTCGTCCTCCGGACCTTCTCTTGCCATTAGTGTGGTTTGGCAGATAAAAAGAAAATTTATTTACACCTTTCCTCGTATTGTCGCAGTGTTCGAATCGCGTTTTTAAGTTTCGGTACAACTTCCACAGGGTCTCTCGTTATAGGGTTCACAGGAGGTTTAAAGCCCTCGCCCCGTATGGCGCAGGTACTTGGACTGACGTTTGTAAAGACCACGTGAGGTCTCTCGTCCTTAAAAGGAGGGTATTTTGTTGAAGCCTCGCCTCGTATGGCGCAGGGTATTGAAGCAACGTTTTCAAGACTTTGTTCTGTGAAAAATTCTACTGTTCCTTTCGCTATGGCTTTACGGGAGGGTATGCAATCTCGGGTCGTATGGTGCAGACACCTAAGTCGAAAATAATATTGAGTTCACTCAATAAATTGCGTAATACCTCTTGTTTTACGATTTTGGATGTGTCACTTCGTAGCGGTGGTTGTGAGTTTGAATTTCTTCTTTGATACGCGTATGTTTTTACCCGGTTTAAGTTTTATTACTATTATTGTTATATAATTATATATATATTTTTTTATATATTTTTATTTAATTTATTGATGATGTTATTGTTTCCCCCTATGTAAGCTTTGGGAGTTATTCAGTAATTACCGAAGGGCTGGTAAAGGACATGGAGTGTTCGTCTGAGTGTATGAAGATAAGTAGGTTTAGTAAAAAAAAAAAGAAAATAATTCAAGTCTGTCAGGTCGAGGACGTCGTTGTGGCCAGGTAGAATACTCTTATTCTGTATTAAATTTTTGAGTTTACCACCCTTTTTAGGGATTTTTTCAATTGGGATCTCACTACTGAATTTCTATTACTGTTGATTCTTCTTAAAGAGATTTTTTTCAGAAATTGTTCTTTTGTAATTATCTCGATAAGTTCTTGAGTAACTGCTTTTAACTCGGCAATGCGCATGTAAAGTTCTACCAGGTTTTTCAATGTTTCCATTTAATTTTCAAATACTCAATTTTTAGTTTCTACAAATCGATTTGTTATTAATTGTTGAATGGTTCATATCTCTCAAATTATTTAAAGTAGCACTCTAAAATCCCGGACGAGCCCCCAAAAATTTGTTACGTCAAAAGTGTCCTTGATTTTACTCGAACGCCAATTTTACACGCATTAGTGCGGTTCAGCGTGATTTACCCGTACTCTGGTCAAGGAGAATTGATCCTCCCTATACCACACCTGACGTAGTACACTAAACGCGCAAGCTCTTGTTTCGAGTCTAACCTTTCGGAAAATTACTCGGGGACGAGCTGCGAATGTTTCTCTAAAGGGAATTTGATGGAGATATGACGCGATGGTGAATTGAGACGAGGCGCGTTCTATGGTTTTATAATATAATTGAAAATTTCACTTACCCTTTTGTATTGCTGTGGACGATGAGGATGCAGATGGATGGGCACTAGGGTGGTCCTAGCAGCATGCCAGTAAGATAAGGTAAGATGAGGTAAGGTAAGGTAAGTAGACACTGCTGAATGAACACAAGTTGAGAAAAAAAATCGTTTAGTATTTGAAGAATTTCGCAAAATACTTCGTCTAATATTTGAGATGCTCCTGACAACATGAAATTAAAAACGAAATTTCTGTAAATCCTTATATAATTTTCCTTTATCAAGATGCAATAAATATCATGTACAGGTCCCGAGATAATGGTTTTACGTCTGGAAAAGCGTCAGAGCGTAGTCCACTCGACATTTAACAAAGAAAACTAATTTTTTTCGATACTCGAATAATATAAATAGTAAAGAATGAAAAATATATTTCATCATCCACCAGAGTGAAAAAAGATAGAAAAGGAATGTTGATAGGATGGTTCTACCACCATTCTATCAACATTCCGTTTGTAAGCATAAGAAGAATCTTATATTTGAGACGTCGTGTGAAGCGGTTATGAAGGACCTCGAATTCTCGGTTCTGCCGAGAAGTAACGAGTCTTCTTGAGATTTATCTGAGGTGAGCCTTCCGTGTCAACGGCTTAATATGAAAATCGAAGTAACTAATAATCCCCCGAAAAATGATCCAGGAAAAATATCGCTACCGGACATTTACCTCTTAGACCACTTTTAAGAGGCAGTAGCATTTCCCCACTCCAGTTCCAATTTTTGAAAGCTATTTTCTCCTAAACTATTCGGCAGATAGAGCTTAGATTCTGATAGAATGTGCTGAAGTATTGCAGAAGACAATAGACAGCGCTAGGTGCGAGAGAGACAGCCCTATAGGCGACGAAGTTCCGACATCATTGCGACATTCCGACAACATTGGACGACGAAATTCCGAGCGAAGTATGAAAGCCTCTTAAGGCACTTCCTTGGACGTCTCGCTTCGCGCTCCGTACGGTTTGAACATCGCGCTTCGCGCTCCGTACGGTTTGAATTTCGCACTCCGCACGGATTGGACGTCGCGCTTCGTACGGTTTGAAAGTGGCGTTTCGCGCTCCATACTGTCTGAAGATCGGCTTTATGCTCTGTTATAGTTAGTGCGCTTATCTTGTTCGGTCTATTGAGTGCGGAAAGTCATTTCTCACGGTTTAAAAAGAAAAATGAAGCTTATTAAGAAAGCAGCCCTAATGTAGATGCGGCAAAGATAAAAAAAACATGCGGCAAAGATTTAAAAAACCTGTTGGTACTATGCAAATAATAAAACAATATTCAAGTATTTTTCTTTAATTTTTCATTATCGGAAAATATGCATCTATACCCGTTGCAAAAATAATACATACACGTCTTTTGAATTGCGAGGCCAATTGCGCCGTTCAATTGTTAAATCGATGACAAATATCCATGCAGTGCCCTTGCCTCGCACCATTGTCGTATAACGTACATCTTCATTCTCACGATGTCTGAATATTGCACTCGTAACTTTATAACTATGATTGTTGACTCTCACCGAAGACGTGGTTACTGCTTTAATGTTGATCTTTATTACTTTTTTTTCCTTTTTCTTCTATACGATCATATCTTGGTAATCGAACAATCAAAACTTGCTTTGTCAATTCAACTGATGCAGTTTCAAGCACAAATACAACTCTGCATTCCTTACAAGATCCATCTGAACTTCTCCAATTCAATATATTGTAATCAAATATATGCTGCAACGTTGGTATTTTTTTCTTCGTTAAACTTGTTGGTAATTCTAATGCTAGAATATCATTTGATGAATTGGCATCAGTCACCGTACAACCGCAAGAAGGGCACCATCTTTTTGTAGTAAGTTTGTGTTCTACGGCGCTGCGAAAAGCGGATACTTTTTCAAAGAGAGATTTCATAAAGACAATAATATCACGTTGTTTATTATCGGTAAAGTTAATAAAGTTATGACTTGCAAATTGTCGTACTGTGAATGTATTAATAACAACTTCAGTATTTGTCGTATATGTCTCAATGAAAGATTTCAAGGCATCCCTTATCTTACCACGAAGGATCTCGTCGCAGATCGAAGAACAATGTATTATACACTGCAAGACACAATTTACGTAACTGGATACACCGTCATTATTAGGGAGTCCCCTTACAGTTTTGTGAAATGAAATACTTTGATCATCATCTGTTTGACGTTGACGGTTTAAAACGACCTCATGTATAGCCCAAACAGAATCCCCTATCTTAGGACCTCGAGTTTTTGCAATATCAATAACCATAAGGTCAGGTCTGTATTTTCTTCGTAACCTATTGTATTGTATTATAGCTTTTTCATTTGCTTTTACTGCCGCCGGATCATAATTAAGGGCTTACATACAGTTAGAAGGCTTTAAAAAGACGGATTTTCAAGAATTTTTTTCGCGCAGACTATTCAATTTATTAATTTGAAAATTGGTGTACATATTATAATAACCTTATAATATATTAACATATTTTTTATTTGTAAAAATAATCATCGCGAATGTTGCTATCGCCGATCTCCTAGAGCTCCGCAAAAAAAACAAATTTTGCGGTGATCACGATATCTCTGGACCGGATTATCTGAAATGAAAAAACCAAATAAATTTCGTTAATATAATACATTATCTAGTATTTAATCGAAGGAATTATCGAAAAAATAATTTTTGACAAAATGGCGGCTTCTCAAAATAAAAGACTCGATTTTGAACGAAAATTTAAGCCTTAAATTGTTTATAAAATGGAAAATATTTATCGGAGAAAAAAAATCTTCTATTAATTACTAAAAAATCTAGTTAAAAAGGTTGTGTTAAAATTTGAGACTGATCGGTTCAGCCGTTTTGGAGAAATCTTGATCACCGATTTTGAAAACATAGTTTTGAGAAAAACGCGTTTAAAGTTTCAAAAGCGTTTTACATGTGGTAAATTTTGTTTTTTTTTCAACTTACATGGAGTCATCTATTCCAGGGCCATATAATAATCCGTTCGCATCGTTGGCAGCTTCTAATAATTCGATTTGATGCTGTCTGCGAGCCATTCTTCCCTCTCTGGTGCTCTCGTGTGATCTCAGGTCGGAGATCTTGATGCGCTGCGCATCTACTTTATCTGTGTATGAATGCGCATTGGACCCAAGTGAGACGCCCGTTGCATTCATATAATATAAAAGGGCAGCTGTCCCTTCATTGAAGATGTCAGCAGCTATATATGCAGCCATTTCCACCGTTTTTGATCCGGCTGGAAGTACTTTTGGAGAGATCTTCCACACCAGTTGGTTATAGCTTTCATTATTGTTTTGGGTGAAACCACCCACACATCTTTCCAATAATTTTTCATTGCTGAGATCTTCATAAATGGGCCTCAGGGCTCAGCAACTTCTTGTGGAAATGGCTGATAATCATGCTTATAAACTGATAAGTTATCAGCAGCTGCTGCCCGCTGCCAAGAGCACCATGAGTCCAATCCGATCGGACACTTTGCGTGTTGTTGATTTTCGTCTGTCGAGCAGTAATGATAAAATGTGGCCCAGATTGCATTACTCATATTCTCAACCGAATCACAATTTCTCCTAATTGCTAAGCCATAATAAACTGTCAACTTGTCGATCATTTTTGCTGTCAGCTTGCCTTTTCCACCGAGAGTTTTTTATTTTATTTTTTTTCCATCCTTTTTTTCCACCGTTTCCACTTTCTTTTTCACACAATTTCGGAGTCGCGTTCCCATTCTCTTCTGTACGTGTCCAATACATTCCTTCTTCACGACTTCTTGATCACCGTATGGGGCAGCTTTCAAAATCCCGGAGTACGTTTTAGAATCACCGTCTCCAATGTAATTTCTGTACTGCACTCCGAATTTTTCCACTGAACGCTTGAATAGGTCGATCACTGCATCAACTTCCATTTTTCCAGAAGAACCTGAATGATTACAACTGCAATCATCTTGATGGTTTTCATACCATTGTTGATATTCTTCACTATCAAGTTTGCTTTTCCAAGTTTCGCATTGTTTGCAATAGGCACTTTTCACGAGGATATCAATTACTTTCCCAGAATAATATCCGATCAATGATGTCACTCCATACAAGGAAGTATATCCTCGCTTTTTCCAAGTTCCATCGCCGGACACGGTAAGCTTTGCAGATTTTTCGTCACCTTGGTGTTCAGCAGTCAAGTCTTTTTCTTCATGGCAAGCATGCTGAAAAAGTTTGTCGGTTACTGTTTTCACACAGGAATGTATATTCTTTATAATTAAATCGTAGGTGGGATGTGTTAGGAAAGCGGGCATGTCCATTAATCCACAAAATTTTGCAGCACCTTTTAACCCTAATCCAAGAACTCTCATGACAAACAAAAAACGCCGATTTATCTCATAAGAATGCTCGATAAAAGGACTAGAATTTATGCTACGAGATGGACACTGATCGCACAACAAAACAATTTTAAACCCGAGTCCTCGTTCAGAAGCAGTTTCAAATTTCACATTTCCGTTACAGGTTTTGCACTGCACAAATTCGGAGATGGCCGCGAAAACAGTAATAAAATTCAAAATTCGGTAGTCAACGGACGGATCGCGCGACACCAAGATTTCCTCCTGCATTCTTATTTTTTTGCAGAGGCACTGAAACTGGACTCATCCGTTTCAGCTGTTTTCGGATTGAAAACATTCTTTCGTTTCTTCGCTCTTGACTTGTACACTTTCGTTGATTTTCTAAGTTCTCTGCTAGACTTCATTTTCACGATATTATCGAAGGCACAAGTACACTGACACGACTTTACTGTTAGGCTTCTCTGCTGAGACTGACGACTACTTTTCAAATTTTGGCAACTGAGAAACATACAATAGAAAATGACAAAGGAAAGAGAGTAGGATAGACAAGGAAAGAAGGGACAGCGCCTCAGGTAGACAGCTGGCGCGCCGGTCCCCGACTGTGAGACACGCCTCCCTAACGCGCCTTCATAAATGTGTCTATAACTTCGAAAATATTCGTCTGATTGACATAAAATTTTGAGTGTGTATGCTCAAATATATGTATATTCAGAAAATACAAAAAAAACGATTTTTTGAAAATTACAAGTGTATGTAAGCCCTTAATTAGATGTAATGCTTGTAACGACGTTACTCGTGAAAGCGCAACATAAGTTTGTCCACAACTAAATGTAGAATTGCCTGCTTCTACAAGAGCATTCTTCAAGCTTAAGCCTTGGCTTTTATGAATTGTTATACCGTAGCTAAGACTTATCGGGAATTGTTTTCATATAACAAATGCTCTGTCCATTATTTCGAACTTTACATTCGAACGTTCTAACGTATATTCTAGTCCGTTCGGCAGTAAAATTTGTATCCTTTCGACATCGTTTGTGTCGCTGCCTCGTCTGAGCGACACAATTGTAGCAATGGCTCCATTGACAAGGCCTAAAGTAACATAGATATTTCTTCTTATCATAATTTTAGCGTTCACTTTTACAGTTATGACCTTTGCTAAACCAGCTGTTCGTGAAGTATCTTCCTCATCGCTAAGTAACATTTTTGAAACTTTTTTCTTCATGTAAGGTTCACAATCGATTACATCGCGAGCAACAAGCTTTATTTCTTCGGATGGAATGCGTGATAACGTTGCAGCATTTAAGGCGTCACACTGAGCACAAGTGGGAAGTAAGCAGACAGTATCAGATGGCAATTTAACCATGTAGTTACATAGTTCGCGCAATCGACCATCGATAGATGTTTCAGTGAACTGCATTTTTCGTGTTTCCAAAATTGCCGTGTCAGAAGTATTGACCACTCCTATTCGAATTCGTGATAACATATCTCGATACGCGAGATCGCCTTTTTGACGCATATTAATTGTTAATTCGTCATAGGTGAAAAGTCTGCACCACAAATCAACGGATCCTAATGCTCCTATTAATTCCTCAACTTGGCCAATACATAACATAACGAAAGGGGGATCTTCGTGCACAGGCGGAAGTTGCAATAAATCGCCAAAGAGAAGGATGTGTTTCTGGCCAAACCATCCATCCTCTAATTCACCAGTGTTAAATATTTCAGATAATCGCAGGTGAATGTACATTAATGGACCGTTTAAAATCATTGAAACTTCATCAATGATTATTAAACTAGCATTTCTCATTTCGTCGCGCAATAATTTTAGGACTGCGTCGGAAAGTTCTCTGTATTTGGCTGTGCGACCATGCTCAACCGGCAACTGAAATAGTCGATGGATCGTGAACCCATCGATATTAAATGCTGCAATGCCAGTCGGCGCAGCCACAGCTGTATCTTTTCCAAGAGTTTTTTTAGCCCAACATCTTAATGTCTTTATTCAAAAACTTTTTCCTGTACCTCCCTCTCCACGAACGTAGAGTCGTATTAATAATATAATTCTCGGAAGTCATGCCACTAGGAACTTTGTCAAATACTCGTTTGTGATCAATATTTAACTCCGCAATCATTTGCGTAAGATTTTCGAGATCTAATTTATCGGCCATAGCTTTTACGTCCTTCATTGCATCTTCTGCTTCTTTGGGTAGGCATTCCAACACTGCATCCGCGCCAGAAGTAACACTTTCCGCGGGATCTGCTGCCAATTTTTTCTCAACTTGTTCATTCATATAATCTATTCCTCGTTGTATTTCATCTAATTTTTCGTGATAACGATAAGCATCTTCTAATTGTGACTTCAACGAGAAGAATGCATCGGCGTATGTGTCGCGCCCATTTCTCAACTCGTCAGTATCCTTCCATGGCTTAAGGAGGTCGTCTGACGGAATATTCAATTCGTATAAATTCGAGAAAAGTGCGAGAGAATTGCGAACACTTCTCGATGGTATAAAAATATTAAAAAATTCATGCACATTAAAGGTACTGAAAAGATTAATTTTGAATAATAATAATTCTAAAATGTTATTAACAAATTGATTAAAACAAAATTGTTTAACAAATATTTCGGTGACCCAAGTTTTTTTGTGGATGAAAATGATTCCTTCGTTTTTCTGATATTCGGACATCATCTTTGCTTTAATGAATTCATGATCAGTAAGGCGTACTGATCTTTGGGCATACTGCCCATTGATCCCGTAAGGGTATAAATCTGGAAAACACATTACGTCCAAATCTTTATGACGCTTGTCAACAGGAACATCATGAATCTTTAACATTTGATAGAGCTCTGTTGCAGTTTTGTTTACCCGTTTCTCGTGTATTGGATATATTGTAAACTGTTCATAATATAAGTCAGATTGCGACATTTGCGTCAAGAGTGCAGCTTTTTTGTGTTCATTAATGTCAAGAATGGGCTTATTTTCCTTTTCATCAGGAATTGTGCAATAGTTCGTTATTTGTGTAACTAAGCCAGATTGGACTTGAGTAACGTCCTGAAATTCTACGTCGGGTAAATCATCAGGTATTAAATCTTTATGAGACGATGGCAAAATTATTTCTTGGTAAAGTGGATTATGCGATTTCAACCATTTTAACGCATTCCACACTTTCTTTAAATCTACCAATCTTTCCCATACTATCTTTGATTTTGTTGGTATGCTACGAACTAATATATATAATTCATGATTGCGATTAATTGCTTCAGTTGGGGGACATATCTTTTGTAACGTTTCTTCCAAAGGTAACGGCAGATGGAAAGTTCTTCCTACGACTTTTGGAACCTTGCACCTGTGAGGCATATTTTTTTTGAAACAGGATCTAATTTTTGAACAGTTTGAAACGCTTTGACCCGTTATATTAAGATGCGCTCGAAATCGTTTAAACACCTTATTTCAAATGGCCACGATGGAACATCAAGATTATTAAGAATACAAGTTGGAGGCATCGTATTTTGACGAAATTTATCTCGACAGTATCGACACAGAAAGTTATATTCCTTCGGTGCGAAGTCGCGTTTTTTAACGTGATCCATTAAATTGTTCCAAATTCGTCCGAGCATGGTTTTAGAAAGTTCAATAAGACTACCGCTTCTTTCACAACACAACTTTTCACAAGAAATACATTTGAAGCGTGGGGTATCAGTGATTCGTTTTGTGTAAAGTCTAAAAGCATAGTTATACTTTGCTTGTATCTCATCTTCATTCAAATTAATCTCTGCAGTCTTCGGTTCACAAGTTTGTGCTTTCGTTTGAGCTTGATCAGAAATGTAGCATAGTTTGGTAATATCATTGTTATTCAAAATTTCATCCAAATCGGTCAATCGTTTGTCAAAACCCATCAAACTGTAAAACAGTCTTTTAATATACCGTATTTTTGGAAAATGTGGTGCTAAAACTTCCATTGATAAGAATTCAGACCTGCATGATTTGGAGTTTATATAACAGCCGTGAGAATGGCCAAATTTATTAATGTTGATTTTATTCGTGCACATATATCCACGGCATAAGAATTGTAACGCGCTTTTTGAGGGCGTTACAAAAAGGGCACTGTAGTACGGCCTTCTTTGCGTCGATCGCCGACCTCGCGGGACACCCGGCGAACAGTCCTCCCCGGGGCACTCTCACCGAACGGAAAAGACTCACTGATATGACTGTTTTTTTATTGTTTTTTTAATGTACCCGACGCTGACGAGATGCACTGCGACGAGCGGGAGAGAGCCGTTGGCTACCGTCACCGATTCCCCGGGAGTTGGTAATTCCCGGGTCTCGCCGTTGCTACGCGAGAGAGAAGGACGGAGAGACCCTGCCGCCCGCGAAGAGCCAGCGACGAGTCACTGCTGGGAGGGAGACGGAGAGAGGGGAGCCCTACGGCCGCCTGCGAACAGCCGCCGATCAGCTGCTGTCGCGCGAGACTTCGCGCCTCGCCGCCGTCGTCGTTTCCCCCCACCGCGGCTCGCTACTGCTGCTCGGCCGCGTGCTGCTTGGCGTTTTGCTTGAAATTCATCAATCCATGCGTCGCCGAATTATTCGAGGGTCTCTGTTGTTTTCCGGGGATCTCCGGCGATTGCGAACGAGCGCCTTGTTCTTCTTTATTTGATCTCTTGTAAAAAAATAGGGTCAGCGGCGCCGCCGCCTCGCGTTGCCGATTCGAGGTTCGCGCGCGAAACCGCCCCCCGCCCGCGCGGCAACAGCGTCGTCGTCCCGCGTGTCGCGCTACGCGACCTGTAGTTCGCGCGAATTTAAGGAATTTCGGGTGACGAGGGGAAGGGACGGGGAGACGAGCGCGTCGAGACAAGTCATTGTTCGTCCGGCTGGTGTAACGCGAGGTTGGCGTCGACGTCGCGGGGACAGAGGCCAACGCTTTTCCGGGACTTTGGGTTTACGGGACGAGGAATTTGGAGGTAGGGTCCCTCTCGGAGGTTTCCTCTTGGATTTGGTGACAGTCTCCGGGTGCGCGGGTGTTGGTTTTTCGCGACCGCCCGACGACCGTGGGGTATCCGTCGTGTGCGGGAATAATCGCGGTAGGACCCGTATAGTGAGCGTCATATTATTCTCGAGATCGCGGTGAGAGTGCCCTCGGCTCGCGAGCGGTCGGTCTCAAGGGCGGACGATCGTCGCCGTTTTGGTAAGCGTACCGGGGCGGAACAATCCCCGGGAAAAGTGTGCGTGCGAGCGATCGCGGAGGCGTTGGGGAGTTTCGCGGCGACCTTCTGTTGCCGCCTCGTGATACGACCGGCGATCGGTCGCACGCGCACGAGGCTGTC
Organism: Pimpla rufipes; assembly: GCA_963932165.1. Classification (NCBI taxonomy): domain Eukaryota; kingdom Metazoa; phylum Arthropoda; class Insecta; order Hymenoptera; family Ichneumonidae; genus Pimpla; species Pimpla rufipes. Next base: position 127,385 of record CAWVQF010000001.1, on the reverse strand, counting down.
GGCCTGTGCGCGGCCATCCCGGGTGCGTGCGAATTGCGTTTTGCGTTTTGGAATTTTTGTCGTGTTTTCGTGTTGTTTTTTTTATTGTGAATTGCGTCGGTCGAGCGGTCGACCGTAGTAGGGCCTTTGTCGCGCGGGGCTTCGTCCCCGGTCACGGAACTTAGCTCGCGTTCGCGTTTAAAGTTTTTTTTTGTTGTGTAATATTTTTATTTGCTCGTGCCGGGTAGGAAATCGGGAACGGCGAATTAAGTAACCGTTCCCCGATTTTAGTAGGGCGCCGTTTTTTTTTGTATCGCGACAAATTGAGAGTATCTTGGAAAATAAATTGTTTTTTTTGTGCCCGAACTGGTGTGAACATTTTTGAGTCGCGAATTGGTTTTTTTTTTGTAAAATCGAGCCAGACCGAATATTTTGTCCCCGAGTTCCCGAACCGCCCCCTCTACCATTGTGCAGGCTGTGGCTAGCCGGCCAACCAACTCGTCCCCGTTTTTTATTTCCACAACTTCGCAGCTGGGCCACGCCAAGAGCGTGGATGGCGCCCCTGACAAGGAAAAACCAGCTGACGGGGATTTTTGTCGCCAGCCCGGGTTCTGAGGCTCGTAACTCGCGAGCGCGGTAACAGAATCTATTTAACATTCGCAATGTACAATTCGATAGTTTTCGAAGAAAATTCGCTAAATCATTTATAACCTCAGGATCATTTGTCTTACAGAGATCGCTGCAAATCCAAGACTTTGTTTTGGTTTTTTTATCATTAGTTATTAACAAAGGTAAAATATTCGTGGCTATGCCTTCAGAATTCACGACGATAGGTTCAGTACTATTCAGGGGATAGTAAGCAGTTTCTGCATAATAAGCTTCGGCCGAAGCAATATGTCTGCGTTGTCCACATAATGCTTCGACGTTATCACAGAGATGAAGCGTCGCATTGTCCGCTAATCGTGATACACACACTTCAGACTTTTCTTTGATATCCTTTAATACTTTCTTTAATCCAGAAACGAGCGTTTCTCTCGGCCTTCAACCTGCTTGTAATGAGCGAAACAGGCGACGATGCGTCGCGTGTTAATGCTTCTGATATATGGCGGATGTATTTTTCTGCTGTATATTTTGTTCTTAGACAATTATTATTGAGTTTCCTGTATTTGTTCTTAATTTTTGTTGCAACGATCAAATTGGTTCTTGTTCGATTCTTAAGTTTATTGACATTGTAATGCGGTTTAGAAACAAATTTCCTCTTGCCATTGGTCATTGTGGTATCAGTGACATTGCAGTTCTTGTCAGCAACGTGATTCATATTTTCAGCCAAGGGAGCAATGTCTAGAAGCTGTTTTTCGCATTTGCTACCCTGTACTTCAATGATATTGAAAGAATTTGAATTTGAATCACGAACACTTGGTTCGACCTCACTCATAGAACTGGACGGTAAATCTTGTGAGGCACGTGTTACGTCAAAATCAATTACCTGTCGTGGGAGATGACGGATCCGTTTTTCTTGAAACATATTTAACAAATGAGGACGCATTTTTGTTTCATCGTATCTTACAGTCTCTGGCTGTATTCCATAGAACAGTGACACAGCAAAAGCAATCGCGTATACACCACAATCAACGACATTTCGCTGCTGGTCAACTGATGGAAATACGACCAATTTATTATCACTTAAATTAATGTGTGGGTGTAGTTTTTCCAAAAAGATAACATGGTGCTTGTGCAATTTATTTGTCCTGAGAGAATCGTAAATGTATATTTTTTCCGTGTCGTAATAACTACAGACCCAATGTCCACCTCTGCAATCGCGATGATTATTACCATTACAAGCGCAGCTATACAAGATCTGAATATGTTTTTTCACTGCTGAAGTAGAAGGTATGTTTTCAGGCCGTTGAAGCAAATACGTTTGCGCTGGGTTATAGCCGGAATACATTCTTAAAAGATTTCCAAACTCGTTAATATGATCATCATTTAGTCTTTCACCAGAAACGACAATTTGCATCTGGCCATCGCGTATCACCTCGATATTAGCAGACCTACTAATTATATCTTTGCGCACTATAGATGCCGATTTACTGACATCAGATACAAGTTCGGCATCAAGTATTATTATTTTACTGTTTTGACTACTTTGAGGAATAAACTTTCTTTTGATGATTCTCGTAAGCTGCACAGCTGGTTGATGTTGTTTCTCATAGTGCATATGCTCAGGTTGACACTGTGTTATATTCAATGACTGTTTTATATTTGTTTCAATAAACTGAAACGGAAACTCTTTAAGGGGGGAAACCGGTTTAGGAGGCCGAAATTTTGGTGTTTTTCGTGAATTTTTTAAATAGGGAAGGAATAATCTGAAATTGTTTAAACTTGGAGGGTATTTTATTTATGGTTTGAAGTACACTTTAGAATTTTTTCAAGTAATTTCCCCCGGAAATAGTGGCGTTAGAACGTGCTGTCCATGGACGATTGCCACCCAAGTATTTTGCTGGCGGGAACTCCTGAAATCGCAATTTTTATCTGTAATCATCCAAATTTTTTTTTCTCGTTAACAACATATTTTCTAAGAATATGAACCTAAATCTGGTAAAAAAAAAATTCATGTTTTTGAAGAGTTTGAACACGATATCATTGTTTTACACCATATTTTTTCACCTTTTTTGCATCAAATTTTTTTTTTTAATAACAATATAATCTCAGATTTAGGTTCATATAGATTGGAATCGAATAAAGAATATTCACAAAAAATTTCAGAACGATTGGTCAATAACTTTTTTAGCTAGAACGCCCACCAGTTGAAAAAAAGTCGTTTCGAGAAAAACGCGTTTGAAATAAAATGAAGCGAAAACAAGACATTCATGGCAGTAATTAATTATATAAAATGATCAGCGGTTAATCGGCTATGCCAGCACCATATAGCAGTCCCTCTTCTTGTTCGTACGCGTCATTTCGGGCTTGCATCTCCTCTTATTTGAATTTCAAAGACATGATCTCCTTGATTTAAAGAAACGATATGCCTGACGGCACCCGGTCTGTCAACGTTTGGCTCATTCGCGATAAGTCGTATTGGTGTTTCTCGCGCAAGCTGATCTGTTATGTTATAGTTAAGTCAAGTCAAATCAAGAAGATAATCATTGGTTAAACCATCGAAGTTATTGGTGAACATATCTAAGTACTATGGTACGTAACCAAAAACTTGGTGAACATAACCTATAATTTGGTTGATGACATCATTCAAAGAAAATATAATATTAACTTAAGGATATTATTTCATTGACCTCAAAGAAATGTTTCATAGGTTGAGATTTCAAGGAAATTTTATTGAATCAAGGAAACTTTTTCTCTCGGTGTACCGCGCGCTTCGGCGCCGAACCGACGGGCGGTCACTCAAGTGCTCATAACATCGGAAATAATGCGAATTTTGGTTTCAAATTTTTACCACATATTCTTGAGGAGTTATACTAACAATTTCTGCAATAAAAAAGTCGATTTTTTTATCGGTCTAAACTGGTTTCCCCCCTTAAACGTGTTTGTCTGCAACATATTAATTAAATGATTACGCATCTTTGTCTCGTCGAATCTTACATGCTCGGGTTGTAATTGTTTGGTAAGAGCTACAGCATAAGCGATCGCATACACAGCACTATCATGAATATTAGACGCTTTCTCAACTGGTGGAAAAAGTACTAATTTGCTATCATGTAGATCGATATATTGAAACGTTTCGCGATTTCTATAAAATTAAATTTTATAGAAATCGCGATTGAGGATACTCGAAATCCTAAATTACGAGTGATTCCCCCCATCGGGAAGCGATAGGGTTCATGTGCTGGACCCGAGGATGATTTTATTGTGTTTTGGAGCGTTCTCAGAAGTCATTCGCCTCGATCTTCGGAATAAGAAAATTAATTCCCTCCGGTCTTCGAGTCCGATTGACTTTATCATCACCGAACTGGGATATTTTGAGGAAGGAAAAAGGTAGACAGATCACGGTAGACATTTTACAGTTGTAATTAAGTGAGCTGGGCTGGCTCAAGGAAATATTTACAGAACTCAATTACAGTAAACAAAGGACGTCTACCGTACAGGTGTCGAAGCGATATCGAGGCCTGTACGCTACATGGAACGGATGAGCCTGGGCTATGCTCAGAGATAGCGTGGTAGGCGGACGCAGTGCCGTGTACCACACTACGAGCGTAGTTAGGCTTAGGAAAAATAGCACGTCTGTGCGGTGGGATGTTTGGAATCAGAGTGAGGTGACGCTCGCTGCCTCCGATGATCGAGGCGTCGCGCGAAGCGAGGAGTGGGGAGAGCTCGAATACTCGGCTCCGCGACGAGATTCCCCGAATAGTGACGACTTTTCGGAGAAACTCGTCGGGGGTATAGCCGTTCCGTTACATAGCCCCCCCAAACTGTGTGACCTCGAGTTGCATGCGTCAACAAGCGTCTCGATCAACACCGTTTGCAGAGTCTATGCCTGACGGTCACTGTTGTTATGGTGTTTTTCAGGCATAGTCGGGTATTCGAGCGGTCCGGATGCTCCGCGACACACAAAATATCTCAGGTCCCTGTTTGGGCGCCAATGAAACGTTTCGCGATTTCTATAAAATTAAATTTTATAGAAATCGCGATTTAGGATACTCGAAATCCTAAATTACGAGTGATTCCCCCCATCGGGAAGCGATAGGGTTCATGTGCTGGACCCGAGGATGATTTTATTGTGTTTTGGAGCGTTCTCAGAAGTCATTCGCCTCGATCTTCGGAATAAGAAAATTAATTCCCTCCGGTCTTCGAGTCCGATTGACTTTATCATCACCGAACTGGGATATTTTGAGGAAGGAAAAAGGTAGACAGATCACGGTAGACATTTTACAGTTGTAATTAAGTGAGCTGGGCTGGCTCAAGGAAATATTTACAGAACTCAATTACAGTAAACAAAGGACGTCTACCGTACAGGTGTCGAAGCGATATCGAGGCCTGTACGCTACATGGAACGGATGAGCCTGGGCTATGCTCAGAGATAGCGTGGTAGGCGGACGCAGTGCCGTGTACCACACTACGAGCGTAGTTAGGCTTAGGAAAAATAGCACGTCTGTGCGGTGGGATGTTTGGAATCAGAGTGAGGTGACGCTCGCTGCCTCCGATGATCGAGGCGTCGCGCGAAGCGAGGAGTGGGGAGAGCTCGAATACTCGGCTCCGCGACGAGATTCCCCGAATAGTGACGACTTTTCGGAGAAACTCGTCGGGGGTATAGCCGTTCCGTTACAATATGGATGCAATGCACGAAGAAACTTTTCATGGAACTGATGCAATTTATCAAATCGCATGCTGTCGTAAATATATATTTTCCCTTTTTTATAATAGCTGCAAATCCAATGATTATTTACAATGCCGTCGTGTTTGACACAGCTGTACAGCATCTGAATGTGTTTTTCACACGGTAAAATACACGGCACATTATGAAGTTGTTGAAACCTGTATGTACTGTGACGGGATTTTCTGCCCCGCCACCTGCGCGAAGTGTGAACGGCGAGGCGTGCCGGATTTACGCCACTCGGGTCAGTGCTGTTCGCTACCTTACCGGCAGGCCAGCCGAATTTCTTGTTTGCCGACTGTTACCTTCGGATTCGGCGGAAAATGGTATTATTTTATTTCATTATTATTCTTTAATTTTTGATTATTTGACGTAATAGTATTAAGTTTTGCGCTACCTACGACCGCTTTGTACCCCTCTTTGGCCACCGGGATCTCACCCCACCGATCGCCACCACCAGGAGTTTCGCCCTGCTCACGAACCGCTAACCCGCCGCCCACGCACTCATCGCTCCCGCGTGTCCACGAAAATCGCTCTCTACATTTTCTTTCGCTCCCTACGATCAAGGACGTCGTGCGTTAATTTTGAGTTTTGTTTGGAGAAGAAGTTGGAGGTAATCGCCGACACTCCAGCTTTGGATTTTTGGCTCCAACAGAGCCGCAGGCGGACACCGATGACCCGTGTCCGCGGAAATGGATGCCAGGGGAGCGCGCGGAGAAACGACCAAAATATTACTGTGTCACCCGCCTCCCCACGACTTCCCAGCCTGGCGCTGGACCATCCCGCTGGAGTTTGTTTTGTCGCGGTCCGGCCACCCCGGCGCCTCACTAAGAAAGGGCCTGGGGGTCGCGCAATTAGAGTCTAATTGCAGTGTTGCCTTTAAATAGTTGTGGGTCCAATATCGCTGATGGTCGTGGCCACGATTTCCGGCGTGAGGGACCCCGAGCTCTCTTTGTCGTGGCTCCCGGATCCGAAGAGAAGACATTCGGGCGCCAGTGAACACAGCTGCAATCCGAGGTTGGACAAAGAACTCAGATTTAGTGGACACGCGATAAATTCGCCAGCTACCTACGGCTACGGGCATCAGGGCCGAAGGGCGACGGTGGCGCAATTCAAATTGAATCGCGCGCCACCGCGCACGCGGTGACGCGCAGACGCGGCCGCAGACGCCGCCAAGATAGCGACGCACCAATCCCGTGCGGGCGTGCGAGACGGCCGGCGAGTGGGCAGGGTGGGAGACCATCGATCGTCGCCACGCGAGTGATCGCGAGCAGTCTTGATCGCCGGACCATCGAACGAGCCACCGGACATCGACCCGAGGAGGACATCGCGACATCGAGCCTGCAGAGATTTCCGGTGAGATCTGACCCCCCTTTTTGATTGTGTGAGGCCGAGAGTTGTTCGGCCGTGCGGGCCGGCCACCCCGCGTAAGTTTTAGTATTTTTGAAGAATTAAATTTTATTCCGTTTTGATAATGCGAGGGGATGGCTGGTCGTGCGGCCACCCAGCCGCGTGGCCGGGCGTGAGCGACTCTCGGTACTGAATTTGGTCGACGCTCTCTACGATTTTCTATCATCGCTACCTCCGGTTTTTATAGTTTTCGCGTTTTCATCATAATTGTATTTGTTATCTGCGAGTCCGGGATCTCGGCTGTCCACGCGGGGTTATATTTTTCGAGTTAATTTGCGTTGTATTTCTGTGTTCCCCACGCGTGACGGCCGCCCCGCGATCTCTCGTATTTCCTTCCATTTTTCTTTTGTTTCGCCTTATGATAAATTATCTATTTCATTCTCATTACTCTCCATTGAATATTTCGCCGCGTTAAGACGAGATAGATTGTAAGACCTGTGTCGCGCTTTTGTTTTGATTTTGGCCTGCCGGCCGGTGGCTCGCTCGAGGTCGCGAGGCCCGCGCTTTGTTTATGTTTTGCGCCTGTTCGGACTCGAGCTACCTCTCTCTCCCCCCTCGCTATCTTCGCTGTATTCTCGAGCCCGAATATTTCTCTTCGTATTATTTGTGACCTTGTGTTCCCTTTTTCATTTTCGTATTTTCGACTTGCGCTGTCTTCGCCCTCTGTCTCTATCTCTCTCTCTCGTTATGCTATCTCTCGTGTGCTCTCTGCCGTATTCGCTCTCTCGTCACCCCGCTCACTGCCGGCTATCTATTAGTGACGTTACCTACGATCTGCGAATTGTCTATCGAGGAGATGAGACGTATCTGCGGCTACCTTGGGCTCGAAAAAAATTATTAATCTCATTGTTAGTATACCGTCCCTTACTAGTATTAGTAGTTTTATCATTGTCGTTCGAGGTTCAGAGCTCCAATTGAATTAATTATTTGTTATTCTTTAATTCTTTTTCTTTTAATTTAATTTTATATCGAGTCCCGTTATCTGCGAATTACATTGTCAACCCAAACTGTCATCGTTCTTGCGCCTCGGCTTAATGCCGAGTGCAGCCCGGGGATTGTTGAATAAACACGATGTCTCCGAAGCTTCGCGTTGTTGTCACTCATACCGTTCGAACCGCCCCTCTACCACATTCAGCTCGCGGAGCCTGAGCCAGTCGGTGTCTCTTAAGGCTCTCACCGCTCCCGCCGGTGATTCGGATCGGGTCTACCGTACCGACGACGAATTTAAGCCGGGATTCCCCGGCGATACTCCGGTATCTGGCGCCCAGTCGTCGGTGCGGTCGATTACTACAAGTCCATCCGCTCAGAGTGGTTTATTCGGGTCAATAATATTTTGTTGCGATTTCTTTCGTCGAGTTTCGAGTTACTTTTTTTTTATAAGCTACCTTTTCGAGCTACCGTATGGATCCGAGTCACCCGGCGGGTAAGTGCCGGGGTTGTGAGTCCCCTCGCAGGGAAATTCCTCACAGTACATACCGATTTGTATTCTGAAAATCTTGATAACAAGGTTACAAATTCATTAATATGACCGTCGTTCAGCTGTCGACCGGCGGCGATCGTTTGCATCTGTTGAATATTGTAAGAAGCCTCTATCGTAACGAACTTTCTTTTTTCGGATAATCTGGTATTCTTAACATGTTGCTGTAATTCATTACCAGGGACTTGTTGTTTGTCTGTTTTATCTGTTTTATTAAGTGCACTAGCGCCATCAACAACGATAACTTTCTTAGCGTGAATACTTTTCGGGTTTGCAGTTGTTTTTGCTTTATTTATACTTACGCGACTTTCTACACTGCTTACACTTTCTTTGAGGGTGCATTTCGTATCGCTAGTGTTCTCGTCAAGCTTATTTAATATAGAAAATCGATTTATATTCTCGACCGCTACAACAGTGTCAGTCACTACACCACTTTTTGCCATGATTACGGCCCTCAGGGCGTGGGGTCTTTTTTCGGGACAGGACCATCAAGAAACCGTCAGTATAGCCGTCTCTTACTGATGCAGACTCTGTTTCTTGATTCTGACTCTTTGTCCTCACCAGAGCTCGATTGACGCTCGCTTTTCGCCTGTGGATTGCAACTTGTAACGTTGGTACGATGTTGTTGTCTATTGATTGACGAGGAAAATGTTCGATTCTTCTGGATTCAAACATCTCCAGCAAATGACGACGCATCCTTGTCTTATCATACCTGACGTTCTCCGGCTTTAAACCGAACAGAATCGATACGGCGTATGCGATGGCATATACGCCGCAATCTTTATTATTGTGCTGGCGATCTACGAGTGGAAATACAACATTCGATTTCTTAGTCAAATCCAGATGAGGATACAATTTCGAGAGAAAAAATCTGTGATGTTCGTGCAACCGTTGCGACGGAGCCATGCTGGAATCATAGACAAACAGTTTCTTTTTATCATAGTAACTGCAAACCCAATGACCGCCAGGTGCCTTTAGATCAGTAAGATCGTTCGAGCTGTACAATAGCTGAATGTGCGTTTGGTCATGCGGTATACGGCTTATTAGATCTGGAAAATGAATCTTCCATGTCTCGGAAGGTGCCATGATGTCTGAATTTGCGGCTAACAAACGCCCGAATTCATCTCTATGATCGTCGTTTAGTCGATGACCTTCAATAATCGTGACCTTTTGTGCGAACTCCCGGTTCACTGCTGCCATCTTAATGACAGGTATTCTATAGTCTTACTAACAGTTTATTTATTATTAACTAGGGCTTTAAAGAACACGCTAGGAACTTCCCATGCGCTGTGAACTGTCAGTGAGATTTGAACTCACAAGTGGTCTAAAAATAGAACGATGTACTATATGATTTATTTTTCTGTCGATCCACAAAAACTTCGACAGAGGCGCAAAGTGCTACCATTAAATAAAGGCGCAAAGGGCTGCCAATGCGCTGCAAGCTGCGAATAGTGAAAGTAAAAAAATGAATAATGAAAAAAAAAGAAAAAGATGAAAAACGAAAAGAAAAAAATTAAAAACGAAGATGAAAAAATGAAGAAAGTCGCTTCCGTGGTCCCGTGGATCTGCAAAAGAAATCTGAGCACTATTAGGAAAAAATACATTCGCGCGTTGTGCGCGCAGATAGTAATAATATTCCCTGGTAAAAAAATTCTCTGATAATATCTTAATCTCACTTTTTCTACTATTCAGAAAAAGTTCTTGGTCTCTCTGAAACTACACATTCCTGATTGTTCTGAAAATCTTAGATTTTCGTGACAAATTTGCTTAAAAACTATTAATCCCTTCAGCGGTATTGCCGCAATAGTGCACATATCGATTATGTTGTTATCGACTCGACTGATTTTTACGAAATTTGGTCTAAATTTGGGGTTTTTGGGGTCGCTGATTTCGAATCTGAGCTACAAAATTCAGAAATAAAAAATAGCGGATCCAATACCAGAAATAAAAAAGGCGGATCGAATATGGCGGGCCACAATGCGAAAAATCATGTAATTGAGATGAAAGTTGATACTTCGGTTTTTTCTGGGTCGCTAATGACGAATCTGAACACAAATTATAAATGGCGGAATACTGTATGCGATAGATTGCATTTCTGAATTTTGGAAGACAGATTTATAATCAGCATCCTCGAACTCACCCGTGTGCCAGTTTTCATTCGAATGACATCAATATCAGAATTTAATCCGCCATATTGAAACCGTTGTTCTGAATTTCTGAATTTTCTAATCGGATTTGTAACCAGCGATATTGAAAGCCCTCTAATCCCAATTGTCGTGCGAATAAACACCATTTTTGTATTTTGCTCTGCCGTATTAGATCGGCTATTTTGAATGTTTGCATTTCGACCTCAAATTCGTAATCAGCGATCCAAAAAACCCTTAGATACCATGTTTCGTTGAAATTGGAATACTTTTTTCCCGCATTTCCGAAACACAGCAACATTTTTCTTGCCGCTGAAAGGGTTAAGGAGGCATCGGCGTTACAGTCATGTCAATCGTGAACAAAGATATGAAAAATTATTTGAACATACATTCCAAAGGTAACTAGTGGCAATAAAATTGGATCTAAATTAAACAGACCCTGCTGAATGTAGAAAAAAATGGATAGCAAAAAATTAACAGAAGAATAACTCAGTTTCTGCTAATAACTAATGGGATGTATTAAATGCAGTTATTTGGAAGTCAAAGTTGTGATTTTAGTTCGTTCTTATCGAGCAACGGCTCATTTTGGTTCTTGATAAATAATGTATAAACGTACCGATGAACATTTGCGATTATATTCTTAGCTTACAAATAACATCTGTTTGTTTATGAGAGAAATACACAAAGTGACGAATTAAACTAATTTCTTTCGTAATTGATAAATAAACTGAAGAAAATAACTCGATGAATTCGTCGAGCGTTCTTCAATGTACGAAACGAGCCATAGGTCGTCAAGAAGGAAATGAAATAACAAATTTTACTTTAAAAAAAAACGCACATTATATACCCTATCTATTATTAGCACAAACTGAGTTATTTTTCTATGATTTTATTTCCATACAATTTTTCCAACATTCAGGAGGATCTCTTTAATTCAGATCTACCTTCATTAACATAAGTTTGAAAGTATGTATAAATAATTTTTCAAATCTTACAAGTAAAGGAAGTGACTGTATCGCCGATGCCTCCTTAAGGGGGGAAACCAGTTTAGACCGATAAAAAAATCGACTTTTTTTATTGCAGAAATTGTTAGTATAACTCCTCAAGAATATGTGGTAAAAATTTGAAACCAAAACTCGCATTATTTCCGATGTTATGAGCACTTGAGTGACCGCCCGTCGGTTCGGCGCCGAAGCGCGCGGTACACCGAGAGAAAAAGTTTCCTTGATTCAATAAAATTTCCTTGAAATCTCAACCTATGAAACATTTCTTTGAGGTCAATGAAATAATATCCTTAAGTTAATATTATATTTTCTTTGAATGATGTCATCAACCAAATTATAGGTTATGTTCACCAAGTTTTTGGTTACGTACCATAGTACTTAGATATGTTCACCAATAACTTCGATGGTTTAACCAATGATTATCTTCTTGATTTGACTTGACTTAACTATAACATAACAGATCAGCTTGCGCGAGAAACACCAATACGACTTATCGCGAATGAGCCAAACGTTGACAGACCGGGTGCCGTCAGGCATATCGTTTCTTTAAATCAAGGAGATCATGTCTTTGAAATTCAAATAAGAGGAGATGCAAGCCCGAAATGACGCGTACGAACAAGAAGAGGGACTGCTATATGGTGCTGGCATAGCCGATTAACCGCTGATCATTTTATATAATTAATTACTGCCATGAATGTCTTGTTTTCGCTTCATTTTATTTCAAACGCGTTTTTCTCGAAACGACTTTTTTTCAACTGGTGGGCGTTCTAGCTAAAAAAGTTATTGACCAATCGTTCTGAAATTTTTTGTGAATATTCTTTATTCGGGGGAGAGCAGTGGCCGAGTGGTTTCGGGCGCGGGCTCACACGCAGTGGGTCCGGGTTCGATTCCCGGGTCGGGCACCAATGGATTTTTCTATGTGCTTTCGCTGTAATCCCGGTGGTTCGGAATCCACCTTAAATAGTAGGTCCACACCACCTTACTTTGATCGATGTTCGGTCATTGTGCGGCTTTGGTAGATCCCAAGCGGTTCTCATCGCTTGGTTGAGTACTACTTAGCCGTGCATTGGTTGGGTCATCTGATCACTGGCAAGGAGGTGTCTTCGTAACGGCCCTTGGTGTTCGTGCTCGAGTTTACTCGCATTAACACCGAGGACATTACGAGGACACCGGCTGCATTGGCACAGGTTTTCCGCAGTTTCCCTGGGCCCACGGCAAATGCAATGCAGTGGGGGTAAGTCGGCTGCGGACGCATGGGGGGGGGAGGATAGGAGAGTGGAATTTGAGGATAGGAGAGTGTGGAATTGGAGAGATGTGAAGAAGCCGTAAAAGCCGAGGAGGCATACGGGAGGAAGACATATAAAAAAAAAAAAATATTCTTTATTCGATTCCAATCTATATAAACCTAAATCTGAGATTATATTGTTATTAAACATTTTTTTTTATGCAAAAAAGGTGAAAAAATATGGTGTAAAACAATGATATCGTGTTCAAACTCTTCAAAAACATGATTTTTTTTTTTACCAGATTTAGGTTCATATTCTTAGAAAATATGTTGTTAACGAGAAAAAAAAATTTGGATGATTACAGATAAAAATTGCGATTTCAGGAGTTCCCGCCAGCAAAATACTTGGGTGGCAATCGTCCATGGACAGCACGTTCTAACGCCACTATTTCCGGGGGAAATTACTTGAAAAAATTATAAAGTGTACTTCAAACTATAAATAAAATACCCTCCAAGTTTAAATAATTTCAGATTATTCCTTCCCTATTTAAAAAATTCACGAAAAACACCAAAATTTCGGCCTCCTAAACCGGTTTCCCCCCTTAAGGGCATGTGAAATACCGACTGCGATAATAAAAACTGTAATGCACGTTTTTTACGCATATTAGCATTTACAACTAAAAGAAGAAATTCATTCCCTGCACTGGTGAAATCCGCAGGGAATGAATTTATTCTTTTCGCTGTAAACGCAAATATCCGTCAAAAACGTTCATTACCGTTTTTGATACCGACTGGGCTCAACGTGGATGTTTTACATCGCCTTAACCTTTGAGATATTTTCAATAACTCAAAGCACTGAAAAAAGCAACGAAAGAATAAGGAACAGTCACCAAAAAAATACCGGTGAGCACTGAGTGCTTATCGAATATTTAAAACACCGAGATTTTAGTCCGAGATTTTAGTTGAAAGCACCGAAATAGCATCGAAAAGTCGTTTGTTAGGGTCATGAAAGTGCCGTGCTTTAGGGGATTTCTATACGAGCGGAAGCGACAAGCACGGCTCTTATTACTCAAAGACAAATTTTCCACTAATTTGTTAGTGTTTGTCGATGCTTTCGACCAAAATCCCGGTGTTTTAAACATTCGAGAAGCACTTAGTGCTTTTTTGGTGATTTGTTCTGTATTCCGACTTGCTAAGGTTTCGACAAATTGTCAGAGAAAGATTTTTACCAGTCTGGCTCTTTAACTGGTTTACATCGTACCTGTAAATTCCGTATATCGATGAACACGTACGAGAATGCTGAATATACGTCAAATCCGTCAGACCGACCGAACGACGAAAAATGAACCGTCAGGAAGAATACAAGCGAACGATGCAAACCTCGCTCGCCAAACTGCCAGACGAAGCAATAATGGCGTCGATCGCGAGGTGCGAGGCGCGAGATGCGATAACCAATCGCAGCGCGAGTGTTACGAAAAGGAAACTACCGCCCGAGAATAATAACGTGGCTGCTCATGTCCTCCAATAGGAGAATAACTCGCGCGATTGTGATTGGTTCACGTGATCACGTGACTACGTGACGCTCTCGTCTCGTTCATTCGTGTTCAAGATGTCCGAGAACGAGGCGGTAAAAGATATCGAGGTAAGTAATTTTTTATTATTTTCATTGTTTGTTGACTATCAAGAGACGCGGTAGGGCCTTTGGAAACTGTGAAAAGTATTTCGGCCGGAAAATCAGTCCTCTTCTGTCCCCCAAGCTAGCGACTCTGCTGGCGACCGATTTTCCGGCCAAAATACCGTCGTGACCATACCGCGTCTCTTGTTAATTGTGGCTTGTTTCACCTTTTTTATTTCAGATGAACGACGAGCCGCCTTTTGACAACGAAAATATCGTTGACATCGAGAGGCAGCTCGAGGACATAATTATCGAGCTGCCTCTCGATGACGTGATCGACGGGCAACCACCGTTGCCGCCCGCACGAAACGAACCCCGCGCTCGACGGGGTTCGTATCGGCAGGCGTTGGTCGGTCGACCCGCCGTCCAGCTGGGGATCCGGCCCGCCGTCCAGCCACGGAACCGACCTGCCATCCAGCCGGGGAACGGTCCCGCCGTCCAGCCGGTAGACCGACCCGCCGTCCCGCCGATAGCCCGACCTGCCGTCCAGCCGGCAGCCCGAGCCGCCGTCCAGCCGGCACCCCGAGCCGCCGTCCAGCCGGTGGCCCAACAGGACGTCGCTGCCGTACCTGAACGTAACTTTTTCAAAATTTGTATTATTTTTTGTCATTTTTGTCCAGTCGATGGATTATTATAGGTTATGTCAATTTTTAAAATCGACAATCAAAATCCATCCACTAATGTACAATTGAAAGCAGCGACAACTGATTTTTCATTTGTCGCTGCTTTTGGTTACACAGGATGATGGATTTTGTTTGTCGATTTAAAGAATATGGCATTGCGTCAACAAGCACAACGGATCGACTTATGTAATTGAAAGCAGCGACAAATGAAAAATCAGTTGTCGCTGCTTTCGGTTACACCAATTGATCCATTGCGCTTGTCGACGCAATGGATTTTCTTTAAATCGACAAGCAAAATCCATCCACTAATGTAATTGAAAGCAGCGACAACTGATTTTTCATTTGTTGCTGCTTTTGGTTACACAGGATGATGGATTTTGTTTGTCGATTTAAAGAATATAGCATTGCGTCAGCAAGCACAATGGATCGACTTATGTAATTGAAAGCAGCGACAAATGAAAATTCAGTTGTCGCTGCTTTCGGTTATACCAATTGATCCATTGTGCTTGTCGGCGCAATGGATTTTCTTTAAATAGACAAGCAAAATCCATCCACTGATGTAATTGAAAGCAGCGACAACTGATTTTTCATTTGTCGCTGCTTTTGGTTACACAGGATGATGGATTTTGTTTGTCGATTTAAAGAATATGGCATTGCGTCAACAAGCACAATGAATCAACATATGTAATTGAAAGCAGCAACGAATGAAAATTCAGTTGTCGCTGCTTTCAGTTACACCAGATGATCCATTGTGCTTGTCGACGCAATGCACATTCTTTAAATCGACATGCAAAATGGATCGACGGGTGTGATTGAAAGCAGCACCAACTGAACTTTTATTTGTCGCTGCTTTCGATCACACCAGTAACCTCGATTAAAAACATTGACTGAATCCATCGATATCTTGTTTATTTCTTTTTATTTATTCATATGTATTTATATGTTTGTTGTTTTTCTGTTGCAGGTCCGTATCGTGGCACCCGCGCAGAGTGGTACGTGAGGGAGCGGTACGCCGAGCGTTCCATTACGCGGATGCTACGGCAAATCGTGGCGCAAGGGCCCATCTGCCGTCGGGGTGGCCGAGGGCAGCGCGGAGGGCGCGGACGCGGCAACCGCGGCCAAGTGAACCCCGCCCAAGGGCAGGACGACGTTGTCCCCGCACAAGGAGACGAAGTGGCCCCCGCACACGGGCGCGACCACGTGCGTGGATACGCATTCTTCGAATGGTAAGTGTATAATATATATTATAAAATGCGTGATCTTTGATATTCATTATATTAATTTAATTATGTATTTTTGTTTCAGATTCGTGACGAAGATGACAAGGAGAGAAAAATATTTTAAATAAATAAAATTTGTATTAAAATAAAAGTTATTAATGGTACAATTGGGTTTATAAATATATTTTAATCCTATATCCTATCCTATATCCTATAAATTATTACTATTAATTATTAAGGAAATCTGAAATACCGACTTTGCACTTCGAAAGTCTGGAAGAGCCATTTTTCGCGAATTATGAACGGATCGAAGCGAAAATTTAAATACAAATGCCAGTGACGAGAACTTCGTGCGTGAATTAGTCAGAATTTTGATTCTCGAAAAAATATATTACAGATCAGATACCGGCCGAGAAATCTGTAATGAAAAATTCACTTTTCTGTAAATTTTCGACAATATTTGAGAAAAGCGACTAATTCACGCACTAGATAATTAAAAATTACTCATGATACGTGCATTCCGATAACGATTTGGGAGTAATAAATAAGCAAAACGCACTTCCAAAAGAATTGTCGGTAACTACGACAAATTTTCACGTCTCGCAGGCAGATCTCTCTCGCACTTACCTGACAGGTAGTACATGTTTCACATGCCCTTAAGAGAATGTGAAACCTACTCAGTCGGTAACAAAAACTGCAATCAATGGAATGGAGATACCGAAAATATTCTGAGACAAAGAAAAACATCAGCGGAAGCGCATTTTTATTCTCCGTCCAATGATATTTTGTTATCATTCAAAATAAGAATAGTTTTGAAATAGTGTTTATTAAAAAATTGCGTCTATCTCTCTCGCATTCACGTGTCACGTGCTACATGTTTCACATGCCCTTAAGCGGATATATCCGCTTAATTCCCCCGCATATATCAATTTATCAGATCCCGCGCGGCGACGTGGGATTCGGTGTGACACACACACGGAAAAATGATAAATTAGCAACGAATCGAACTGAAAATAAGGAAGTACAGATGCCAGTGATGTGAATTTCTTGCATGAATTAGTCAGAATTTGGATTTTCGAAAAAAAAAAAATTACAGGTCAGTTACCGGCAGAGAAATTTGTAATGAAAAATTCAATTTTCTTTCAATTTTTCGACAATAATTGAGAAAAGCGACTGATTCACGCACTAGATAATTAAAAATCACACATGATACGTGCATTCCGATTACGATTTGGGAGTAATAAATAAGCAAAACGCACTTCCGAAAGATCTGTCGGTAACTACGACAAATTTTGACGTCTCGCAGGCAGCTCTCTCACACTTACCTGTCAGGTGGTACATGTTTCACATGCCTTTAAGCGGATATATCCGCTGAATTCCCATGCGTATTTCAATCCATCAGATCCCGCGCGGCGACGTAGGATTTCGGTGTGACAGACACACGGAAAAATGATAAATTATCAACGAATCGAAGCGAAAATTGAAATACAGATGCCAGTACTGTGAATTTCGTGCGTGAATTAGTCAGAATTTGGATTTTCGAAAAAAATTACAGATCAGTTACCGGCAGAGAAATCTGTAATGAAAAATTCTGTAAAAAAATTATTTATGTATTTTATATTTTAAATTAATGCAGTCTATAAATTTATATTATAACCTCAAATGTCGATATTTTTGTTACTTACCGCAGGTAATAATATCCATAACACACGCAATTATTATTAAATTTTTTTTATTTCTTCATTTTGTCATTTTGACATCTCCGATCCGACGACGAGAGCGAGCTGGTCGGCAGACGATCGTCGTTGCAACTTCTTCTTCGGGCTGCCGCTGCGGGCGCCACTTGTGATGTCATGTATGCGTTTTTCGTTCACATGGATGCACACGTATATGCGATCGGACAAATGTGTCTCGATGTGTGAGTTCGGACAAAAATGACATTTTGCCAGATATCAGCACTTCGGGAATCGATTATATCGCAATAGGTCTCATTAAAAAGGCGAAAAAAAAGAAAAATATTGGCACTGACACATTTAGCGTCCACGATATATTGCCTGAGATAATAAGAGTTACAGATGAAGTGAGAGTGTGCTGGAACACGCCATGCACGTATATGGATCGCATCGATTTTCTGTGAGTGCGGACGAAAAGTTTTTGACAAACGAAAAATCGTAAGTGGCCAGATTAGCGTTGCGGGCATCGATTTGATTGAAAGACGACTCATTGGAAAGAAAAAAAAATAAAAAAATATTGAACCTGACACATTTGGCGTCCGCGATGTTATGACTGAGATAATTCCAGTTGGAATTTCGTAGCAGACGAAAAAGGACGAACGTGCTGTAAAGTAAGAGTAGCGCTAGCGTCTCGTCGTGAGAGTGTCGTGAGGCGGGTTTATAGATTTCTTTTAATACTTCTCGTCGAGACGCTACCGCGTCTCTTGATATTTGTTGTTAATAGCGGGTCGGAGAAATAACTCAGTCGGGTGGATGAAAGAAAAAGGTTTTAATGAACAACTCGTCTCACTCGTATAATGCAGCCGCGCACGGTCGTCGTCGTGCCGGTCGCGCTCGACGCCATTAGGCCTCTCTGGCTCTCTTCGCTGGTCTGTCCTCGACTCGCGGCGTCTCGCTCTCGCGCGCCTTTTTCCGCGCGCTTCGCGGCGCTTCGACACCGGATGGACGGTGGGGCCCGAGAGTACGTCGCTTGACTCACGCGTCGAGTGGCGCGCACACTTTAAATTTAACGCATCCTACATATCGATGAATAAACGTCCGCGTCCATCGTATCGAAGCGAACGAAAAGATGGAGGTTATCTCGCTTTCGAAGCTCACGTAACAGTGGATCTCAATTTGATTCACTGAAGTTGGCTTCATGACGTCGCGTAACTTTCGTAACGTTGACACCGATGCGAGAGTTGCGTACGGTGAACGTTGGAAGCGTGTGTTAAACTCGGAGTCCCACCCCTAGTTCCCAATAAAACGACTGAGATTATCGAAGGGCCAGATGCTTAGATCATTTTTTTCGTTCTTCCGTGTGGAAACTTAAAATACGGGCTCTATCTGTGAAGCTATTCAAGAAAAACATTATAAAAATTTGAGGTTCGTGCGGCAAGTCACTGCCTCACCAAAATATAAAACATCTTGAGGACGCATCAATCAAAAAAGTTTCTTCTTATCATATAAGGTCTACTTTTTTCCTCACAGATGAAACAATCTAAAATAAATGTATTCTTATAGTATCGAAGTGAAAATAATTTTTTACAAAAATTCCTTCACAGTGTTCCAGTGAAACTATTTTTTCCAAAAATTCCTTCACTGAGATCCAGTCAAATAATTTTTTCAAAAAATTCCTTCACTGAGATCCAGTCAAATAATTTTTTCAAAAAATTCCTTCACTGAGATCCAGTCAAATCATTTTTTTCAAAAATTCCTTCACTGCGATCCAGTCAAATCATTTTTTCCAAAAAATTCTTCAGTGCGTTCCAACGAAAGAATTTTCTCCAAAAATTCCTTCACTGCGAACCAGCAAAAGAATTTTTTCAAAAAATCCTTTACTGCGATCCAGCGAAATTATTTTTTTCAGAAGTTCCTTCACTGCGATTCTTAGCAAGTCCAGCGACCGGCTGGTCGACCGAAAAATCGACCGGTCGATAAATGCGAAAAAAAACCCGTTCAAAGTGTCGATCGACCGAAAAACGACCATTGAAACCGTGAAACGACTGTAGGAGCGACCTGTTTTAAAATTTGCAGCTGGACCTTTCCTGGACGCTGGCAACCGAGAATCGACCGTCATAAAGACCTCTTTTTTAATTCGTAGCTGGTCATTTTTCTGGTACCGAATATCGAAAAATAACCGACGGAAGTACCACGTTCTTCACTCATGATCTGTCACGTCGGCGACGCGGAATATCGGGAAATTACGGTCGAAAAGAATAACGTACGCTACGTTCTCGTTTCTATTAGCAGTAAGTTATAACTTATTAGAAAATAAATACTGAGTACCGTTTGTATGCAAATATGTCGTTAACAATTTCAACGGTACCTTCACAAACTCCTACACATTTTAACTTAAATTATCTTAGTTTTATCATATTATTGTCGAACTATTAATTATAGTTTCTTGCTGTTTAACATAACACAATATCTCAGTATAATAAAAGTAGTCCACGGTGTCGTAAGAACGGTGCAAAAAGAGGTACTGTTATAACATGGTTATACGACATAGTTACACTTTGGTTTCAGAGTCTTTACGCATATTCAGTCGATAGTACGCGTAACATGGTACAAACGTTACATGACTAGTATGAAAAATGAGATCTGTACACAAGAAGGACGACATAAGTAATTGAGCAAAATAAGTCGTCAATTACTTTTGTAGCTATAACAACCGCGTTTATCGAGATTTTACTCAACAATTCTCTTATAATTTCTTTTTATTATCGCAATTCCGTCTAGTTCTGATGTACTTTCATTGTTTCCAGTAATTTCACTCTTATCTTCGTCGTTATCATTAGAATGTGACACAGTACCGTGAAAATTGAGTAACTTGTTGTAATTGTTTCTCGTGACATCTACATTAACAAGAACAGAAAGGGTCAGTTTTGTCATATATTCCAGTAACGAAATAAATAAATAATTATATTTATTTATTTCGTTTACACCTAAAAACGGCGCCTTTCGACATAGAGCCATGAGATCCTTACATTTCCACTTTCGAGTTTCCGCAAGAAAACAATATATCCTGAGGCTGCAGTCTTTCTTCTGGCTTAATCTGTTATTTCCATTGATGTCAACTCATATGCATTGTGCGAACAAAACAAGGGAGCACAACGTTTTGGATACCTGTATAATGGTTGCCCAGTCTTCTTGCACACTTTTTCTGTCGGTACCGTGTACTTGAAAAATATGTACTGGATCACTTCCTCCGGCGTGTCACTGCGAACCATTTCCTTGATGGCCTCATACAATTGTTCCTGAATACGATAATTAGAGGATTGAATCCCTTTGCACATTTTCAGAATGGCTTCATTCTCGTAATAAATATCAACGATGCGGCAGCAACCTTTATAGTAAAAGAAGAGAAAAAGTTATGAATACTTTACTTTAAGTTATTTTCATATGTTAAAAATCAATGCCGCGCTCACCATTAATGACAACGTGGGTGTTCGGAGTCAGGATATCCTTCCGTTCGGCTTCCGTGAATTTCGTTTCTCGTCGCTATTGTTCCCAGGTAAATAATTGTGTCCTCGCTTCGTCGCTCTCGTTCGTTGGATACACCACGAGTAATTGCAACAACTTCGTTAGGGAGCCTCTAACTTCTTCGACAGTTGTACATATGTTAATGACCAACACCATTTATAATTTTATATCTTTGTTGTTGTGTCACAATTTACCTGATTTCACGACTTCATCTGCGTTATCGTTGCTGCTATCGCTACTGTCTCTATCGACTATAACACGGCGGAATTTCGTAGACGTACGCTTTTTTTGCAGTACCTCACCATCGCTGCTGTTGTCGCTGCTTTCTTGTTCGTTTGCATGCTTCATACTTCTTTTCATATCCTTCCTTCTTTTCTTATTTTCGGTTTGCTTCTTTCTGAAACTCTCAGTATTTCGGTAATGGTCACTTTTTAATTTAGCCGTGATCCACTTGTTGATATTGAATGTTACGTGGATCTTTTCACTGCCTTTCAACTTTTGATGCCGATTCAGGAAAACACAGACATCTGCAAAGATATTATCAAGAATTTAATAATGACATTTCAAAGCACTTTGGATTCAATAACATCGAATCCAAACATTGATTCAATAACAGACATGCATAATGCGTCATGGGCATTTCAAGGTACCTATAAAATGTTGGCGATCCGTCGACGTTATCAACCTCGCAGTACTGTTGCCCTGCTTCCACAAACACAAGTTTAACCTTTCTTCGAGAGTCCACATTGCTTCGATGAGTGCATTCATACGTTTTCTGACATCCCGGGCTTCGGCTACTCGTGAGAAGTGCATGGCGTCCAGACGAACGTCATTAAGTACTGTAATATTAAAAAAACATGACAAACATATAATACATTTCACATTTACAATACATTTCTTTATTACATCGACTTTTCATGCCAAGGACGGAGAATGCAATACTTTCATATCTCAATACTATATACCTTTCCATCATCATCATTATGACTCGACAAAACGGTGTCCATTTCAAGATTGTCATTTACGTTATTCTCTATTGGGAGCGGTTGTCTGTATCCTCGATTAATTGCCGCAAGTACGTCCTTTTTAAACTTCAAAATCTTCCTTTCCAAGTCGCAGCATTGGTGGCTTCCAGCCGTCGTTTTCTTTGTTACGTTCTGCTTCTGCTTTCTCGTGGCACTTTTCAATGATGAGACTTTCTCACGCTGTTGTACGTGCTATCTAGACGTACATAATTCACTCGACGTTTCCTATGCTCAATACATTTCAACATAATGGAATCTCCAGAACAACAAGTACCGTAATGATCAGCAAAATTTTGTACCTCGGAAGATCTTTTCAATTTGTGTTTTTGCTCTGTAATAGAAATTTCTCCATCGTATTTCAGCAATTTTGACGTCGCGGTACCAACTGGGCGCAATACGTCGTGTATCTCCTTGCTCTTTTCTTTGTCAGCGTCCTCATTGTTAAAATCGTACACGAAATAGTCGTCTATTGGCTTTAAGCAAAGAAAGCACATCGATTTTGTTTAATACACTCGTTTCGCAATGAAGACGATTATTACGTGCAACAACAAAATCGTCTGTTCATTATTGCACACAGCTCAACTGTTGGTTGCATTGGCGCCGAAGTCACACGTTTGTACGTACGTATTACCGATTTACTGCTAGAAGGTGATTCCACGATGATTATTTCATTTGATTCAGATTTCGAATTCCTCATGAACAACGGCACGTTTCTCTTAGGCGTTTCTATCTGAAAACACAGACATTTGTACCAACTGCATATATCTATGTTCTTGCAAATTCCGACTGTTTTATACTTACGTATCTTTGTAGTGACGACGATGTTCTGAATTCAATCAGTGACCCATCTTCCGTATTTTTCGAAAGCGATTTGTCAGAAAGTGGTCGCTTCTCGGTGCACGGTGCGTCGGTGTCGTCATTCTGCCTTCGTAGAATTTGTACTGCTGAGCTAGGCCTCAATATCCTGTCTTCGATAACCTTCGGTCTCGAGGGTATTGTCTCCTTTTTTGACAGTTATGAACCAGGTAATTACAGATCATGTCGCTGCATGTTTTGCACGTTAAATGTTTTTCGTTATTTCGCAATTTCCAAATCGTTACTTACGCTTTCAGAGTCACGTAGTTTCTCGGAATCTTCAAAACTGTTCTAAGAAGACTGCGACGATATTTGCAGAGGGTTGAAATGTTCTCCGGGCTTTTGAAGCTACACATCGACATCGACGCAGAAGGTATGACCATTTCAAACATCTGCATATTAATAAAGAGCATAATGAAAGAGCATCATCTGCATAATGAAAACTGCTGTCATCGTAGTTTTTACCATGATGCAGAGCGCGTGGTAAAATTCTGAAGTTCCCATTTAAGAATTTCTTATTATATAAGAATATTTAAATTCTCGCCCGGTAACTTTTGTGTTCGACGCTGCGCAATCATTTATACAAACCTCAATAATCGGTGTCCCGCAAGATCCGACTGTTTTGTCGTTCATTTTGAATGCCGGCTGAGAACCCTCGACACACAAACCATTTTCGTTGACAACTGGACCGGCCGTGAATATAGAGTCAGTTTGTACATCGTCATCACTCTCAGTATCGCACAAGGATCTAAGCAAGTCTTGAGAATCGTTGTACGTTTCGTCGGTACCCTTCCCTTCGTTCTACTTACTTTTCGTCGGTACCCTAGCAGTCGGAAAGTCTTCATTGTCGCAATCGTTTTTGCGTTGCAAAGCAATTATTAATCAGTACGACGCAGCAATATAACGATGGTACCTGCAGTGAAGTACGATTTCTCGTGTTCGAGGCTGTGCAATAATGTACACATACCTTAACAAACGGTGTCCTGTCAGTTCCATCCATTTCGTAATTCATTTCCGGTACCGGCTGAGAATGCTCGGCAGACATGCTATTTTCTTTATCGACAATTACATCGGCCGTGAGTATTGCGCCACTTTCTCCTTTGTCATCACCCTCAGTATCGTAGAAGGTACTGAGCGAATCTCCAGAATCATCGTTGTGCGTTTCGTCGACGCGCTTTTCTCCTTTCCGCTTACGTTTCGTCGTTACACAAGCACTCGGCAAGTCTTTGTTGACGCCATCATTTTCGCCCTGCAAAGAAATTTTTAATCATTGGATTGTCGCAATATAACGATGGTGCCGTAATGAAGTAATCTCACACTCAGTCTTTGCAAAACTCAATATGAACCTCATATACATATATAATCGTCCAGAAAAATGATTCATCTTCCGTTCATTGGTTTATGGCGGGACGTACATTTACAGAAACCGCATATTGACACAAACCTGTATTGTTGCCATACTTGTCCCGGTACCAGTAGACGTAGACGCTATTGTGGATAAGTGGCTTATTATCTCCTTCTCGATTGACTTCTTTCTAATTTCCACAGCAGTCTTCTTCATTTTCTGCATAAATACAAATATTTAGATGAATAAATAATTATTTCGATTGCAGTCGACACTAAAACATTTACAATTGCAAGAACACGCTGGAGGCTGTACGTACTCTACTCGTTGCTCTTTCAAGCTTTTGCCGGATTTTCCGTTTTTTCGTCTTCTGCTTCACACTCGAGACCTCATTGGGTGTGTGCTCTATTCTTTTCGGTACCTTTACTCTGGCCCCACGGCCTGTACACTTGGCACGTTCAACAATGAAGATTTCCGCTTCCTCTTCGGTATCTATAATTTCCAGGGAACTTATACAACTGTCTTCAATGATGGTAAACCAGTAGATGATCAGTAGATGATTGTCTGAATATTGAATTTCATTCGATACTTACCAAAAACGGCGTGGACGGTGACTTTCGAGTACGTGTTTTTTCCTTTCATTATTCTTCGTACTCAGTGTTTCCTGCAGGTCGGTTAGGTATAATCGCACCCACTGCTTGGTGCATGACACATCGTAAGCGCCGGTTTTGCTACATTATCGTCTGAAGTTTGATGTTCGATAAATTGTACAATTCGACGAATTCCTCATATCATGCAGTTGACACACGCAGTATCCATCTTCATCCTCGTGCGAAGTCATAGTTTTATATCTCTGCAATGGTCGACAAATTATAATATTTCATTAATATCACACTTTTTCATTTGCCACAAACATTATTTGTTGGTGAAATTGCTAGGTGACTGCAAATTTACGTTATGACATACTCTTTTCATTACGCTGTCGATTGTCCGTAAATCGCCGTAAATTGTCCGTAAATAGTCCTTTTGTCAGTTGATTTAAATATTTAGAGACGAAGTCGACAATTTCGTAACATTTCATTTCCAAAATTCACCATTTCGGATACTCGAGAAGCTAGTCAACATTTTTTTACACTATCGGGAAGAGAGATTGTTGACGGAAAACGAGGAAACATTTTATCGAGTTGGGGAAGCGTCCTCAGAGATCATTCGTCTTAATATTCTAAAAGAAGCAATAAATAACCTTCGATGTTCTATGGAAAATGATATTCTCATCACCAGACAGGAAGTGTGGGGACAGGTAAAATACTACATGATTCGAGTCTGGAAAGAGCGATCTGGCGAGATACGAGTAATTAATATCAATCCTAATTACGTACAGTTCATTAGTTTCCTCGTGTTGAACGAGACTACTCCAGAAAAACCGATCGGGTTTTCAAGATGCAGCAAAAGTTGCCACGTTAACGCTATCGTATTCTCCGTACGAAGAGAATTTCGATTTAAGAGTACTGACAGTAATCAGGGGAACCCAATATAACGTTTCAATATCACAGTAAAGTTTTATTACAGAATATACTAACCAGCGCCGTTCACAGATCTCTAGCATACTCTTCGACACTCGTATAACTAACATACAATAATCTTTGGCATCACGCGCGGGCTTATGAAATAGTAACAAAAAATCAAATGAGATCCACGGTGCCAATACATCGACTCTGGTGATGTGAACTTAGTCTCGGCACGGTTTGCAAAATAATACAAAGTTGAGGCCTTACATAACAATGACGCTGGTCTTCGGTACCGGTTGAGAATAAAGGGTAACAAAAAATACTAAATCTGCAGCGTCTCGGGGCTTAACCATAATAATAAATAAATTAAAGAATAAATTAGCTCCAGCCCAGATGCCAACGAAACTCTACCACTTGAAAGCGATTTACGAGGTGATAAAAAATTAAGGATTTGAATGAAACTGACGCTTATCCTCGATACCGACTAAGAATGAAAAGGAACAAAAAATAACACATCTTTGGCGTATTGGGTTTCAGTCACAAAAAACAAACCGAAAAAATAATTGCCGTTTGCCTTTAGCCCAGATGCCAACGAAACTCTACCACTTGAAAGTGATTTACGAGGTGATAAAAAATGCAGGATTTGAATGAAACTAACGCTTATCCTCGGTACCGATTAAGAATGAAAAAGAACAAAAAATAGCACATCTTTGGCGTATTGGGTTTCAGCCACAAAAAAACAAACCGAAAGAATAATTGCCGTTCGGCTCTAGCCCAGATGCCAACAAAACTCTGCCACTTGGAAACGATTGACGAGATGAAACAAAATTAAGGATTTGAATGAAACTAAAGCTTATCCTCGGTACCGATTAAGAATGAAAAGGAACAAAAATAGCACATCTTTGGCGTATTGGGTTTCAGCCACAAAAAACAAACCGACTGAATAATTGCCGTTCGGCTCTAGCCCAGATGCCAACAAAACTCTGCCACCTGGAAACGATTTACGAGATGATAAAAAATTAAGGATTTCAATAACAATATTGCTGATCCTCGGTACCAATTAAGAATAAAAGGGCACTAAAAATAGCAAATCTTTGGCGTCTTGGGGTTTAGCAATAATAGAAAAAATGAAAGAATAATTCGGCTTCAGCCCATCTGCCAACGTAACTCGACGACTTCTGTCTTAATCTTTCTTCTTCGGCGGTACCCTGAAGAGGACCCCAAAGCTCTTATCTCGTGTTTTCGCATGGAACTTTCCTCCAAGTTCATAGTAACACTCGCTGCAGTTAGGGCAGGTCCGGAGCGTATATCCGTCTTTTGAACATCTAAATCAATACTAATCGGTCCTCAATCCTTCCGGACAGTCAGTGCGGTAGTGTCCGAAGCATCCGCAGTTCCAACAACGAGCCGATGTATCATCCGACAATATTGAGTTACGATATTTCTGCGGCGTAGTCTTTGCGCGCGGCCTTCCGATGTCCAAGCGCAGATTCCTCGGCTCTTCGTTCGCGAGGCGTCAGATTTCGCGTGTCTTTGCCGCCAGTATCATCTCGACGGAACAGTAACTGTCGGGATTTTTCTAGTGGTGGTGGGGACTGCCGCGGTGTCTTTGAATCTTTGAATCTTCTCCTGACGCGTGCCCTGAAGATTCCACCGGGGCGGAATGACATCCGCAGAACAGCATCAGATGTTCGCTCGGTTCACCGGCCGAAGCTTTCGGATCTTGTGGTCCGACAGATGCCGCTGGATGTTCGCACGGTCCACCGGTTGAAGCTTTTAAAGGTTTCAATTGCAGCCGACATGGGTGTGAAGGTTAGTCGCCTTGCTTTCGACCCATCCAGCAGCACAGCATTATCTCGGCCCATATGTCGCCCTTCGAAAAGCCCGGAATTGGCTCGCTGAAGTCAGCACGGCTTGCTCCTCGGTGAAACAAGCCGACAATCTCATCTGCTAACCTGTCTGCAGCTCCTTCCATCCCATTTTCCATCGCTCGCTCCAAAAGAGGGCCGAAATAACCCACAATAAGCACTACAAACGTACACTCTGTAAATGTTCAACATTGCTTTCGTAATGAATTTATAAAATTTTCTCAGGAAAATTACCATCCTTCCTTCCTTCCTTCGATTTCCCTTCCGATCGTTTTCCGAAAAAATTCCTCGCAAGCCTTCGCTTCCGCGTCCAACCAACAAGTGGTTTCAAAGCGCGCTCGCAGAGACAATTTCGGCGATGCGGGGCGCGGAAGCGGGGAGAAAGGTAGTACCTTCTCCGCGCTTCCGCGCTGATCTCGCCGATGCGCGCTTGGCCAGCTCGAGGCCATACGTCGCAGCGAAGTAGCGCGCGTACTAATTACGCGCGCCACGATGATTTTTCATCCCGAGGGCCGAGAATGACGGGGAAAGACCCAAAAAATTCGCCCTCATCGCGACGTCCCTTCCTCGTGTTCCTTTCTGGGGGACGGTTGTCCCTACCGATCTCGGGCCTGGAATCGGGGGTGGCTATCGCACCACCTTACGCGCGGGTAGTCCTGGCGTGTGCACGGCGTCGGCGCGCGCCGGCGCGGTCCTTCTCGTCTGTCGTTCTCCTTGGCGGGCCGCTCGAAACCGGAAATAAAGTTTCTTCGGATTAACAATTATTCATAAAAATCCGGGTTCGAGCCCCGCCGCTCGGCTGTCTGCTTCCCGTCTCGTCGCCGTCCGTTCGTCGGTTCCGAGACCCGTTGGTTGGAGGCAATTTTCGCGACGCGGGCAACGCCGAGGGAGAGAGAGCGAAACAGTGACGGTGCATTCGGAAATGCACTGTTACAACATATAATATCTCCGACAAAACGAAGAAGGGAAAGGGGCTACAACTGGAATTTTACCTTGGCATTTTTCACGTGACATTGGCAGGCTGTAAGTCACTCTTTTCGCTGTCGTCGCCGAAAACCAGTCGGTCAAAAAGTAAAAAAAAGTTCCCGCTCGGTACCACTGGAGTAAAAAAAAATTCAATCGCACTACTGAATAACGACAAACAAGAACAAGATTGTATGAGGCCCTCTTCCATTTCGACGAATTTATTTACTGTCTCGGATCTGTAACATGCTTGTGAATTGTGAATAACTGAATTATTTCAGGATTTTAAATTTACTCGTTCTGGAAATGGTTTTTTCAAACGCGTACATTATCGAAGCTTAAGGTCGGTCAAAAAATGTAAAAATATAAATTTTGATTATCCATTGATTATTTCATTAAAAACTAGGAACTTAACGCTCGGGCGCTACCGCGTTCTCGTATACAAACTGAGTGAGACATACTCATATTGTCTTAATTAATGAGTTGGTGGAGAGTGCCTCATAGATTAAATAAACACGTATAATTTGAAAATGCGGAAAATACAATCTCTTTTTATCCTCAAAGAGTACTATTTTAGTCCAAGTCCCGCGACTACTGCGCATGCACGCAGTCCAGGCAAATCCCGAAGTAGCGTCAAAATATCAAAAAATACAATCAATCCCGGATTTGAAAAAAAATCCATCCTAAATGAACTAAGATGAAAAAACCTGCCAAAGTCCTGAATCGTCAAAAGAACTTCGGAGTCTTTCTATTAAAAAAACCAAAACTCTTTGGAATTCACTCTGTAAAGGTATTTATATCAGCTATTATCTTTTTACAGTATTTATAGTGTACAAATATTGTATGACTGATAGGTGTGACACCAACCACAAAGTTAAAAATAATAATATTCTTTCTGTCTACCAAGCCACAGCCACACTGTGCGTTGGTACGGGGCACTTTTGTGCAACCGAATGCACAGTAACGACACAGCGTGCTAAATCTAGAACTGTGCCCTCTCCGTGTCGATATGCTGTATAGATCTTTGTAGTCGCAGGACAAGCTAGAACCGGGGGGGCACAGTTCTGCGTAGAGCAGACCGTACCGACACATTTGATCGCATACAACTGTGTCGTACTGACACAGCGAGATCTGTCCTGACGACATATTTGGATTTGTAACACAGTGAGACACAAATAACATATAGCAATCAAGGCAATCATGGAATTCAAGGATAACCTCAAATCACAACATCACCTGTTACGCGGTCAACAGGTGATTTTAACATTGGAGGTTATCTTCGATTTCGAGTCAAAATACGCGCACGAACTACTGCCAAGTGGCACAGTACCAATTCCGACTTTAAAACATATTTTTATAGGAAATTACGATGAATTTACCTTGCACGCTGTCGCTCCCGCGTCTCGTTGCGTCGCTTGTTCTTCATCTTCTCCTTTCCTCCTGGCTATCGTCATTTCGGGACGGCATGCGCCACGTAATGGCGCCTTCTCACCAGACGGGTCACCTGTTGCTGAAATCGTGGGTGCGGCCGTGAGAAGGTGCCTTTACGCGTCGTGACGGTACAAGCAAACGAGACTACCGGTATATCGCCACGCGTTCGTGATTTCGGAATAATCAGCATTCCGTAGAGACTTCGGTAAGTATCCAAACGGGATAATTATGAAATTAAATTACCAAAAATAATATACGTCTCTATTTATAACAGAATCTTAAATACGCGTCACATTGAGACGCGATAGCGACGCGACGAGACGCGGGAGCGACAGCGAGCAAGGTAAATTCATCGTCATTTCCTATAAAAAATATTTTTTAAAGTCGGAATTGGTACCGTGCCACTTGGCAGTACTTCGTGTGCGTATTTCGACTCGAAATCGAGGATAACCTCCAATGTTAAAATCACCTGTTGACCGCGTAAAAGGTGATGTTCGAGACTTGAGGTTATCCTTGAATTGCACGATTGTCTTGATTGCTGTATGTCATTTGTCTCTCGCTGTATGTTACAAATCCAAATATCTGGTCAAGACATATCCCGCTGTGTTAGTACGGCACAGTTGTATGCGATCAAATGCGTCGGCACGGTTTGCTCTACGCAGAACTGTGTCCCCACGGTTCTAGCTCGTCCTGCGACTACAGAGTATATACAGCATATCGACACGGAGAGGGCACAGTTCTATTAAATTTGTCGTATTAAAAAATACCACACATCATTTAATGGTAAAGGAGACCACATTAATTGATTAGCGTACAATCTAGATTGGTATAATATGGCATTTATAGTACTCGGAGCAACACGCCTTTGCCCAACAGGTCACCAGTCATTCGTTCGGGAGGAACGTGAAGGGCATCGTGAACCAAGCCGGCGCTGCCGAACGATTATGATGAGTCTGTTGTGCTGGTGAACCCCCTGGACTTTATGGCAAGTACGCTACCAGCAAAACGGTAAAGACGTCCATCCCATCGACGACGGGTGGTCATTGTCGGCCGCACGGGTCGGAAGGACGATTCTTCAACTTCAGTTTCGCTCTTCCAGTCGTCGAAGGCGCCATTACGCTTCGCAACGGTAACAGGCTAACGAGACTTCCGGGATATCGCTACGCGGTCATGATTTCGGGATAATCAGCATTCTGAAACTTACTGTATTCTTACTGTAAACTTCCATATAATTACGAAACTTACTGAAATTGACTGATCAATAATAATAAACGTCTCTATTCGTAACAGGAACCTCAAATACGCGTCATATTGACATGCGATATCGACGCGACGAGACGCGGTACCGACAACGTGCAAGGTAAATTTATCGTAATCAAGAGACGCGGTAGCGTCTCGACGCCAAGTATTAAAAGAAACTAATAATGCCGCCTCACGACACTCTCACGACGAGACGCTAGCGCTACTCTTACTTTACAGCGCGTTCGTCCTTTTTCGTCTGCGACGAAATTCCAACTGGAACTATCTCAGTCAAGACGTCGCGGACGCCAAATGTGTCAGGTTCAATATTTTATATATTTTTTTCTTTCCAATGAGTCGTCGTTCAATCAAATCGATGCCCGCAACGGTAATATCTGGCCACTTACGATTTTTCGTTTGTCAAAAACTTTTCGTCCGCACTCACACAAAATCGATGCGATCCATATACGTGCATGGCGTGTACCAGCACACTCTCACTTCATCTGTAACTCTTATTATCTCAGGCAATATATCGTGGACGCTAAATGTGTCAGCGCCAATATTTTTCTTTTTTTTCGCCTTTTTAATAAGACCTATTGCGATATAATCGGTTCCCGAAGTGCTGACATCTGGCAAAATGTCATTTTTGTCCGAACTCACACATCGAGACACATTTGTCCGATCGCATACAGGGTGTCCCAAAAGTTATCAACAAGCGACTGCGGAAAGGTAGCTGGTGCCCACCCGAATGCACCTGCGAAATTTCAGCTTCCAATTCGCAAAATTGTGGAAACGCTCTTGTGGCGAAGTTTGCCTATCGGTGAGGGGTGCGTCGGACTCACACAGATGCAGAGGCGTCGTAAGCCCCGAGTGCAGGTAGCGTTTTGTTGTCGATCGTGGCTCGGCGCGACGCGGTGCCAGTAATTTGTCATCGACTCTGACGTCACAGCCTCGCGTGGAGACGAGCGCGAGCGAGTGTTGGCTTCGCGCCAAGTTCGCATCGTGTAGCGCGGACTCAACATTCCGAGTGAATAGAAAAGCAATCATCACATGTTGGAAATGTTAAATGGTACAGAATGCTTTTAGATGTCAGATAAAATATTACGCAATAATTATCGACTCAATGTTTCGCCGCTTCAATCCTTCGCCGCTTTTTCCTCCGCTTCTTTTTCCTTCGCCGCTTTTTCCTCCGCTTCTTTTTCCTTCGCCGCTTTTTCCTCCGCTTCTTTTTCCTTCACCTCTTTTTCCTTTCTCTGCTTCTCCATCGCCGCTTTTTCCGTTATCTTCTTCTCCATAGCCTCTTGTTCCTTCGCCTCTTTTTCCGTTTTCTTCTTCTCCATTGCCGCTTTTTTCTCTGCTTTCTTCTCCTGTATCGCATTATTCCTCGCTTCTTCCTCATCCGCCTCTTCTTCCCGCGCCCGTTCCTCGCTCACCTCTTCGTCGCTCGTCTCCTCGCTGCTCGTAGCTTCCGCGGTCGGGTCGTACAGCTGCCGCTGGGCGTCCTCCCTCGCGGCAAGGGCGAAACGCGCCGTGTTCTCTGCGTCTTCGGGCGTCGCTCTGTTAAAAAAAAGTTTGATTTTAAGTTTTTTTTCGAACGAAAGAAATCAATTCGTCGAAAAAAATACCTCGATTTTTATGAAGTGACAAAATTTCGAAAAAATGGCAAACACCTTTTGTTTAAAAAAAATATTAACATCTTATTTCGATTTACACTTTACATGGCAGAAAAGTTATTCTCCCATGTAAAGTTCTAAATAAACAACTTACCCTCGGCCTACCAGCTCATGTTCCATTAAGGCTCTACTGCCGACGGCATCGCACCATTGGCTGCAACAAAATAAATGTATAAATGGCGAGTTACACAGATAGTATGCGAATAATCACTGCAGAGCTCAGAAGTTTGTTGACAGCGCATGACCAATTGAGTTTGACACAAGTACAACTCCACAGCTTGTTAATTAAACACAAGATTAACAGAATTGTACTTGCGCTTATTTGATACTGTACAGAATTGTATTCTTGCTCATCTGCGTCGAACTAGATTGGTCATACTCCGGCTTCCGATAAATTCGGGAGATTACCAGATTCACCTTCGCCGATGGGAGATATTTCTTTTCTCCCAGGTCACCGACATACGGCACTAACTCGACGATGAGCCGGCCCAGAATTTCAGGGTTTCTAAATAAATTGGAATCCCAATAACTGATATCCGTTCGGCGATAACGAAATGGTTTCATCGCGAAAATTTCTGTAAAAACTTCGATGCTCGTTGACCTCTGTCGACACAGTCTTTGTTATTATTTTGCGCCCACATTCAAATACGTCGACTGCACCGCTTGCGGGATAACAAAGTAGCCGCAAACGGCGCTGCCAACAGTCAATCGCGATGCCAGCAGCGTTTGCGGGAGATTTTAATGTAGGCGCGGACGAATAATAAATGCATGATAGTCACAGAGGTTAAAGACTGAAATAAATTTTCGCAATGAACACGTATCGTTATCGAAAACTAGAAACGATAACGATACATATTCATTGCGAACATTTCTTTGCGTCTTTAATCTCTGTGACTATCATGTTTTTATTATTCGTCCGCGCCTACCGGACATCGCAATTGAGTGTTGGCAGCGCCGTTTGCTGCTACTTTGTTATCCCGCAAGCGGTCCTGTCGACGTATTTGACTGTGGACGCAAAATCATAAGAAAGACAGTGTCGACAGAGGTCAACGAACACAAGTTTTCACAGAAATTTTCGCGATGAAACCATTCCGTTATCGCCGAACGGACATCAGTTATTGGGATTCCAATTTATTTAGAAACCCTGAAATTCTCGGCCGGCTCATCGTCGAATTAGTGCCGTATGTCGGTGACCTGGGACCGAAAAAATATCTCCCGTCGGAAAAATTGAGAAACGTGATCGCCCGAATTTATCGGAAGTTTGTGCCAACGACCCGATATAACTGCATCCGCGGGTTCGTAATGCGACACGGCGTCTTCCTCCGCCGATTTATAGAGGACCATGAGCTGTCGTACCGGACAACGGACGACGACGAGTTGTAAGTACACATTTGGTTTTCAGAGTGCTCTGTGTTTTTTTATAACTTTGAGAACAACAGTCGTGTAGTTCTCAACAACATGACTGTTGTTTGACATCTAATTCTGTAGTGCCTGTGTCGTAAGTCACTCCTTGACGGATCACAGAAATTTGAAAAATGTTTTATAATGCTCATTCAACGCAGTGCCTGTGTCAAGAGTTTGGGCACTGCATTGAATGGACATTACAAAAAAGTTCTTATCTCTGTCATACGTTGAGAAGTAGCTTACGACACAGGTACTACAGAACTGGACACTGCGTTGACTAGGCAGGACCAATTGTGTTCGACACAGATGAGCAAAAGTACAACTCCGCAGCTAGTTGATTAAACACAAGAACAACAGAATTGTACTTGCGCTTACTTGACACAGTACAGAATTGTATTCTGCTCATCTGCGTCGAACTAGATTAGTCATACTCATTCAACGCAATGCCCAAGTTCTGTAGTGCCTGGGTCGTCTGTTACTTGTCGACAGATAAAAGAAATGAGAAAAATGTTTTCTATTGCGCATTCAACGCAGTGCCTAATTCTGTAGTGCCTGTATCGAGAGTTTGGGCACTGCGTTGAATGGGCATTAGAAAACATTTTTATCATTTCTGTTATCCGTCGACAAGTAACTTACGACCCAGGCACTACAGAACTTGGGCACCGCATTGAATGAGTATGACCAATCTAGTTCGACGCAGATGAGCAAGAATACAATTCTGTACAATGTCAAGTAAACGCAAGTGCAATTCTGTTATTCTTGTGTTTAATTAACAAGCTGTGGAGTTGTACTTTTGCTCATCAGTGTCGAACTCAATTGTTCATGCGCCGTCAACAAACTTCTGAGCTCTGCAGTGATTATTCGCATACTGTCTGTCTAACTCACTATTTATACATTTATTTTGTTGCAGCCAATGGTGCGATGCAATCGGCAGTAGGGCGATAATGGAACATGAGCTGGTGAGCAAAGGGTAAGTGATTTATTTAGAACCTTACATGTCAGAAGAACTTTCTCTGACGTGTGTGAATTTGCAGCACGAGCCGAAGGTGAGCGTTG
The DNA here is from genome assembly GCA_963932165.1 of Pimpla rufipes. Taxonomy (NCBI): domain Eukaryota; kingdom Metazoa; phylum Arthropoda; class Insecta; order Hymenoptera; family Ichneumonidae; genus Pimpla; species Pimpla rufipes. The sequence goes on along the minus strand of CAWVQF010000001.1, from coordinate 91,737 downwards.
CAATCACACGTGTTGGGAGAAAGGTTTTCCGACGAGTATTGTCCAAAATTTGTGTATGTAAGATGTGAAAATGCGGGTTTTACACACGAGAAGCGTGCGCAATACGCCCATTATCACATCGAGTGAAGTAAAGAATGATAAATCTAACGTTAAAGTAGAAAAATCGAAAATAATCATGTTTTTTCATTTTTCGGGAAAATTATTGGGTTTGGAGAAAAAAGTAACGACGAATTCGTTGTATACGTGCAAAACACATCGAAATAAGATGTTAAGGGCATGTGAAACACGCCAGAACGGCGTGACGCGGTCCTGCTCCCGCGGTAAGGCAGGTTACCGAGGCGGTAACTCTGCCTCTCGCCGCTAGGTGTAGCCCAACGCAACTTCCCCCTTTTAATTTTGACGCTCATTGGCGTCGCCACAAGGGGGTACATTTAAAATACCTCATAGCGTCCGTGCGCTAGGTTAGAGGTATTCGTCGTCGCGGTGCGGGCTCCGCGATTTATCGCGTAGGAGCACGTGGGCTCGGCGAATCAATTTCTATCCACGAATACTGCTTTGCGATCTCGAGAACTTGAAGTTCTCGAAGCAGTATACGCAGATTGAAATTGTCGCGCAAGAACTCTTAGAGGCTCGACGATTTTTAAATCGCGCAAGAGCATGCAGGCTCGGCGATATTTTAATCGCACTAGAGCTGCGGGCTCGGCGATTTTTTTTATCGCACTAGAGCTGCGGGCTCGGCGATTCGATTTCAGTCTACAAATGCTGCTTCGAGAACTTCAAAAGCAGCACTTGTAGATTGGAAATACGTCGCGCAAGAGCTGTTGGGCTCGGCGATTTTTTAATCGCACAAGAACTGCGGGTTCGGCGAATCGAATTCAGTCTACAAATACTGCTTCGAGAACTTCAAGTTCTCGAGAACTTGCAGTTCTCGAAGCAGCACTTGTAGATTGGAAATATGTCGCGCAAGAGCCCTTGAACTCGGCGACTTACAAGTCGCGCAAGAGTCGCGAGCCCGACGATTTAGAAATCGCGCCAGAGCGCGCAGGGTCTGAATGGATTTTTTTTCTTCTATTACATGAGCTAAAAAAGCACCATTTTGGAAATGTAGCTCATGAAATGGCTTTTTTTCCGTCTATTCCATGAGCTAAAAGCACTTGGGAAATAGCTCCTGGAATAGAGAGAAAAATAATCCATTCCGCGATTTAAATTTCCCAAATGGTGCTTTTTTAGCTCATGGAATGGCTTTTTTTATCGCTCAAAAACTGCGGGCTCAGCGATTCGATTTCAGTCTACAAATACTGCTTCGAGAACTTCAAGTTCTCGAGAACTTGTAGTTCTCGAAGCAGCATTTGTAGATTGAAATGATGTCGCGCAAGAGCCGTAGCATGATCGGCGATTCGATTAAAAAATAAATAAAAATTCGAACGAGTCCTGCTGATTCCGCTCGTTCCGCTGAATCGGCTGCTGCTGTCGCCACCGCCGCTGCTGTTGTCGCCTCCGCTGCAGCTGCCTCTGAAAAATTTATTTCATGAAATAAAAAAAAAAATTCGTAATTGTAATATATTATTAATAACAAAAAATTATTACAAAAATTACCATGAGCGCAAGGTGCACGCTCGGCGATTTTTTTATCGCGCTATAGAGCCGCGGGCTCGGCGAATTTTTTTTCGCGCTACAGCCGCGGGCCCGGCGATTCGATTTCAGTCCACAAATGCTGCTTCGAGAACTTGAAGTTCTCGAGAACTTGTAGTTCTCGAAGCAGCACTTGTAGATTGGAAATACGTCGCGCAAGAGCTGTTGAGCTCGGCGATTTTTTAATCGCACAAGAACTGCGGGCTCGGCGATTCGATTTCAGTCTACAAATACTGCTTCGAGAACTTCAAGTTCTCGAGAACTTGTAGTTCTCGAAGCAGCATTTGTAGATTGAAATGATGTCGCGCAATAGCTGTCTTACACTTTACGTCGTTATAACGCTACAGATATGCTTTAAATTTTTCATAGATGTTATATGAACATAAAGGTTCAGTGTAGATGCGATTTGCGGTCGAAAACGAACGGAAAATAGAATAAATCGGATATTTCTGAACTTCCGAAAAGCAATATGGCCGCTCGAAACGTCAACAGCACCTTTGCTGTAAGATACAATCGTTTAGGGATCTCAAGTGAGTCGAATCGTAGTCTACGCCGATTGTTTAAAGTTTTCTGAATATTCCAGAACCGGCGAAATGTCGATTATACAAACTAAATTCACGTAAAGCGTAAACTGCGGGCGCGCGTTTTTCATTACATTTTCAGCCGATAAAGAAGAACTCTATCGGCTGAAAATATACGATTTTTCCTATTTCTTCTTAGTTTTCGACCGCAAATCGCATCTACACCGAACCGTTTATGTTCATACAAAATCTCTGTTCAATTTTAAACATATCTGTAGCGTTATAACGCCGTAAAGAATAAACTACAGAAGTCTATCTTTACCGACCAGTGTCGGTAAAAAAATGAACTCCAGCTGCCCCAAAGCATTCATATTTGCGGATATAGAACGAAGGGTTAACGATAACGCGACGCGTCGCCGAAAACTGCAATTCGCAATGAAAACTTTATTTCAATCCACTAAAGGGTTGTTGATTTTTCAGATGAAAGATAATTTCACTTCGTTAAAAGGGCTGTGCTTTGTCTATCAACAGCAATAAGAAAAAATGTGTAATTCAGCTGTTTTTTTTTAATTAAAAAGAAAAATTAATTAATTAAAATTAATACGAAAAAATGTGTAACTCAGCTGTTTTTTTTTAATTAATCAAAAAATTAATAATTGAAAATTAATAAGATAAATTATGTAATTTAGATTTCTCCGCTGCCCGTGTCCGATTCACTGTCCGACGATTACATCTTCTCGTCGGTTTTCTCTTGATTCTTCTTCGGCGATTGCGCGGCTTTGTTGCTGGACTCCGAAGGCTTCGGCGCTTCGTCCGACTTCTCTGAAATCGGACGCAAATAAAAGCTACAGTCCGTGTGCTGTCGCTTACACCTCGTTTCGCATAAATTCGAGAAAAGTGAGAGAGAATTAAAAACACTTGTCGATGGTATAAAAATCTGAAAAAATGCATGCACATTAAAGATACTGGAAAGATTAATTTTGCATAATTATAATTGTAAAATGTTACAACAAATTAATGAAAAAAGTAATTGTTTAACAAATATGCCAATGACCAATTTTTTTAATGAAAATGATTCCTTCGTTTTTTTTAATACGTATGAATTTCTTCAGATTGTAGAGTTCACTTTAAATTTTCACATATTTTACCTATAGAAAACACACAAATTTCGAAGTGAACTCTAAAATCTGAAAAATGCATACGTATTCGGAAAAACGAACGAATCATTTTAGTAAAAAAAAAAATCTGGATCACCGGGAGATTCGTTAAACAATTATTTTTTTCATCAATTCATTAATAACATTTTCGAATTATTATTAAGCAAAATTAATCTTTTCAGTACTTGCAATGTGCATGAATTTTATTAGATTTCTATACCATCAAGAGACGCGGTAGCATCTCGGCACCAAGTGTAAAAAAAAAAATGAAAATTGCAATTTGCAATTCTCTCTCACTTTTCTCGAATTTATGTGAATATTTTTTTCACGTACCTTTTTCCTCGGGATCCGCCTTCGCACCCTGTTTCTTCTTCTTGTTCTTCGCGTCGTCGGCGTCTCCTTCGGCTTCACCGTCGCACTGATCCTCGATCTTCGGCGCTGGCTCCGCTGGCTTCTCGACGGAATCTCCCTTCGGTGTCTCGCTCCCGATGCCCGAGTCCGATTCACTGTCCGACGACTCCATTTTCTCGTCGGTTTTCACTTGATTATTCGTCGGCGATTGCGCGGCTTTGTTGCTGGATTCCGAGGGCTTCGGCGCTTCGTCCGACTTATCTGAAATTTTTGCAAATAAAAGTTACGGTCCTCGTGATTATTAAGGTAGTTCTGTATTTTAGATCTCGTTTCGCATAAATTCGAGAAAAGTGAGAGAGAATTAAAAACACTTGTTGATGGTATAAAAATCTGAAAAAATTCATGCACATTAAAGATACTGAAAAGATTAATTTTGCATAATTATAATTGTAAAATGTTACAAGAAATTAATGAAAAAAAATTGTTTAACAAATACGTCAATGACCAATATTTTTGAATGAAAATGATTCCTTCGTTTTTCTGAATACGTATGAATTTGTTCAGATTGTAGAGTTCACTTTGAATTTTCACATATTTTCCCTACAGAAATCACACGAATTTGAAAGTCAACTCGAAAATCTGAAACATTCATACGTATTCGGAAAAACGAACGAATAATTTTCATTAAAAAAAAAATTGGACCACCAGGAGATTTGTTAAACAATTATTTTTATCATCAATTCACATTTTCGAATTATTATTAAGCAAAATTAATCTTTTCAGTACTTGCAATGTGCATGAATTTTATTAGATTTCTTTACCATCAAGAGATGCGGTAGCATCTCGGCACCAAGTGTAAAAAAAAATGAAAATTGCAATTTGCAATTCTCTCTCACTTTTCTCGAATTTATGTAAATATTTTTTTCACGTACCTTTTTCCTCGGGATCCGCCTTCGCACCCTGTTTCTTCTTCTTGTTCTTCGCGTCGTCGGCGTCTCCTTCGGCATCACCGTCGCACTGATCCTCGATCTTCGGCGCTGGCTCCGCTGGCCTCTCGACGGAATCTCCCTTCGGTGTCTCGCTCCCGATGACCGAGTCCGATTCACTGTCCGACGACTCCATTTTCTCGTCGGTTTTCACTTGATTATTCGTCGGCGATTGCGCGGCTTTGTTGCTGGATTCCGAGGGCTTCGGCGCTTCGTCCGACTTATCTGAAATTTTTGCAAATAAAAGTTACGGTAAAGCCCAAAAAGGAAAAAACTACTGGCAGCTAATTAAACGTCTCTCAGGATTCAAAAAATGCTCCCCAGCCAGCGAACTCGAAAAAAATGGACAGCCGATACAAGACAACCAGGGAAAAGCCGATGTATTCGCAAACCACTTTAAAGAGGCATTCAGCAAATCAGAAAACCCACATTTCGATGACAACAACAGGAGAATAGTAGAGCAATGGCACATGGACTTTTTTAACGACACAAGTAACCTGAATCTAGAACACACTCCGGTCTCAGAGGTAGAGCTTAAAATAATCATTAAAAAAGGAAAAAATTCCGCACCTGGACACGACAACATCCCGATGATAATAATTAAACAACTGAAACCACAGATACTGAGCTACATTCTTAAAATCATGAACTTCTGCATCGACACGAACTATTTTCCACAAGAATGGAAACACGGAACAATAATTACACTACCGAAACCCGACACGGACACTACCCTAGCAGCAAACTACAGACCGATCACACTCCTACCCACACTGGGTAAAATTCTGGAGAAAATAATAAAAATAAGACTAGAAAAGGCGCTTGGGGACAAAATTCCGCTTTACCAATTCGGTTTCCGGAACAACAAATCCACGTTACACCCACTTACTATAATCACATCAAACGTCCAAGCAGCGAAATTAACGAATCAACGCTCTGCCGCTCTCGTCCTGGACATCAACAAGGCATTCGACAGCGTGTGGCACCAAGGATTACTCTACAAACTGTGGCGACTACAGTGTCCCGACTACTTAATCCTTTTAATAGCAAACTTCCTTACGAATCGAAGCTTAAAAATAAAAATTGGCAACGCCCTCTCCGAACAATTTACGCCAGAACAAGGTGTGCCGCAGGGGTCACCGCTATCTCCACTATTATACAACCTTTTCTGCTACGATATTTACAATTTCAATTTCAGCCCAGACAATAAAAACGCCTTCTTTAAAAACAACTATCTGTTACAATACGCTGACGACACAGCAATAGTTACACATAATACCTCAGTAGAATCAACAATAGCACAAATGCAAACCCTCACCAATAAATGCATCAGATGGTTTAAAAAATGGAGGCTGAAACCGAATCCAACAAAATCTAAACTCGTAATCTTTAATCATAATATCTCGGACATGTCACCATCCATTACCATGTACGACCAAGTAATTAAGCCTTGCACACAGGCAAAATATCTCGGAATAATAATAGACAGCAAGCTAAACTTCAACCTCCACACCAAAACAATAAAATCTAAAACTATGGCACGAGCCTCTCACTTCAGAAAACTAACATTTCAAAATAAACCAACAACCATCAAACACGCCTCAAAAATTTATAAATGCATATGCAGGCCGCTCTTAGAATACGGACACACAGTTTCTCTCAACCTCCGAAAACCGGCTCTAAATAACTTAAAAACAGCAGAAACCATATCGCTCCGACGTCTCACTAAACTACGACACCCTAATAACCCACTGCATAACCCCTCAAACGAATTGCTATACGAAACCACTAAAATAGAATCAATAGAGAACAGGATAAAAAAACTAAGCTCATCATTTGCTCAAAAAGAACTAGACACAATAAAACCACTGTGTATAACAATTCCACAACACTACGCTTCAAAGTTCAAATTCCCTACTAACACAACAATAGAAATCCTAACAACCTTAGAATGTAACCAATAGCGCACACGTTCTCTTGATATATGTACAATCATCTGTATGTGTTATAAACAACGTTTATTTATTTATTTATACCTATACAAATACAAATAGCAATAAGAATTACCTTGCTACGGAAGAAAAAAAAAGGGCTGAAGGACCTCGGTCGATGGCCCATTGGCTTCAACACGATGCAGCATCGTCCCCAAACATATTTAAAAAAAAAATTTAAAAAAAAAATAAAAAATAAAAAAAAAATGTATATAGATACACATACTTAGATGTACCACACGTGTAGCCAATAAATAACTACTACTACTACTAAAAGTTACGGTCCACGTGATTATTAAGGTAGTTCTGTATTTTAGATCTCGTTTCGCATAAATTCGAGAAAAGTGAGAGAGAATTAAAAACACTTGTCGATGGTATAAAAATCTGAAAAAATTCATGCACATTAAAGATACTGAAAAGATTAATTTTGCATAATTATAATTGTAAAATGTTACAAGAAATTAATGAAAAAAATAATTGTTTAACAAATACGTCAATGACCAATATTTTTTAATGAAAATGATTCCTTCGTTTTTCTGAATACGTATGAATTTGTTCAGATTGTAGAGTTCACTTTGAATTTTCACATATTTTCCCTACAGAAAACACACGAATTTCAAAGTCAACTCGAAAATCTGAAACATTCATACGTATTCGGAAAAACGAACGAATAATTTTCGTTAAAAAAAAAATTGGATCACCGGGAGATTTGTTAAACAATTATTTTTATCATCAATTCACATTTTCGAATTATTATTAGGCAAAATTAATCTTTTCAGTACTTGCAATGTGCATGAATTTTATTAGATTTCTATACCATCAAGAGACGCCGTAGCATCTCGGCACCAAGTGTAAAAAAAAATGAAAATTGCAATTTGCAATTCTCTCTCACTTTTCTCGAATTTATGTAAATATTTTTCTCACGTACCTTTTTCCTCGGGATCCGCCTTCGCACCCTGTTTCTTCTTCTTGTTCTTCGCGTCGTCGGCGTCTCCTTCGGCATCACCGTCGCACTGATCCTCGATCTTCGGCGCTGGCTCCGCTGGCTTCTCGACGGAATCTTCCTTGCGTGTCTTGCCACTCTCACGTTCTTTCCAGCTTCCTGTAAGTATTTAAGTCGCAAAACAATATAAAATCATATAATAGATTGTAAAATATATATAAAATGAAATAATAAAGCTTCCTGAAAAAGAAAGCCGGAGAACCTGAGACCAGCAGCAGTTCTCGAAGCAGCATCCACGTTTTTGTAAATCTGCGAATGCTGCTCCGAGAACTAATATATCCTCACCGAGGGATACATCCTAACTCATATATTCTCATCGTTCGGTGAGAATACACTGGTGAAGAATATATTCCTCGGTGAGGATACATCAGTTATTCCAATATTCTCACCGAGTCAGCAGCAGCAGCAGCAGCAGCAGCAGAGATTCGCTGGCGTCAAGGGGGCAGCGTTCTCCGTTGCTGCTGTTGACTCAGTGAGAATATTGAAACATCCCAGAAGACAGACAGCACAAAACGAAGCCTTCTGCGTCCGTCTGTGCTGTCTGTCTTACTGGGAACTGACATATCCTCACGGAGTGAATCTATTCTCACTCGGTGAGAATAAGTCGACGAGGTTGTATAATCTACGCAAAATACTAACGTATTTTGCGTAGATTTACATTAAAAACACTTACTTACCTCGACACATGTTCCGGGTCACCGATGTGTTGCTCCGACGCGATTTTTTGCGTGTTGTTGCCTGTCGAATTTCCCCTCGTCGCGCGCACGTTGGTTCTCTTCTTCTGATTGGGTACTGGCTCTGGTCACTACTCGCGCACGTTGGACGTTTCGCGCTACGCCTCGCGGCTGCGCTCGGATCGCGCGCTTCCGGCGCTCGTTGCGCCGTGGTGGCTCGTTACGGAGGCTCGGGCCCAGGGCTGCCACAATCACGTGATAGTGGCGTTGCTTTTCCGGTTCCCGCGTGCACACCTACGCGACCGTCGCGTGAAACAGCGTCAGTATTTCGCGAACGATCGAGGAGAGAGCAGCATGGCACGTAAGATTTTTCAGTTTCTCGCGCACGACTTTATGGTCTCGCCAGAATTCAATATGTACACGCAGCGTTGCGGCACAGTAGCGGCGAGCACGGCACGTCGTGTCGACACAATGTGTTTTAATAACGTGCGATGGAATGTGCGGCATTGTGACGGCACTTCGATCGCACAGCGTGCCGAATCCGGCACTATGCCTCGACGATTTCGGTACGCCGTGCCGCTCGATAGAGCTACACGGCGTGTCGACACGGTGCGGGCACATTCGGTCGGAATAACTGTACCGTGTGTCGGTGTTTACGCGCAACGCAAAAACGTCGATATTTCGGAATAAACAAGCGTTTGTTGTTTATTCTCGAATATGGACGCCTTCGCGTTGCGCGTAAACACCGACACACGGTACAGTTATTGCGACCGAATGTGCCCGCACCGTGTCGACACGCCGTGTAGCTCTCTCGAGCGGCACGGCGTACCGAAATCGTCGAGGCATAGTGCCGGATTCGGCACGCTGTGCCATCGAAGTGCCGTCACAATGCCGCACGTTATTGAAACACATTGTGTCGACACGACGTGCCGTGCTTGCCGCTGCTGTGCCGCGACGCTGCGTAGCACGAGCGGTACAGTCGTGCCAATCGTCAGTTTCAGAGAATATTTCGCACGATTCTCACTGGCATAAAAATCAGAAAAAAAAATCAAGCACGTTGAAGGTATATAAAAGATGGATTTTGCATAATAATAATTCCAAAATATTATTAACAAATAAATGTGAAAATGAATTGTTCAACCATTTACCCGGTAACACAACTCTTTTTTTCTCATGGAAATGATTCATGAATTTTCCCGAATACGTACAAATTTTTCCAGAATTATGTCTAATTTTTCAAAATTTTATTTTTTTAAAGAAAAATGAGGGACGAAAAACGCATTAAAAAAATTAGACAACATTCTGGAAAAATGCATACGTATTCAAAAAAAGAATTAATAATTTCCATCAGAAAAAAAAGTTGGTTTGGCGGATAAGTTGTAGAACAATTCATTTTTTTCATTAATTTGTTAATAACATTTAGAAATTATTATTATGCCAAATAAATATTTTCAGTAATTTCGACGTGCTTGTTTATTTTCAGGTTTTTATCCAATCGAGATGTGTTCGAAATATTCTTTGAAACTCACGATTGGCGGGACTTTACCGCTCGTACTACCTGAATGCATTTATTCAATATTTTTGTAACGTGCAAAATATTACGATACCTTTTCAGGAAAAACGAGAAAATTGATTTCTCCGCCGCCACCGCCGTCGCCGCGAACGCGAAGATCGCGATCTCGGCACGCCGACTCGCACGACGTCCTGTTTCCGCCGTTGCCGGTGCCACGGCAGCAGCCGGCGCCACCCGTGCAGGAGCAGCAGCAGCTACCGCCGCCCATGCAGGAGCAGCAGCAACAACAGCCGCCGCAGCAACAACAGCCGCCGCAGCAACAACAGCCGCCGCCGCAGCGACAACAGCCGCCGCCGCAGCAACAACAACAAGTGCTGCCTCAGCAGCAGCAGCAGTGGCTGCCACCGCCGCCGCCCCCGCAGCAGCAGCACTGGCTGCCCGCTCAACAGGAACAACAGCTGCCGCAGCAGCAGCAACCACCGCCGCCGCCGCCGACGACGCCGCTGCAGCAGCAGCAGTCGCTGCCGCCGCAACAACAACTGCCGCCCCCGCAGCAGCAGCAGCAGCAGCCAGTGTTGTAAGTCCCCATTACTGAATTAAAGTTTGCAAAACAATTTATTTGTTAGTTACGGTTTTTTAACAATGAACACAATTACAAATGTAATTGTACAATAAATTATATTTCTATTAAAAAAATTAGGAATCCGCAACTCTGGCAACAGCAGCAGTGGCTGCCTCAGCAGCAGCAGCAGTGGCTGCCTCAGCAGCAGCAGTGGCTGGCTCCGCAGCAGCAGCAGGCGCTGCCGCCCTCGCAGCAACAGCACGCGGTGCCCGCTACGCGCACCCCAGAACAAATTGAAGAGCTTGTCGAGAACGCGCGTTATTGGCGCGCGGTGGCAATGCAACAACTTGCTTTAAATCGCGATTTGCAGAGGCAACTCGAGGAGAAGTCGGAGGCTCCCGAGTTGCCTCTCCAAACTGCCAACGCGCAGGCGTCGGGCGCCAGTCGTCACGAGGGGGGTTCTTCAGCGCAGGGCACGAGGCGGCAAGGGGGGCAAGCTTGGTGGCACGCACGTAATAATACGCGGCAGCAGCAGCAACCGCTGCAACAGCAGCAACAACAGCAGCCGGCGTCGAAAAAAATGAAAACGATGGAAGAGGTAAGAAAATCAAACAAGATCACAAATTATAAATATGCTGTCGTTGCGAATAAATATATTTTTGTCTTTTGTCTTTTTAGCAAATAAAAGAAGCTGTCGCCGCAGCTTTCAGCACCCACGCTGCTCCCGCGCCGGTGGCTGCTCCTGCGCCTCCCACGGTCACGCCCATTTACATGGCACCAATGGCACCGCAGGGGTACCAACCGGCGATGCCATCGGTGCCTTATTGGAGGCCTCCTCCATACATGTAAAATGGTTTTTGACTTACTCTTACTACTAATGTATTATGACGTCTTATTACTTCTTATGACTCGTTATTACTTCTTATGACTCCTTATTACTTCTTATGACTTCTTATTACTTCTTATGACTTCTTATTACTTCTTATTACTTCTTATGACTTCTTATTACTTCTTATTACTTCTTATTACTTCTTATGACTACTAATGTACAATATAAATAAATAAAAATACTGCTTACAGGCTACTTGCGTACTTATAATAAACCTACTGCTTATAGACTAAGGAATACTAAGGAATACTACTAAGGAATATCACTGACTTCCTATTACTACTACTTATGTACAATTTATAAAAAAAACTACTACTAAACTACTGCTTGTAGATTACTTACGTACTAAGCTTAAATATTATTTACATCCTATTACCACTGCTTATGTACAATTTTTAATAAAACTACTGCCAATAAACTACTTGCGTACTTTATTATAATAAACCTGCTGCTTATAGACTACTTACGTACTAAGCTCAAATATTATTGACTTCCTGTTACTTATGTACAATTTATAATAAAACTACTGCTACTAAATTACTGCTTATATACAATTTATTTATTATTACTGCAACTTATGTAAAATTTATATTAAAACTACTGCTACTAAAGTACTGCTTATATACTATTTACTTACTATTACTACTACTTATATACAATTTATAATAAAACTACTGCTTATATACTACTTACGTACTAAAAACGCGGGAGATTCAGATATTTTTTCCGATTGTTTACACCGTCGTCAGTGCAAGCGAACAGGAAACTGTCTAGTCTAGCGGCCTGCGATGATGGCGCTCGGGGCACTGCGGAGGTTGGGTCGCGCGCGACACACGGGGTTCCCAGTGCCTGAACACCGAGGGCTCTAAACACTACGCGCATGTGTCGATCTCCGCTCACGTCCGCGGAGTATGCAGCCATGAGACGGCCTTGCGCGGCACGAGGCATCGTCGTCGCGCCAACGACGCTGATTGTATCGCGTAGCGCACCAATCCCCTCTCTACGAGCCGACACAACCGCACGGAAGGCGAGCGCTCGAACCGGTCGGAGAGCTCTAGTTCTGCAATCTTGCTGTTGTGGCACGCTAACCGAGGCTGACAATGTATGATGTTGAAGTTTCCATCGTTGGAAAACAACGAAAATGAAAAACAAAAAATGATTTATTCTAATGAGACCGAAAGGTCGCACTGGGTATACATAACAATACCCATGGGGACACGGTGGACGCGGGAGTAAAAAAAACTGTCATCACACAGACCACACTGCAAATCCGTTCGAGAGGATTCTGAATCGATGTAGCTAGTCGCCAAGAGACCTCTTTTCCGTTAGCAAAGTCGAGACATACGGGTGGCTAAAGAGAATTTTTACCCCCGTTCCGGAGGTCCGGGGAGATACGCGTTTTTTGTACGATTTGTATTGTAACAAGTCCCTGTCCACTACCTATTTTTTCCCTTTTCCACCGACTCTCCGTACCTCTGGCCCACGGGCCTGCATTCCTAATTTATCGCTTCCTGACCTGCGGCCCGGCTCGACGCGACGCACTACGTCTCCATAGGTCCCCTAAACGCAGCTATTATCGCCTGCATCATAATACCGCCACTCGCGTGGCCTACGTGACTTTTCCCGAATCCCTTTTTATCGCTAGTTTCCCATGCACGCTGCACCTATCTGAACAACCGCCTTTTCCCGGAATCCAGTCACACAAGTGTCCGTCTCCCGCCGAAGCTTCCAGACTCCTCTCAAATTCTTATCCACGTCCCTTTTTATCGCCTGTTTCCCACGCACGCCTCGCCTAATCAGCTATGCGTCTTTCCAGGAAACCAGCCGCACGTGCGCCCTTTTCCGCCGAACTTTCTGGACTCTTCTCCCAAAATTCCTCCCCACCAACACCATTTTCCCACAGTTCGATCCTTTATAAACGCCTCCCGCGATGCGCTCTAGGTTCATTAACTCCGTCACTCTGCCCAAGTACAGTACGTAAGTCGCAGTTGCTTTTGCTCCGATTTGTGTCTACCGCGTCATAAGATCCATTACCGCGCTTCGTAGCCGGGTTGGTACCTCGTGTAATCTCCAAGAACATTTATAAACTCTGTAAAATCATGAAGTGTGTGCAATAAAATCAATTTGAAATAAACCTGACTTCACAGTATTCATATTAGAAATGGCATCGCCGAAAAAATGTCATGCACTGTCGAAACTGGAATATTAACAAAAATATAAAGTTTTCAACCCTTTGTAGGGGTGCCGAAAATGTATTTTTCATCCCTTTAATCGTTATAACTGTTTTATCCAGTGCGACATTTCGGTTTCATGAGAATAATTGTTTAATTATATTTTTTTGCGTTCCAAAGATGCAAATTTCAACATCATGGCGATGTTGCCACTTCAGTAGGAGGCAATTTGGTACTTTTATGAACTGGGTGACCCGAAGTCCCTGAAAGGAGCAAACATCAACTGTACCGATTGAGATGGACAAATATTTACATTTTTGCTGCTTTCCTTGGAAAGGCTTGGCCTTAGCTGACAAAAATGCTGACATTGGCTACGATTCCAAATAGTCTAAAATGTGTACAGCTTTTTTCAGCAACGCGACGGAAATACCCACCCTCGCTTACCCACTCACACAAATGTATGAGCACGTTTCCGTCACGTTCGGGCATGCAGTTCATCCGGTATGCAGTGACAAATAATCGAAAACGTGTCCGGCGTTTTTAGAAACGCGAAGAAAACGCCTACCCTCGCTTACCCACTCACACAAATGTATGAGCACGTTTCCATCACGTTCGGGCATGCAGTTCATCCGGTATGCAATGAAAAATAATCCAAAACGTGTCCAGCGTTTTTAGAAACGCGAAGGAACGCCCACCCTCGCTTACCCGCTCACACGAATATGAGCACGATTCCCTCGCGTTCTGGCAGGATGTGTTTGACAACAATTGTCTTTTATCTATTGATAACAAATTAGAAACCCATTTATAGGGTTCTCTAACGTACCAATAATGCATCTTTCAATAAAAAAACGACAGCTAGAATATGGACATGCGCTTACGCCATTGGGAATGCAGACAATTTTCGAGTCGCAATAATTGTTACTAAATGCGCTCTCATTTTCTGTGCATCGCACGAGTACACTTGTTGGGCAGGGTCGCCTCCTAAAGCTATAGTAATTGCGAACGCTGCAGCATAGACCCCGCATGTGTACTGATCAGGTTGTCTAGTGACAGGCTGAACAACGATATCGTCCACTCGAATATGAGGATAACGTTTGCACAGATACCGTTTCTCCTCATCGTGCAAAAGATCGTACTCAGGCCTGCCCAAACTATCATAAATCATAACGTTGGAACCATTGTAATGAACACAACACCAATGTCTGGTAGCATTACCACCAATAATGTGCATATCGTTATCAGAACTGCATGGCTCGATAAATGTATGATACGCAAAGTAACTAGTGGGGTGAAAGCAGAAGTCTGAGTTTTCTTGCACGATTGTTTGAAACAAATCAATGCTTGTGTCATTGAGCAAGTTTGTAGGCGGTAGTATGTCATCTATAACTTCTTGCGGAGTTATGTTTTGACGTACTACCTCCAGCACGCCTCTATCTTCTTGTGACGGTTCCAATTCGCCACTCATATCAATTGTTACCCAGCCGGGGGCAGAGCGCGCTCTTTTCGTACGAAATACCTCTACGTCTTGAGAGACTTGGATTGTCGGGCCCATGACCGCTTCGACCGTTTCACGTTTCTGCGTGCGCTTGTTCGTTCTGTCCTTCTTTGAATTTGCACTCGCTTTTGCGCGTAAAGTATACTCGGGCTCCTTAATTGGCATATTTCTATTCCGCCGACTATCTACGATTTCCGGTAGCAAACAATTCATGTAGAATCGTGACAGAAGCGGTTCCATTTTGGAGCCCCAAAACGAGTCATCTCTAATAACTTTAACGTACTTTACGTCCACCGAAGTCCAAATAGCGAAGATGCAATAGTCTCTTCTGATAACGTGAAGCTGACCCTGCACTTGATAATAATATACATGATTCTGATTAATGCATTCCTTGCTCCTTTTATCGAAGATCGACCGCAGATGCGAAATCTGCTGTATGGCCACTTCCGGAGTAATGTCTTTGGCTGAAAGCGGACATTTAATCTCAACGATACCATCGTCATCGATGAGACCATCCGGTGATGCTCCCAAAAAAGGGATTTCGGGATCGATGAATAGTCCACAAGCTGAGATTCGCTTGTTCAGTTTCTCTTCAAGGGCTTTTAAAGCCTGCTGTTCGTTAACAAGCCCAAAGTGGATAGCCGCTGTGTCGATAACTTTCGGGTAACGTATGCTCGTGACCATTTTCGAACATGAAGTTGACAGCTGCATGCGGCATATCGATCCAAATTTAGATGCAGTAATCAAATCTGTTCGCAGTTGATGCCAAAGTTCGCAATTGCTTTGCGATGCAGTGTCGCGCTCGATTTGCACCCGGTTGTTTTGACGTTCTTTTAAGTTCCCGAAATGAACTTGAACGCAAATATTGTACGCATCCTCATCCAAATCAGGTTTTTTAGCCGACGGCCCGTAGTCTTTGTCGGTGCCATGCCATTTTCTGACCCTGGGCTTCTGTTCGCCCTGTATGCGCCTGTTCGTCGCAGCTTGATCTTGCCGTTCTTTTTCTAATTTTGTAACTGTAGTCGGCACTTCCATTCCAGCGGACAACTGAACCTGTGAGACAAGTTGCTGCGTGTTGTGTTGAATCACACCGCCGATACATCTCATTTGAAATGAATTCCTGGCACAATGATTAATACGTTTCGCCGAATTCAATTTATTAGTTATTGAATTAGCCGACTCTACGGCATTATTCGTGACGTTTTCCAACAAACTGTCCGCGTTGCAACTCAAATATCGAACCGCCTCGTATACAGCGCTATACACTCCAGTTTTATGAAGGTGAGGCATGAAATTGATTTCATCATCGTCAGGCTCGCACTCAATCGGCAAGGCATCACACTGAGCGTGATCACCGAAAACGTGACGCAAGATAATAAAAATATCCTTCTGCAGTTGCGCTGCTTTCTCCGCTTTCGAATTGGCCGATGCATTGCGAGTATCACGTATCTTTGTAATAAGTGTGCGCATTCGCAAAGCGCTACCCGTGATATAGGACTGCAATTGTCTTTTGTTGATGACGCCTTTATCAGGGTGAGATGTGATTTTCAACTTTGCGGCATCTCTTATCTTTCTACACAAATTACGGTACAAATGATTACTGCACTCGATTTTATTAACTATAACGCCGTGATCAGCGTATGGGTTTGCGTCTCGAATAGATTGAAACGTACTTGCGTCGCCATCGGCAATTAAAGTTTTGTATATCAGGCCGCGCGTTTGGACGCTCTGCTTGAAACCGTCGACAATTATGTCAGCTTCCATAGCAGTTGAACTCTGATCGCGTCCCCAATTTTTATAGCAATTATGCTGGCTGGGATTCTTGTTCAGCTTCTCAGCCTTAGAACAAACTGCGCAATATTTATTACGCACACCTACGTACAATACTTTGTTAGTTTTGGCGCCTATGATAAGCGCCGTACCAGACAGCGAATCATGTTTGCCACCGCGGTATGATCGCTTCGCCCAATACCCGTCTGCGATAACACTGATGTACGGAATACCATTTACAACTTGTCCGTCGTTTATGGCAATGTCTCGTTCCAGTGCTGCGACCTTTTGCATTTCTTCTTCCGAGCATGCAAGAAACTTTTCATACAGTTTATCCCTATATTTTCTGTACGGAACGTGGGACATACACGGAATGGCCATGGTCGAAAGTACTTCTTGCAGCGAGCTAAATCCTGTACCGGCGCTAATTGTAGCGCAAACAGCACTTTCGTTTATTCCCATCGTACCGGCATGGTCGCGGTCAGTCCAGGTACTGCTGGTATAATTACATTCGCTACATTTAAAGAACAATTGTGTCCTCAAACCGCGATCCACGTACTTTTGTAATCTCATCGACGTGAACGGACATTTGCAAGAGCTTTCATGCTTACTGCTCAGCTCACGAATTTGCTCAAAAAAGAAATTCAGATCGACTATACGTCGACCGTTTATATTCTGATCATCAAGTTTCTCTTCGCTTGCACAGACTTCATTGCATGACTCTGGATGTGGCGAATCTAGATTCACATCATCGCGTGAACATAGCGAGTCTAGATGTACATCGTCGCGTGAACATAGCGAGTCTAGATGTACATCCTCGCGTGAACATAGCGAGTCTAGATGTACATCGTCGCGTGAACATAGCGAGTCTAGATGTACATCGTCGCGTGAACATAGCGAGTCTAGATGTACATCGTCGCCAAAATCGCGGATTACTGCAGGGTTTTTCCCAGAACAACGGACTTCTGAAGTAGATCTCGTCTTCAAAGTGTCGGTGATCGATTGAGTTTCCACTTGGCCCTGTGTTCCTGCAGTATTGTCACTTGTATCTATTACATCTGCGATTTCTTTACCTGTACTTACGTCGCCATTTTTTTCCTTGGACCTATAAAAACAAATTTTCCCAACACATCTGTTTATCAGACACATTGACGATAGGTATGCACACAAGAAGGCAGTCATTTGACTAAATGAAACATTTGGCTGAATTGTAGTTATTCCCGAAAACATATTGTCGGACGTCATTTGTCCGTAATTTGAATCGAAATAGTTTTTCTTCCAAATGTCAATTTCCTAAAGAAAATGTCGCAAGGCGGAACGCGGTATCTCGATTTTTCAATTTTGTATAGAATATGTATGTTATAGAGGTCGTACCCTCAAAATTTACAAGCTGTTTTAAGAGAGAGGGGAGGGGGGGACATTTTTTCGATTTAGTACAGTCTGAAAACCGCTATTGCAAATTTTCCCATAGCACATTTTCCGCTGATTCCGAGAAGCACCGTTGTTTACCCGAAAAATAGAAAAGTTAATGAGAAAAGCGCAAGAATCAATTTTTTGCTGATTATTTTTCGTGTCCGGATTTCGACCAATCACAGCGCAGTATTCTCGGTAATCGAGTTCGTTTGTTAAAAATTTCATCGGAAATTACATCCGGATATTGCACAGTAGCTCTTGACTTGTTTTCAACCAATATAATATTCTTATAGACATATTTTATCTGTCAATACGTCCTGTTTCCTCGAATACTGCTCTGTGCTTAGTCGATATCCAAATCCGAAAAATAATCCGACAAATACACCTCGACCTCCAAAATTAATCGCAATATTCCCCTCTAGTTTTCCTGCTGAGCAACAAAACAATCAGGAAATATTGCGACAATTTTGGAGGTCTCGGGATATTACTAGTGACAATGCGTCAAATTCCGTGATAAAAGAACGAAATGCCGGTTTTCCAACGACAAGTTCGAGGCCGAATACAATGTTGCTCGCGAATCGACAACAATGTTGCTCGCGAAATTTTTGTTAGAGAATATTACCGATTATCAATGTTTTCCGAACGTCCGACAAATTGTTTTCCTGGAAAAAAGGGAATTGGCCAAACTATTTTGTTACGTACCTGTTGCCCATCCACTTCTTTAGCCGAGATCTGTAGTCGCTGAATTTCCTGGATCTTCGGTTACCCATCACTACACTGCCGCTACACTATGACTACACTAATCACCTTGATAAATCTTTGTCACTTAACTATGCGCAGTAGTCGACAGAATAGTGCGCTTTTTTCGTTCCGACTGTCTCACTACACTGTTTGGAAGATAACGCCGAGCTTCACGGATAACTAAAACTCACTGCCGGTTTTTTCCGAACTTTCGGAAACTCAGATTCTCTGAAGGCGCCCGAAACGCATTTTACGCTGAAGTTCTCCATACGGAATCTCGTTTTCAAGCGTTTCTCTCCCATAAAACTAGCACCGACTAATCACGGTCCAGATCGAACGGAATGCTGACTCCGTGATTGGTCGGTATGGTGGTTCATCGTATGATGCAGTCGCTTTTAGGGCACCTATATGTTAGTCTTCAAGAAACAGAACGGATCGGGTATCAAATATATAAAGACCAATAATATTCTTTTTTTATCTTTCTATTGAGCCCACTTTCAATGCAATCGGTTCCCGCAATGCTGTTGTAAATGTTAGTCTGTATACTTCGGCAAGTTTTTGCGAGATTTTGCCGCGCTCATACATCGCTTCGATTCGTCCAAAGACCGGTTCGCTTATGATCCGAAATGGCGCTAGTGTCGTTCGCGTCGCGACGGCGCGTACGTACGCGCATACAAATTTGGCTACTTTTGCCGCCGGCAGTCGATGACAGCTGTCGTTTTTTTCGGAAAAAGTGCGTGAAGTGAGTGCCAAAACCACGTTGGACATTTTTCAGCGACAGCACATGCGGCAAGGATGTAGGAGGCTTCCCGTAAACGGGGGTAAGTACGAAAATAGCGTTTGAAAAAAACTTTTCACTTGACAGTTTTCTAGTGTCACCGATAAGCTGACGGAGCCTGTGGATACCTGCTGCAGCTAGTTGGTGGCTGCTGGAAAATGTCAAGTGAGAATTATTTGTCGAAAGAAATAATCAAACTCCACAGAAGAAGATTTTGCACAGAGCACTTTCTACAGTAGGCAGCTGTCGTGTCAGAGCTGTCGCGTGCAAAGTCTTTATCCTGTGGAGTTTGAACATTTCTTCCGACAAATTATTCTCGGTTGTCACTTCCCTGCAGCCACCGACTAGCTGTATCAACTATCCACAGGCTCCGTCAGCTTATCGGTGACACCAGAAAACTGTCGAGCAAGACAAAGTTGGGAAAGAATTTTTTGTAACACGTGCACGAATCGCGGCACTTTCCATGGCAGTCTTGCGAGCCGAAAGTGGCCGTTTCCCTGTCAGTCGCGAACCTGTGGTGAAATGACAGAGTCACGCATGCGCAGTTCGCATTTCGTTCACTTTCGTCCCTTGGGAGTTTCTGTCATTCACTTTCGTCCCTTCAATCACAACCTCACTTTTCAGTATTCGTCTCGCGCGACTGCCATTCCAAGTGCCGCAGATTCGTGCACTCGTTACAAAAAGTATGATGTGCAACACGGGTCGAAATGGCAATTGCGACTCGTGTGATTGCAGCCCTCGCTTCGCTCGGGCAGCAAACCTCACACTCGCCGCAATTGCCAACTTTCGACCCTTGTTGCACAATATACTATTTTGTAACACGTGCACGAATCGCGGCACTTTCCATGGCAGTCTTGCGAGCCGAAAGTGGCCGTTTCCCTGTCAGTCGCGAACCTGTGGTGAAATGACAGAGTCACGCATGCGCAGTTCGCATTTCGTTCACTTTCGTCCCTTGGGAGTTTCTGTCATTCACTTTCGTCCCTTCAATCACAACCTCACTTTTCAGTGTTCGTCTCGCGCGACTGCCATTCCAAGTGCCGCAGATTCGTGCACTCGTTACAAAAAGTATGATGTGCAACACGGGTCGAATTGGCAATTGCGACTCGTGTGATTGCAGCCCTCGCTTCGCTCGGGCAGCAAACCTCACACTCGCCGCAATTGCCAACTTTCGACCCTTGTTGCACAATATACTATTGTCTAGCTTATCAATTTTCTGCTGTCCCCGATAAGCTGACGGAGCATGTAGATAGCTGCTGCAGCTAGTCGGTAGCTACAGGAAAGTGTCAAGTGAGAATTAGTTGTCGCAAGAAATGTTCAAACTCCACAGGAAAAAGACTACACATGACAGCTTTGACACGACAGCTGCCTACTGTACAAAACGCTCTTTGCAAAATCTTTTTCTGTGAAGTTTGAATATTTCTTGCGACAAATAACTCTCACTTCACACATTCCTACAGCCTCCGGCTAAGTGCAGCAGCTATCTACAGGCTCCATTGGCGCATCGGGAACAGCAGAAAATTAATAAGAAAGGCAAAATTCTTTCACAACTTTGTCTCGCTTGACAGTTTTCTGGTGTCACCGATAAGCTGACGGAGTGTGTGGATAGTTGTAGCTAGTCGAGGGTTACCGGAAAGTGACATGCGAAAGCCATTTGTTGAAAGAAATGTTCAAATTCCTTACGATAAAGATTTTGCACGCAGCAGTTTCTACAGTAGTCAGCTGTCGTGTACAAATTCTTTATCCTGTGCAGTTTGAACATTTCTTTCGACAAATGATTCGCGCTTGTCACTTTCCTGCAGCCACTGACTAGCTGCGGCAACTATCCACAGGCTCCGCCAGCTTATCGGTGACATCGGAATACTGTCAAGTGAGATGAATTTGTAACAATTATTAAAACTATTATATTTTCAACAGGCTGCGAGGGCCCGGAGAACAACATCGGCCCGAACGGGTGTCACAGCTGCGAGAAGGCGATCATGAACGGCCACATTCCCGAGGGATGTTTGCAGAAGAGAGAACCTTGTCCCAGGAGGAGAAGAAGCGCAAGGAGGAGGAGAAGAAGCGGGAGGAGAAGCGGAAGCTCGACGAGGAAAACAACAGGAAGAAGCAGGAGGAGGAGAAAAAGAAGCGCGAGGAGCTGAAGAAGCAGGAGGAGAAGCTGAGAAAAGAGGAGGAGAAGCGGAAGAAGTTGGAGGAGGAGCAGAAGCGACAGGAGGAAGAGCGACTGAAGTAAGAATCTCATGCTTGATTTTTTGTTTTTTTGTTTTTTTTTT
Organism: Pimpla rufipes; assembly: GCA_963932165.1. NCBI lineage: Eukaryota > Metazoa > Arthropoda > Insecta > Hymenoptera > Ichneumonidae > Pimpla > Pimpla rufipes. The sequence goes on along the minus strand of CAWVQF010000001.1, from coordinate 69,817 downwards.
CAGATTATTATCTCATCGAGAAATGTTCGACATTTTCCCCGAAACTCAGGTTTCACGGAAAACCGAGGCGACTACCTTAATTAATCTCCTAATTAATATTTAACAAAAGTCAAATATTTCATAATACTTTGGTTGCAGAAAAGAGGAAGAGGCGCGAAAAGACCGAAGCCGAGGAGCAAGCGCGCCGAGCGGAGCAGAGACGTCGCGAGGCCGAAGCCCTGAAGAAACTGCAGGAACGCAGCAAGGCGTCCTGGGCTCAGGCTCCGCAAGCACCTCCGCCAACTTCGCACACATCTCTCGCCGAAATTCAGAGGCTCGAGCGCGAGAAAAAAGCTGTAAGTTTCTGGCATTCGAGATTCCGCCTTACGCTGTTCAAACAATTGCTACCTTTGACGATAGTTTATGCAGTGTTTTTTTACGTAATTGAACGGACAAAAATAAAGAAAATGTTTGTGATCTCAGGAGATGCAGCGATTCCAACAGATGATGAATCAGCAGATGGAGCAGCGCAAGGCCGCGGAGGCCGCGCAAGAAGCTTCCGCCTTGGACTCGTCGAAGAACTTGCAGTTCAAGTGGGCCGAGAAAGCCACGCCGACGGCCAAGCAGCCGCAGGTCAAGAGCCTCGCGCAGATTCAGCAGGAGGAGCAGGAACGTATCGCCAAGGTCAAGGTACAGATCGACACGAGCGTTGGCCGCGGAGAAGCGGAAATGCATTTCACGTAGCAATTATTAGAGTTTCTTATTTATTTATTTATTTATTCAATTATTTATTCATCTATACATTTATTTATTCATTCATTTAATTATTTATTAACTTTTTCATTTATTTATTCATCTATACATTTATTTATTCATTCATTTAATTATTTATTAACTTTTTCATTTATTTATTCATTTATGTATTTATTCATTTATTAAGGGGGGAAACCGGTTTAGGAGGCCGAAATTTTGGTGTTTTTCGTGAATTTTTTAAATAGGGATGGAATAATCTGAAATTGTTTAAACTTGGAGGGTATTTTATTAATGGTTTGAAGTACACTTTATAATTTTTTCAAGTAATTTCCCCCGGAAATAGTGGCGTTTGAACGTGCTGTCCATGGACGATTGCCACCCAAGTATTTTGCTGGCGGGAACTCCTGAAATCGCAATTTTTATCTGTAATCATCCAAATTTTTTTTTCTCGTTAACAACATATTTTCTAAGAATATGAACCTAAATCTGGTAAAAAAAAAAAAAAAATTCATGTTTTTGAAGAGTTTGAACACGATATCATTGTTTTACACCATATTTTTTCACCTTTTTTGCATAAAAAAAATGTTTAATAACAATATAATCTCAGATTTAGGTTCATATAGATTGGAATCGAATAAAGAATATTCACAAAAAATTTCAGAACGATTGGTCAATAACTTTTTTAGCTAGAACGCCCACCAGTTGAAAAAAAGTCGTTTCGAGAAAAACGCGTTTGAAATAAAATGAAGCGAAAACAAGACATTCATGGCAGTAATTAATTATATAAAATGATCAGCGGTTAATCGGCTATGCCAGCACCATATAGCAGTCCCTCTTCTTGTTCGTACGCGTCATTTCGGGCTTGCATCTCCTCTTATTTGAATTTCAAAGACATGATCTCCTTGATTTAAAGAAACGATATGCCTGACGGCACCCGGTCTGTCAACGTTTGGCTCATTCGCGATAAGTCGTATTCGTGTTTCTCGCGCAAGCTGATCTGTTATGTTATAGTTAAGTCAAGTCAAATCAAGAAGATAATCATTGGTTAAACCATCGAAGTTATTGGTGAACATATCTAAGTACTATGGTACGTAACCAAAAACTTGGTGAACATAACCTATAATTTGGTTGATGACATCATTCAAAGAAAATATAATATTAACTTAAGGATATTATTTCATTGACCTCAAAGAAATGTTTCATAGGTTGAGATTTCAAGGAAATTTTATTGAATCAAGGAAACTTTTTCTCTCGGTGTACCGCGCGCTTCGGCGCCGAACCGACGGGCGGTCACTCAAGTGCTCATAACATCGGAAATAATGCGAATTTTGGTTTCAAATTTTTACCACATATTCTTGAGGAGTTATACTAACAATTTCTGCAATAAAAAAAAGTCGATTTTTTTATCGGTCTAAACTGGTTTCCCCCTTAATTCATTTATTTATTTATTCATTTATTCATTCATTTATTTATTCATTTATTTATTTATTCATTCATTTAATTATTTATTTATTTATCCATTTATTGGAGAAGCGGAAATGCATTTCACGGAGCAATTATTAGAGTGTCTTATTTATTTATTTATTTAAGTCTAGCAATTTGCGGAATTAGAGTGTAGAGCCCGTAATTCGTGACCTGCGTTTGAGAAGGAAATAAATAAAAATTACAGACGTCTCCGTGCTGTTGTCGTTTTTGCAGCAGGAAAAGGAGCGTCAGGACAAGGTCAGCCAGAAGGAGGCTGCGATTGCGAAGCAAAACGCTGGAATATGGGGAACGGCGGCGCAGTCGCTGAACTGGGCGGGCACCGCGAATTCGGGCAGCCAAGCGTGGGCCGGTAGCACCGGAAGCGGAGGCTTCTGGGACGAGCCGGCGGCGCCCTCGAAACCCGCGGTTATCGCGAAGCCGCAACCCCCGAAAACCCCGGCAGTCGCTGCGAAACCGGCGACTGTCAATCCCGTCCAGCAGCAGCAGCAGCAGCAACAGCTACAACACCGGAATTTCTGTTGAAATCACCGAAAAAGCGCCGAAAATTCGAGTGTTGAAACCGTAAAAGCACCAGAATTTCGGTCGAAAGCACCGAAAAGCACTCAAGTACTACATTTTTCGGTGCTTTTTCAGTGCTGTCGACCGAAATTTCGGTGCTTATGACGATGGCGCTGACCGGGCTGGACGACAACGAGCCGCTGCGGCCATTTCTTTTGGCCACTCTGGCAATATCGGTGACGGTCGGATATGACGTCAAAGTGACGGAAGAAATGACGGAGTCGTTTTTGTAGCGAATTTGACGGTCGAATTTTGCTGAATTGATGGTCAAAACGACGGACCCATTTTTTTCCGTCGTCTTGACCGGCAATCTGACAAATTCCCGACCGTCAAATTCACTACAACAACGACTCGGTCATTTTTTCCGTCAATTTGACAGTCGACGAGATTGTAAGGGCATTCAAAGGTCCACATATCATTTTATAATCTACTGTATGAATCATTCTACTGTATGAAAAAAAAAAATAAACGAAAGAACTGTACCACTAATGTAAATTTTCAGAGTTCAATAAAACGTTTTAACTAACAAGTACGGCGTTCAGCGTTCGTCGTACGAGTGCGTATTATTCTAGTTATTACTCCAGATGTTTCACGCCGATGTTTTGAATTCTGAATTTACCGTCGAAATTTGAAGTCGAACCCTCAGAAATCGTCCTTGGATTTTTTCGATTTTTTCCCGATTTTCTGAAGTTTGAAAATCATTTCCGATGGGAAATTTTCCGCTAATTCCGAAAAACCATCGTTGTTTGCCCGATAAATCGAAAATTCGGCGAGAAAAACGTCGTTGGATATTTTGATAGCATATATGTGTTTTTTTTATATTTAGATATATTAATTAATTGGTCCCGCATTTGCGATCTTTCGACCTTGCAAGACACGCAAAATAAAATGTTGCGGCGTCTCTGGACGCCACGCGCGGGCTCGCGAGAAAGGTGGAATATGCCATCAGCGCCTTCTAGCGAGACGGGAGAGACGTAAAAACTCCGCGAAATTACCGACAATTCTTTCGGAAGTGCGTTTTGCTTGTTTATTACTCCCGAATCGTAATTGTAATACACGTATCATGTGTGTTTTTTATTATCTAGTGCGTGAATTAGTCGCTTTTCTCAGTTTCTGTCGAAAAATTGAAAAAAATCGAATTTTTCATTACAGGAATCTGTCGGTAACATGTTCTGTAATTTTTTTATCGAAAATCAAAATTCTGACTAATTCACGCACAAGATTCACATTATTAGCGTCTGTATTTTAATTTTCGCGTCCATCCGTTCATAATTCACGAAAAATCGCACTTCCGAAATTTTGAGGTGTGCGTTCGAGAGTTTCACATGCCCTTAATATCTTTTTTAAATAAAAGGTGTTTTTGCCATTTTTTCGAAATATTGCCACTTAAAAAAAGTCGAGGTATTTTTTTCGAGGAATTGATTTCTTTCGTTCGAGAAAACTGAATAAAATTTTACTTTTTTTAACAGAGAGGCGCCCGAAGACGCGAAGGCCATCGCTCGTTGCTCCCTTGCCCCGATGGAGGACAACCAACGGGAAAATTATGATCCCACCACTCAAAGTGTGAGCGACGAAGATACGAGCGACGAAGAGGCGAGCGAGGAACAAAACGAAAAAGGGAGAAGGAAGAAAACGAAAAAGCAGAGATGGAGAAGAAGAAAAGGGAAAAAGAGGCGATGGAGAATACGGCGAAGGAAAAAGAGGCGATGGAGAGGAAGAAAAATGAAAAAGAGGCGATGGAGAATAAGAAAAAGAAAAAAGAGGCGAAGGAAAAACAGGCGTTGGAGAAAAAAGCGGGGGAAAAAGCGGCGATGGAGATGAAGAAAAAGGAAAAAGAGGCAATGGAGAAAGAAGTGGAGGAAAAAGCGGCGACGGAGAAGAAGACGAAGGAAAAAGAGGCAATAGGAGGAAGAAAGAGGAAGAGGATGTCGGAAATTGAAAAACTCGCAAAATGGAGCGCGAAATAAATGAAATAATAGTAGCTGTTTCTTTTTTATTCGTTATTCACCCCAACGCAGAAATGTAAAGCGTTTGTTACTTTTAAATACACACTTGTATTTATCCAATAATTTGTTTATTATTAAGAGTTTGGTAAACGTGACGTACGCATTATATAACTCAAGGTTCTAACTCAATGAAAAATGGTAAAAAGCAAATGTAACGAGAAGGGAGTAACGACGAAAGTAGCGATCGTTACTTTTGTTCGTTATATTTACTTTTTATTATTTTTTCATGAAATTTATTGGCAAAAATGTGTTTTAAGGATTTTTCATAAAGTTGAAACATTGAATTATATAATGTGTATGCTACGTTCACTAAACATTTAATAACAAACAAACTACAGGGCAAAGAGAAACAAAGTGTGTATTTATAAGTAACGAACGCTTAACATCTCTGCCCCAACGCACGCCAGAGTTGGGCGAAATTGTACTTGAAGTACTACGTACTTTTAGTGGTATACGTTTTTTTAACCGTCCCACGACGTGTTCCAAGCATCGAAAATGCAATCGTCCATAACTCACGAATGGCACGATGGATCGAGCTTAAATTTGGCACGCAAATGCAACAAAAAAATACCGTATTTTTATCGCGGTGTATAAAAATAAATACTAAAAGCCAAAAATCCAAAAACACCAGTAAATAAAAGGGTCAATCTAACCGACAGTTTTAGTCGAAACTAGTCTTCTGCGACAAAATAATCGCAGTAGATGGCTAAATAATAGATAGACTAAGAATCCAATGTTCATTCAAGTCATCGTAATTTCTCACGAATTCTCATAAAACTGTTGTTCATTCATTGGTGACTATTCAATTACTGGTGCAATGAAAAAATGTCGCATACTATAACTTTCGTAAAAGTTCGACGATTTAGCGAATTAGTTCATCATAACTGAAGACATGTTCAATGCTATTCGGTATTGAATTTTCACAAAATCGGCAAAGCGGTTTACACGAGTTAGCTAAATAGCTCCACAAAAACAAAGATGCATCCAATGCTGTTCAGATATTGAATTACGACAAGATCGGTACAGCGGTTCAGATTTTACGCAATTTTGAACTGTTTAAAAAATTCACATTTTCGCTCTCGCTATCGCAAAATTTGGGGAAGAAAGCAAAAACTTTGTGCGCAACGAAAATATGATGCAACAATGTTTGTTACGGCATTTAGAGCCTTATTACAGTGTTTGAGTAAACAGTTCTTACTCTTCCTTTTTTCTTCTTACTCTTAAGTGAAGATTCAAATATTTCGCGCGTTGCAGTTGGCTCCGCACAGTTTCGTGTGGATTAGGTGCGTGCACATGCATTATGTATGTGGCAGGCACAGCGTACCGAGGACTCCCATCTATTTATGTAATGAAGTCTGTTTGTTTTCATGATATTAAAAGTTTTACTTGAATTTGTTGTTGGAGCATCTCGGTTATAACAAGTAACAAGGAATACGAGAGAGAGACAAGGGTAAATAAATGCAAGAATCGTTTCATTCTTTCATTCTGTACTCGGCAACGCGCCGGCAGCCTCATTCCCGAGAGGACACGAAGACGTCCGAATGGCGTTCGGCCCGACGCTCGATGTACAGTCAACTCAAGCAGTGAGTCGAGGTACAGTCGCTTACAGACAGTTTGTTTTTTTCAACGCGGAAAGTAAGTTGAATGGTGCAGTTGCCCTTTTTGGCCACGAGTTACGACCCCGATAGTGGACAAATCGTGAGCGCGGCTGAATTCACCAGGCAACGTGTCGGGATCGAAAAAAAATTAGAATTATAAAGTTTTAGGCGCCAAATTTGTTTTTCTATGCGGAAAGCAAGTTGAATAATGCAGTTGCTCTTTTTGGCAACGAGTTACGATCTAGATAGTGGACAAATTGCGAGCGCGGCTGATTTCACCAGGCAACGTGTCGGGAATGACAAAAATTACAAGTATAAAGTTTTAGGCGCTAAGTTTGTTTTTTCAATGCGAAAAACGAAGTGAATGGTACAGTTACTCTTTCTGGCAACCAGTTACGACCCCGGCAGTGGACAAATCGCGAGCACGGCTGATTTCCCCAGGCAACCTGTCGAGATCGAAAAAGAATCACAATTATAAAGTTTTAGGCGCCAAGTTTGTGTTTTCAATGCGGAAAGCAAGTTGAATGGTGCAGTTGCTCTTTTTGGCAACCAGTTACAACCCCGATAGTGGACAAATCGCGAACGCGGCTGAATTCACCGGGCAACGTGTCGGGAATGAAAAAAAAAACTACAAGTATAAAGTTTTAGACGCCAAGTTTGTTTTTTCAATGCGGAATACAAAGTGAATGGTATAGTTGCTCTTTTTGGCAACCAGTTACAGCCCCGATAGTAGAAAAATCGTGAGCTCGGCTGAATTCACCAAGCAACGTGTCGGGAATGAAAAAAAACTACAAATATAAAGTTTTAGGCGCCAAGTTTGTTTTTTCAATGCGGAAAACAAAGTGAATGGTACAGTTGCTCTTTTTGGCAACCAGTTACAGCCCCGATAGTAGAAAAATCGCGAGCGCGGCTGATTTCACCAGACAACCTGTCGAGATCGAAAAAAAATTACAAGTATAAAGTTTTAGGCGACAAGTTTGTTTTTTCAATGCGGAAAGCAAGTTCAATGGTGCAGTTGCTCTTTTTCGCAACGAGTTACGATCCCGATAGTGGACAAATCGCGAACGCGACTGAATTCACAAGGCGACGTGTCGGGAATGAAAAAAAACTACAAGTTTTAGGCGCCAAGTTTGTTTTTTCAATGCGGAAAACAAAGTGAATGGTACAGTTGCTCTTTTTGGCAACCAGTTACAACCCCAACAGTGGACAAATCGCAAGCGCGGCTGATTTCACCAGGCAACGTGTCGGGAATAAAAAAAAATTACAAGTACAAAGTTTTATTCGCTAAGTTTGTTTTTTCAATGCGGAAGGCAAGTTGAATGGTGCAGTTGCTCTTTTGTACAACGAGTTACGACCCCGATAGTAGAAAAATCGCGAGCCCGGCTGAATTCACCAGGCAACGTGTCGGGAATAAAAAAAATGATAATTATCAAGTTTTAGGCTCCAACTTTGTTTTTTGAATGTGAAACGAAAATTTAATGATGCAGTTGCTAATTTTGGCAACGAGTTACGACCCCGATGGTGTATGAATCACGAGGGCGGCTAAATTCACCTGGCAACGTGTCGGGAATGAAAAAATTAACAATTATCAAGTTTTAGGCAGCAACGTTGTTTTTTCAATGTGAAATGCAAATTTAATGGTGCAGTTGCTAATTTTAGCAACAAGTTACGGCCCCGATGGTGCATGAATCACGAGGGCGGCTAAAATCACCTGGCAACGTGACGGGAATGAAAAAAAAGATAATTATCAACTTTTAGACTGCAACTTTGTTTTTGAATGCGAAACTTAAATTTAATGGCGCAGTTGCTAATTTTGGCACCGAGTTACGACTCCGTTGCTGTATTAATCACGAGCGCGGTTAAATTCACCTGGTAACGTGTCGGGACTGAAAAAAAATGATAATTATCAAGTTTAAGGCGCCAACTTTGTTTTTTGATTGCGAAACGAAAATTTAATGGTGCAGTTGCTAATTTTGTCAACGAGTTACGACTCCGAAGTTGTATTAATCACGAGCGCGGCTAAATTCACCTGGCAACGTGTCGGGAATGAAAAAAAATAACAATTATCAAGTTTAAGGCTCTAACTTTTTTTTTTGAATGCGAAACGAAAATTTAATGGTGCAGTTGCTAATTTTGTCAACGAGTTACGACTCCGAAGTTGTATTAATCACGAGCGCGGCTAAATTCACCTGGCAACGTGTCGGGAATGAAAAAAAAATAACAATTATCAAGTTTTACGCTCCAACTTTGTTTTTTGAATGCGAAACGCAAATTTAATGGTGCAGTTGCTAATTTTAGCAACGAGTTACGGCCCCGATGGTGCATGAATCACGAGGGTGGCTAAATTCACCTGGAAACGTGTCGGGAATGAAAAAAAGATAATTATCAAGTTTTACGCTCCAACCTTGTTTTTTGAATGCGAAACGTAAATTGAATGGTGCAGTTACTAATTTTGGCAACGATTTACGGTCCCGATGCGGTATTAATCACGAGCGCGGCTAAATTCACCTGGCAACGTGTCGGGAATAAAAAAAATAATATCCGTGTCACAACATTGGCTAATGCAATGTCGTGACACGCTTGGCACTCGACTGTGGCAGGAAACACTCGCTGCGCTCCTGATCGGTGCTCGCGATTTTTAACGTCCATTACAACAAATGTTGAAAATGACCCCCATTGTTTGCCAGACAACGCTCGAGACGGCGAATAAAGTTCCGAGCGACATTGTTGAGCATATCCGGCGTTACTTCACGGATAGCCGTGTCCATTCTTGCCTCCAGATCGTGGTAGTCATTGATTTCACACTTGTAGACAGATTCTTTTACGCATCCCCACAAAAAAAAATCCAAAGGATTGAGATCCGGGGATCGGGGCGGCCAGGGCACCGCTAAGCCGCGACCTATACAGCGGCCCTCGAAACGGTCATTCAAAAGATCCCGCACCTCTAACAAGTTGTGGGCGGGAGCGCCGTCATGTTGTAACCAGATTTGCTCCATTTCTTCGTTTCCGACACCGGCAACGCGGAGAAGCTCATTGAGCTCTCGCCGCAAAAATCTCAAGTAGCGACGTCCGTTAAGGCGAGGGGGTAGCTCGAAGGGACCGATCTGGGAATAAAAACAAAATTCCAGATCGAATTATAGAAGTTATTCATTTATTTATTGACTCCATTTTTTTACATTTTTTTATTTATTGATTTCATTTTTTTACATTTATTTATTACATAATAATTTATTTATTTGTTTAACAATTATTTATTGATTCTTGTACAGAGATTACTTACTATACGGTTTCCCAAGATGCCAGCCCACCAATTAATCGCAAACCGATCTTGCACCGATCGGACTTGTGCCGTTATGTGCGGGTTTTCCACGGCCCAGTGGTGATAATTCCGGCTATTCCACGTACCGGTACGCCCGAACGACGACTCGTCGGTGAACAAAATGCGGCGGGGAAAATTGGGATCGTCCGCTATTCGGTTCATCATTTGCAAGCAAAAATCCGCACGTCGGGCGTGGTCCTCCGGCCGCAGTTTTTGCACTCGCAGTATATGGAAAGGATGTTTCCCAGCATCTTTTAAAACGCGATGCACCGTCATCCGAGAAATTCCCGTTTGTCTCGAGACGCGGCGAGTACTCGTCGTAGGATCCTCCTAAAAAATTTCCAATATTTCTTCCACGGCGTCTTCGTTTCTAGCCGCATGAGGCCGGCCACCGTCCAACCTACCACCGCGTTGGGGCATGATCGGATTGTTGTCGACTAGTGTTCGTTGCACGAGATTTCGAATGACGTTTGCCCGCGTCGGCCGATTATGACGCGCAGCAAATGCAGCGGCCGCGGCATTTGCATTTCGCCCATGCTCGCCGTATAAAATGAGCATTTCACCGTATTCCGCGTTCGTGTAATTTCCTGCCATGATAGCTTCAGCACAACCTTTTCGCAACTGACGAGTCGCAGGCGAAAAAACAAAAGCAGGCGAAAAAACAAAAGCAGGCGAAAAAACAAAAGCAGGCGAAAAAACAAAAGCAGACGCATCGTATTCAAAGCACGATGATCGCGTAAGAACGGTAAATAATGTATCGGAAAAATCTTCGTCATCTTTCGCACCGAGGCGATGAATAAACACATGCACGGCGACACAAGTATGGCAACATACATTGTCAGCTTCGGCTCCGAATCGTTGAATCGGCAATTATCGCGCAACGTCTGAGTAGAAGCGCAATAGTATCATTACAAAACACGTTAGAAATCCGTATCAGAAGATTATGAATCCATCTATCTAGACTATCACATTCCTATCACTTGCTCTCACCCTATTCTCCCCTTACTCTCCCCTTACTCACGAGTGCGACTGAATTCACCTGGCAACGTGTAGGGAATGAAAAAAAAAAGATAATTATCAAGTTTTAGGCACCAACTTTGTTTTTTGAATGCGAAACGAAAATTTAATTGTGCAGTTGCTAATTTTGGCAACGAGTTACAGCCCCGATAGTAGAAAAATCGCGAGCTCGGCTGAATTCACCAGGCAACGTGTCGGGAATGAAAAAAAATTACAATTATAAAGTTTTAGGCGCCAAGTTTGTGTTTTCAATGCGGAAAGCAAGTTGAATGGTGCAGTTGCTCTTTTTGGCAACCAGTTACAACCTCGATAGTGGACAAATCGCGAACGCGGCTGAATTCACCAGGCAACGTGTCGGGAATGAAAACAAAACTACAAGTATAAAGTTTTAGACGCCAAGTTTGTTTTTTCAATGCGGAATACAAAGTGAATGGTACAGTTGCTCTTTTTGGCAACCAGTTACAACCCCGATAGTGGACAAATCGCGAACGCGGCTGAATTCACCAGGCAACGTGTCGGGAATGAAAAAAAAAAACTACAAGTATAAAGTTTTAGACGCCAAGTTTGTTTTTTCAATGCGGAATACAAAGTGAATGGTACAGTTGCTCTTTTTGGCAACCAGTTACAACCCCGATAGTGGACAAATCGCGAACGCGGCTGAATTCACCAGGCAACGTGTCGGGAATGAAAAAAAACTACAAGTATAAAGTTTTAGACTCCAAGTTTGTTTTTTCAATGCGGAAAACAAAGTGAATGGTACAGTTGCTCTTTTTGGCAACCAGTAACAGCCCCGATAGTAGAAAAATCGCTAGCTCGGCTGAATTCACCAGACAACGTGTCGGGAATGAAAAAATAATTACAAGTATAAAGTTTTAGGCGCCAAGTTTGTGTTTTCAATGCGGAAAGCAAGTTGAATGGTGCAGTTGCTCTTTTTGGCAACCAGTTACAACCCCGATAGTGGACAAATCACGAACGCGGCTGAATTCACCAGGCAACGTGTCGGGAATGAAAAAAAAAACTACAAGTATAAAGTTTTAGACGCCAAGTTTGTTTTTTGAATGAGGAAAACAAAGTGAATGGTACAGTTGCTCTTTTTGGCAACCAGTAACAGCCCCGATAGCAGGAAAATCACTAGCTCGGCTGAATTCACCAGACAACGTGTCGGGAATGAAAAAAAAACTACAAGTATAAAGTTTTAGGCGCTAAGTTTGTTTTTTCAATGCGGAAAGCAAGCTGAATGGTGCAGTTGCTCTTTTTATCAACGAGTTACGACCCTGATGGTGCATTAATCATGAGGGCGGCTAAATTGACCTGGCAACGTGTCGGGAATGAAAAAAAGATGATAATTGTCAAGTCTCAGGCGCCAACTTTGTTTTTTGAACGCGAAACGCAAATTTAATGGTGCTGTTGCTAATTTTGGCAACGTGTTACGACCCCGATGGAGGATAATTTCGAGCGCGGATAAATTCACCTGGCAACGTGTCGGGAATAAAAAAAATAATAATTATCAAGTTTTAGGCACCAACTTTGTTTTTTGAATGCGAAATGAAAATTTAATTGTGCAGTTGCTAATTTTGACAACGAGTTACGACCCCGATGATGTATTAATCGCGAGCTCTACTAAATTCACCTGGCAACGTGTCAGGAATGAAAAAAAAGTGTTACGTCAAAAGTGTCGTGGATTTTACTCGAGCGACAAATTTACACGTATTAGTGCGGTTCAGCGTGATTTACCCGTGCTCTGGTCAAGAAGGAAGGCTCCTCCCTATACCACATCTGACGAAGTACACTAAACGCGCAAGCTCTGTTTCGAGTCTAACCTTTCGGAAAATTACTCGGGGACGAGCTGCGAATGCTTCACCAAAGGGAATTTGACTGAGGTCTGAGATGATGATGATGTGATGATGGCTCGAAACAATGAGCGGATGATATTTCACCGATATAATTAAAAATTTCACTTACCCTTTTTGTATTGAACTGGATGCTGATGCTGCAGATGGAAAGGACACGATCGTAAAGAAACGGTGACACTGAATTTAAGAATGCAACCGTCGAATTTTATTCGTAAAACGAGGAAATTAAATAAACCGATTTTTCTCAACAAAGAATGTTAACATGTAATGAATCGTGATGTTGTTCACAAATATCGGGACCTCGTGGTGTAACAAAATTCAGAGTTCGGATGTACAAATTTCTCAAAATACGAAGCGTGCGAAATTATAAAATAAAATACAAAATTGGTCGATGCCCGAGAATACAAAACTGTAGAGTCTTATTTAAGTCTATAACTCCTAAGTCCCCGTTTAGGACAAAGGTTCGAATTACGAAAAATGAAAATCTTGGCGACGAACGGAATGAATCTAAGTCCGCGGTCGGATTAAAATTCGATGATGATTGGAGCTCGAAATTTTCTAAGTCCGCGTTACGATTTAATTTCGGAGCTGATTTTCTTCAAAGTCCGCGATGTGATTTAAATTCGGGGCCGATTTTCTTCTAAGTCCGCGATACGATTTAAATTCGGAGCTGACTTTTTTCTAAGTCCGAGGTCGATTTAAATGATTTTTTTCTAAGTCCGCGGTCGATTTAAATGATTTTTTCTAAGTCCGCGGTCGATTTAAATGATTTTTTCCTAAGTCCGCGGTCGGACAGAAATTCGTCGTTAATTCGATTTTAAAGTTTCGGTCTATGCTCGGGCAGAGATTCGGTGTGGGCAGATCTAATTTTCGGGGCGCACTGTCTATTTGTCGATACCCTTTTGTCTTTTTATATGATTGGGTCCCTTGTCTTTTGATTGAGCGATGGTAGGGGTAGTACCCACGTGATCTTCGACTCCCTATCTCATGTTAGAGGAGGACACCGCACTTTTCAGGTCGCGCGTGGCTCCCGTCCCCCGCGCCTGTCCCTTGCCCTGGCTCCACATTTACGACTTCCTCTTTCGTCAATGTCTTCTCGATGTTTCGACCAGGTGTTCACGCTTTTCGTTGGAACGATTTAGTTGCTGCCTTATTTGGACCTCTTCGCTTATAAGTTTATAAGTTTGCTATAGAATACATTATCTGAGTCCTTGAATTTTTAACAAGATCGCGTTGACCCGGATTTGAATTTACAGACTGTAATTCTCGAATTTGTTGTTGAAAGTTCATCTTCGCTTGTCGTTGCTAATACGCGTTGTTATAAATTTTGTATAAAATTGCAGTTCCATATTCTCGTGGGGCTGTATCTTAACTTTCTTAATTATTCAAGATTATGCGACGTCATCTGTATCTAACTGTGTGAATCCCAATTTTATAAACTGTTAAACCTTCCACCATTATGTTTATATTAACAACTATCCTACCGAATGTTATAACTTTTAAAAGTTATTCGTATCTAGGTGTACGGATCCCGATTTTATAAACTATTAATCCTTTTACCATTTTCTTATGTTAACAAATTATCCTACCGAATGTTATAACCTTTAAAAGTTATCCGTATTTAAATGTATGAATCCCGATATTATAAACTATTAATCCTTTTACCATTTTCTTATGTTAACAAATTATCCTACTGAATGTTATAACTTTTAAAAGTTATCCGTATTTAAATGTATGAATCCCGATTTTATGAACTATTAATCCTTTTACCATTTTCTTATGTTAACAAATTATCCTACCGAATGTTATAACCTTTAAAAGTTATCCGTATTTAAATGTATGAATCCCGATTTTATAAACTATTAATCCTTTTACCATTTTCTTATGTTAACAAATTATCCTACCGAATGTTATAACTTTTAAAAGTTATCCGTATTTAAATGTATGAATCCCGATTTTATAAACTATTAATCCTTTTACCATTTTCTTATGTTAACAAACTATCATGGTGAGTTATATAATTCTTAACAATTGTTCATGGACAATTTAGTCGTTTTTGCCTCTTTATCTTACGAGGCTCCGTCTTTTGAATTCCAAAGGTTCCTTGAGACATTGATTATTTCGTCTTGTTGCATTCTCTTATTCTTTAATCTGTGCATTTACAGGGGTCTTCAAGAAAAGCGGAAGAATAGTTTTAGTTATCTGGCCAGACTATAACTCCATTACGCACAAATCATGATTTCCGAGACGAAAAATGAAACGACGATTTTGGTGGAACGTAGGGCATTCACCCGGTGTTCTCATAATCTTCTAGCTATCAGGGTTAAGTAGATTTCTTTTATTTCCCTTTTTTTGTAACCACAGGCGGGTTCGGCTGTGTTACGTGCCAGCGCTCGTGAAGCGCGCGCCGGTCGTCACAAACTCCCCGCGTGAAGCGCGGGGGTATATTTATTTTTGTCGTGGGCTGCTTCGCTCCGTCCCGTACGGGCCCGGTTTCTTGATACCTGTGAAATGGACGGGTCTCGAAATAAATTAGAAGTGGGGTTTAAGAACAATAGGAGAATATATATTAAACAGAAATAATTATGAATGGCTCAAACACAAGGGGATGATAAGTATTAAGTTACCGGCGGATCTGAGTAACGGTCATTCGCTCCTACATACATACAGACACGTACTTACAGTATTTGTGGGCCCCGGCGGGGGTTCGTAATCGCAACTACACACTACAATTTCCGGAGTAACACTAGCGTCTCTAAATAGTTTATACTGTTATGATTTATGTTTAATCCGAATTGATTTACAACACTGTGGTACCACTCACGAAGCCACGCTACCCTTGTTGCAGTACCGGGTGTGTACTATCGCAGATTTACGTAACCGGCGTGAACACAATTCGGGGCCTTAATTCTAACACGACGCGATTTACTACACGGCGGAACACACTTGTCGCCACGTTCCCGATACTATCGCGAACTATCTCTGTTGCAGTACCGGGTGTTAACATACGAAGATTCACAGACCTAGGTGACACGCTGTCGCGGAGACCTCTAGACTGATCTAACTTTGATCGCTGCTGTCTAGAGACTGTCCGCCCCGATCTCGCGAGGATCCTCGGATTCTCGGTCGGCCGGGAGGAGACAAATTCCGCGGAATCAGCTCTCGCGGCTGACGCATCGCCTGAGTGCAGCCGCGGCGCGGAATCATACCGCGGTATAAAATCACACCGCGGATGAGCCCAGCGGCGCGCTGCCGCTTTTGTTCCGAGAATCTTTATTTCGCTGTTTATACGGAATCTGATTCCCTCGCGACCATCCGAAGACTCGCGAGTCCTCGGAGAGCGAGAGGGGCCAGTCCGATCAGCGAAATGTCTGGTGGAAAATTCCGGACACGCACGACGATCGCGATCGCCGGCGCGCCGAAACTCGACACCTCATCATCGCCGCGTCGCAACACGGAGAAATATTGTAGCGCGGGGAATTTCGCAGCGCATCACCCGAGTGCAGCCGCGGTGTGTAATCACACCCCGGTGACAGCTCAGCGGTGCGCTGTTGCTATGGCGCGTTACGTGCCGCACTTCTCCGAGACGCATCTCGAAAAAGTACGGGACGTAACACCCCTCCCCCCTTAAACTCGACAACGTCCTCGTTGGCACACTTTAGCACGCATCTCTCGCATTCACTCGTTCACACTCACGCCAATACACCCTAGACGCAACACTTTAGAGGTCACTTTTTCCTCACTCTTCCTTTTCCTCACTGCAGTGGGGCATCTTGCGGGTGCGGCTACGGAATTGCTGTCGCGACAGAAAATTCCGCAGCCGAGCCGAGCGGGTGGCCAGTGGTCCGGTATCCTCTTCGTTGCTGCTGCTGCTGGTGCTGCTGCTGCTGCTGCTCGACGTCACGATGCGGGGCACGACGGAGTCCTGCTTGTTGCCGTTGCTGCCGATGTCGGCTGCTTCAGGAGTGCGGGGCGTGACGGCGCTCCGCGGAGCCGCCGCCTCGTCCCGGGCTTCCTCGGTAACGTCGATGCTGCCGGTGGTTCCGACGACGGTGTCCAGCGGGGCTTGCGGTACCTCGTTGACTTCGTCGGCGCCGATGGCCGCTGCTTCGTGGACGAGCGTGGCGATCACCTCGGTGTCGTCGCAGCTCGTCCTCGCCGCCGGGGTGGCTGGCCTTGCCTCTTCACAGCAGATGGGCGCGAAAGGGTCGAGTTTGGCGAGAAATTGTTGCCACTCGGTCTGACCGGCGGGTGCCGCAGCTTCCGCGGCGTCCTGCTGCTTAGCAATCTCGGGTGCTGCTGCGTCCGCAGGCCCATCCCCGATGTCGATCAAGTCGTCGACTCGTTGGCGACCCGGGAGAGGCAGTAGGGGCTCGGCCCCGATCGCACCCAACACTTCGTCCACCTGGAGAGGCTTAATCCACTGGACGAATTTGTAGCCAGCGTCGGGACACAGCTCCAGTCTCGGCGTCTGCGTGCCGATGGTGCGCGTACTCACCGGGGTGAGGGGCCGTGGGTCCTGCGAGTCCGGGGCCCAGTGGACGGTCTTGGCCTTGACCGGCGGAGTCGTCTTCCTTGCCAGGGCCGACGGGCGGTCCGGGATTTTTCGCGCCGCTCCGCATGATGGTAACGGACCTGCGCGGCTGGTGCTGGGCCCTTGACCCCTTTCCACGGAGCGCACCGCAGACGCAGGCCTGAATGCCGCGTGATCGCTGCGCATCTCCTTTAAGATGAGGTCGAATTTCTCCAAACACCACCTCCTATGTCCGGCGTACTGTGGCGCGCGCATTTCCACGGTGCACAGAGGGCACATCACTGAATTTGATGGGGTGCTTAGCGGCGCGCGTCGCTGTAAGCACGCGGTCACACTCGGACACTTGTCCTCTCTCACCCCGCACACAGCGCACAGACCCTGAGCGGTGAAGTTCACGATGTTCTTCACTAGCTCCGATCTGTCGGGTTCAACGGAACTCGATTGGTGCGACATTTTTTTTTTTTTTTTTTTTTTTTTTTTTTTTTTTTTTTTTTTTTTTGACTCCTTTTATTTTTGACGATGTGGATCGAACGGGAATTGAAACGGTAATGAGCCGTGGTCCCCGTCTCGGTTCTCCTCCTTCGCTGGGCGCCTTGGTCTTATCACTTATAGTGGCCCTGAAGGGGTGGAGAGCGTAGCGTGATGTTTATATCAACATTCTCCCTCGAGCGTACGGTAACTCCACCCTTACCTCATGGCTGTCGACGCGGCCGTTGTTTATCTTTAGGCCGCCGTCGTTCGGCCGCATTGAGATCTCGATGACCGCATCTCAAGGCTCGCCCCGGTTAGCGCGTAGTAACGATATACTTCCCCGTATGGTACAGTGCCTGCCGCTATACTGGCCTACGCAAGGGACTCGGTGAGAGAGAGAGGCGGTTTCTCTGTTCGGCGTGTCTCGCTTGCCGAGAGTTCTTTCTTCCGTCTCGTACAATGTTTCGTTGACTCGAAGGTCCTGCTGTTGCGTCGCACGTTGTTTCTTCCGCGTGGTCCTCTTTCTTCCCGCAATAGTGATGTCATTATTGCTTCGAGGGCTTCGATAAATATACGCGCGTTTATCGGTGGATATTGATACCTTCATGCGGGGTGCTGACGCACGTCGGGCCGGTCTCGCTGCGCGAGACCGCGCGGCGTGTCGAGTGTGGCATGGCCGTAAAATTTCGGTTTATTTTTTTCATCACTTTATTTCACTTGGCGTTTCACAGTCATGCAACTCTCATACACGGCATTCCGTTACAATATGTCGTCGCCCGATTTTCAATGCATCGCACGATATTTTCATATATATATATTTTTTTTATTTCGTTATTTGCTTCACGAGTGTGACGTATTAGCGATTTTTATAATTGTTATCGATTTCTTTTGTTTTTCCCAATTATTAAATTTTTAATTGTTGCAACTTCAATTTTTCCAGTGTTAATCACAATTTTTTTATTCTCAAGATGTTATGTCTCACTCGTGCACCAAATCCAAATAACGCTGAAAATACTAGAATTTTGTTTCACTCCGTTATCATTTCTTCGGTTATCCGTGTGTTAGCTTTATATCCTATTTTCCTGGTTTTTTTTTTCTTTTCCTTTTTCATTCTATACCAAGTTACGCGCCGTGTGACTTAGCTGCCCGACGGCGGGTGACGTAGTTCACACGTATCGACTCACTCACACGCACCTCGTACAATGTGGCGGGCGAGTGTCGATTTCAATCCGAGCGCGATAAGTCACGCGTAGCGGCCTAAACCGCGGTCGGCCCAACTACGAATTTTAATTCATAGGTTTACAGGCGCGTTGCAGACGCCGCCTGTGCGAGATTAATGCGCCCGGAATGAGCAACAACGCACCCCAACATGTCCGGGAAACACTAATTTTCCGACTCATTCACAGCTCAATTCATTTGCACAGTGATTATGTATTTATTTATTTTTTTTTTTTTTTTTTATTTTTTTATTACGATCCGATTCCTCACTTCTCTCGCGTTTACAATTTAGTAAGCGGATGTTGACTCCAATCCGGGCGTGATAAGTCACGCGTTGCGGCCTATCTACGGTTAGCCCACTGCGAATGTAATTCGTAGATTTATGGCGAATTGCGAACGTCGGCCACGCGAGACCCTCAGGTCGGAATGAGCGTCAACGCACGCAATAGATTTCCACGAAAACTTAGCCGTAATTCATGCATACTACGCGCATAATATGTTCGAACAATAATTTATTAACCTCGGTCTTCCTGCAAGATTTTTTTTTATTATTAATTTCATTAATTTATAATAAAATAAATAAAATAAAATTAATTTTATTAATTTTATTTTATTTTCTATAACTTTTTATAACACGGGATGTTACATTCCGCGTTTAACGTATTTCATCCGCGCCGTTGAGTTTTAGGCTGCGGTAGACTGTAGTATTTCCGTCCCTCTCACTCACTTGGTTCTCGCGCCGCGCGCCGTCTCCTCAACAGTAACACGCCGCGCGGCGCGTCGATTGCCTATAGCTCGTTTGGACCGCCTCATGCAGCCCGATCTCCGACTGTCATCGCTTTTAAATTTTAATCATGACTCTAAAATTTTTTTTTTTTTCTCTGTTCCAAAAATTTACGTAACTAAACTAGAAATGATGGTTGGGTTTCGAATATGAATTTTATTATTATTATTATTATTATTTTTCCTTTTATACCAATTGTAGTTCAGATTGTGGTAAATTTAATTTTTGTAGGAAAGGAGAAGAAATCGATTCAATTGTTATCCTTTTACTCGCTTTTTCGATCGACCGAGCCCGAATCCTCGTCAACCGATGGCCGCAGCGCTGGAGTGGAGCGTTCTTTTCGTTCGTCGCGAAGAACGAATCTTTCTGCGATGTCGAACGCGTCTTCGAGAGTTTTCGGCTCTCGCATCTCCACGATTTCGCTAACTCGCGTGGGGAGCGCATCTATAAATCCGCGAAGAGCGATTTTACGTAGCGGATCATTTGCCTCCGGCAAGGGCTCGGCGTTATTTTCCGATTCCCAAGCGCTCCGGCTGCCATCGATGAGGATTCGTACGCGATCATAGAACTGCCCTACGCTCTCATCGGATCTCATACGGAGTTGTGAAATTTTTGCGGAATAATAATCAAAATCTTTCCCGTGGGTCAATCTCTTCCGTAAAATTTTTATCAAATCCTCCACGGTTTTAATGTCTTGTCCATAGACGCAATTTCGTGCGTCGCTAGACAATTTAGCGATGACCGCGGCTATAAACTCGGCCTCCCTACTGTCGGGAATAAACGCAGCAGCATTCCGCACGTCCTGGATAAAATCATTCAACGGAATGTTAGTACCGTCGAAGTGCGGAATAAGATCCTTTTGATCTCTGAGCGATAAGCCTTCGACCATGTGAGAGAGAGTGACGGACAAGTCCAGTGTCGCACTCGACCTCTCTCGGGACATAGTGATTAAACGTGTGTAAATGTTAAACACCTTGCAGGAAAATCGATCACAAGAACACGAAGTTAATGCAAATTCTCAACATAAACGGTTACTCCTTGAGCATTTAGTGTAGAAATTTCTTGAAAAATTAAAGAAGTTAAAGAATTTGTTCCCGTCAAACTCGAATTGCTACTGAATTCGAGGACTGAACCAATTTTATTTTCCGGTTTCAAATGTTTGATTTTTAATTGAAAATTCTAGTTTGTGTATTTTTCCAAATTTCCAAAAAATTTTTTTAATTGTCAGAATTTTCTTTTGCGGTATCGAGAAAAACGCAAAGCGGGTATCCCACCGCTGCCACCAAATTTGTTACGTGCCAGCGCTCGTGAAGCGCGCGCCGGTCGTCACAAACTCCCCGCGTGAAGCGCGGGGGTATATTTATTTTTGTCGTGGGCTGCTTCGCTCCGTCCCGTACGGGCCCGGTTTCTTGATACCTGTGAAATGGACGGGTCTCGAAATAAATTAGAAGTGGGGTTTAAGAACAATAGGAGAATATATATTAAACAGAAATAATTATGAATGGCTCAAACACAAGGGGATGATAAGTATTAAGTTACCGGCGGATCTGAGTAACGGTCATTCGCTCCTACATACATACAGACACGTACTTACAGTATTTGTGGGCCCCGGCGGGGGTTCGTAATCGCAACTACACACTACAATTTCCGGAGTAACACTAGCGTCTCTAAATAGTTTATACTGTTATGATTTATGTTTAATCCGAATTGATTTACAACACTGTGGTACCACTCACGAAGCCACGCTACCCTTGTTGCAGTACCGGGTGTGTACTATCGCAGATTTACGTAACCGGCGTGAACACAATTCGGGGCCTTAATTCTAACACGACGCGATTTACTACACGGCGGAACACACTTGTCGCCACGTTCCCGATACTATCGCGAACTATCTCTGTTGCAGTACCGGGTGTTAACATACGAAGATTCACAGACCTAGGTGACACGCTGTCGCGGAGACCTCTAGACTGATCTAACTTTGATCGCTGCTGTCTAGAGACTGTCCGCCCCGATCTCGCGAGGATCCTCGGATTCTCGGTCGGCCGGGAGGAGACAAATTCCGCGGAATCAGCTCTCGCGGCTGACGCATCGCCTGAGTGCAGCCGCGGCGCGGAATCATACCGCGGTATAAAATCACACCGCGGATGAGCCCAGCGGCGCGCTGCCGCTTTTGTTCCGAGAATCTTTATTTCGCTGTTTATACGGAATCTGATTCCCTCGCGACCATCCGAAGACTCGCGAGTCCTCGGAGAGCGAGAGGGGCCAGTCCGATCAGCGAAATGTCTGGTGGAAAATTCCGGACACGCACGACGATCGCGATCGCCGGCGCGCCGAAACTCGACACCTCATCATCGCCGCGTCGCAACACGGAGAAATATTGTAGCGCGGGGAATTTCGCAGCGCATCACCCGAGTGCAGCCGCGGTGTGTAATCACACCCCGGTGACAGCTCAGCGGTGCGCTGTTGCTATGGCGCGTTACGTGCCGCACTTCTCCGAGACGCATCTCGAAAAAGTACGGGACGTAACAGCTGCAACGAGTGATCGAGGATCGTTAAGAGGCGTGGTAACGCAAGGCCAGCGGCTGACTGTCGATAACCGACCCGCCCAGTTGCCTCTAGTTTCGTCTATCGCCGCTCGCTCGAGTGGCGTAGGTGACTTTTTCTAGAGAGCTTAGTGTTTTGAAAAATCGGGCCCTGTTGTACCATCATCCGCACTCTTTTACTTCGACTGGCCCAGCGCTATCTGTTAACAGATATTGTAGTTTCCAGGGCCTGCAGGGACCGTTGCTCGTATAATTGCTTACCGAATGCCCCCCTTTCGCCAGAAGTCTCGAAACCCATGACTGAACTAAGAGTTCGTTTGTGCGAATAGCGCGAAGTTACGGCCTGACGTAACACCTCCCCCCTTAAAACGATTATTAGGATGAAAGACTAATAATCGAACGTACGCCTATCGGGGTGATGGTATATTTCCGTCCTTCTTGAATTTACCCAAAAAAAAATTTTGTTGTTGTAATCATTTCATACTTGTTAATGATCGGTTCGCGTGAGCTCTTCTCTCTTTTTGCGATTTTCTTTGATGTAATTATTTTTAATTAAGAGAATCAATTTCCCGTTTTGCCTTTGGAATTCATAAGTGGGTAATCTCTACGAAGGCACGTGTCAGTTTCCTTTTTTTTTCATTTTCGCCTATTCAAGAGTATTCGATTTTCCCTGGACTTTCCGTGATTTATCATTGTATCTCCTTGTACCTGTTCGTATCGTTCCGATTATCGTGTTTGTGTATTCCCTCGCAAATATTTGCAATTATATTTTAATTAGTATATTCAAAACGCATTATTACTAGGTTTTCCCTACCTATAAGCGTACTGCGAGTAGATTCCCCTTTTCTCCTCTTCTTCTGTCTCCCTTTTTTCTGGAGTTAAAATTTTTTTTTTCTCTATTTTTTTTTATTTGTTTGTTAATTCAGTTAGAGTGTTATCGTTCAAAATGTAACCTAGGTGAGTTTTTTTTTCTTATAACAATTAGCCTCTTTTCTTTGTTTTTTTTCTTTTTTTTTATGCGGTCCTATGTCAAATTAATCAGAATTAGGTGTGAAATCGCACCTGACTATATACTTAACTAATGCCCTAATTAATCCGATATTCTTAAAATTAAACCTACCTAATGCAACATATCTACGTTATGTGATAATCTAAAGAGGGTGTTTCCTACGGTCTTGAAGTCGCACGGGTGATGATGGTGGCTTCTGGTCACGGGGCGTCTTCTTTGGATTCTCATCGTCGATGTTGGCAGGTCAATGACTTGTTGGAGATGTCTACCTGATGTCTTCGTCTAGAGTCTGCGTCGTTGATAGTAGATAGAAACTCTCGACGTCAGCAGCGAACATTTTTCGTTCGGGCGTGACGCCGGGTGTCACGGCTGTTTTGATGAGTCGCGACGAGAAAGTGAAACTTCCGTCTCTCTTTCTCCCATTGGGTTGCCTTTACCAGATGTGTCCGAGAGCGCGATGACTGCTTCTCCGCTGACAGGTATGAATGGCTTCCGGACTTCAGGCCCCTTGCGTTCGTGTTGCCCGTGCCTCGCGCGTGCCTGGGATAGCCCTCTTAGCCTCAGGTGACTAGGTGACTCATCTTGTAATCCCATTATTCAATCGACATAATGTGGCTTAATCCGGACTATCTAATGGTGACAAACGAATTAATAGGTGAATTTACACGTGCGTTTATTCGTTCCTCTTTTTTTTTCAAAAAAAAAAAAAAAATTCTTTTCGTCTCCTTCCTCCCTTTTTTTTTTTGTTAATTGATGTATATTTGTTCTGTGTTGGTATATTATTATTATCGATTATTATTAATATATAGATATATATATATATGTATTTTTTTATTTTTTTTTCTTTCTTCCATTGACACCCAAAAATAATAATAAACATTTTTTTGTTGTTAAGTAATGCACTAGTGTAAACCATTCGTAGTCATCTCAAGATGTTGCCTTTAAGATCATTTTAGATCTAACCCAGGAAATCGGTTAACTTCAGTTATAGCAAGAATAATTTTTACTCACGAGTTTGTCGATGATACGTACGGTCTTAACCAGATGGGGTGGAAATATTGTTCAGTACTCTCTTACGTCGTGGACGGAGTTGAGGTAGGTTATGAGCAAATGCGCGAGTTCGAAATCATCGTTCGTCACGAGGGTGGCGGTTTTGCTTAGGGTACTTGGTCCTTCGTTTGGTGAGGTGTAACCTGAACCTTGGTTTGTGGCATTCGTTGCGGCCCGTACGTCTCCGAGCGCACTCAGTATTTCCTCCGTTTTTGAATAAAGATTATTCAGTATTTCGGCGACTTCCTCTCCGCTTAGGCATGGCAGTGGTGGTGCATCTGTAGTGGATTTAGTGAGAGACTGCGAGGCTTTTTCCGACGCTGGAGCCTCGCATGATTCCTTCGTAGAGGGTTGAGGTTCCGGGATTTTCTCCGGGTTTGCGCGATCGTCGTGTTTTAATGACGCCTTCACAGTTGCCATTGAACCTGCTCCTTTGTGACTTCGGAGTACTCTATTTGACGGGGGAACATCTGGTCGTGATTTTTTCGTAGGTTTATTACGGTGACTCTTGGTGGGTGAGGGGCGCTTCCTTCCTTCGCGCGGGGACATGTTGCAGGCCTAAGATCATATAGATTCATTTATTATTTATTATTCCACCATTAGTGCATCATTCTCCACAATTTTCCGTGTGCACCATGAAGATCGTCGCTCTATAATTAAAATTCTTGAATTAATTCTACAATTACAGGTACAATGAAGCAGCAAGCGTTTTTAGTGAACTAATCTTATCTATGACATTAGCATAACCGATTGTAAACATAAGATATATATATATTTTTTTTGTGCTTTTTTTTTGTTCTATTTTGCTAGTATTATTACTGTTAAATCCAAGATATATAATTATTTGTTAATTCGAATGTCGTTTTTTTTTTTTTTATCATCATTTTTTTTTTTCAGATTAATTGTGGCTTAACACACATATATATATATTTTTTTTATGAATCTCTTTTTTTTTCTCGTAAATTTTTTCCAATAAACTTTTTCCTTCTGGCTCAATGATCGTTTCCCTTTTTCCCTTCAAGGAATGTTACGTTGTTTTCTGTCTCTGCTAAGGTCGGGTGGGGTGGGTGAGTCATGTCTCAAATCTGGGTACATTTTACTGCTTTCTCCCGTGTTAGCTGCAGTACTGGGGTCCGTGATTTTTGTGTTCTTTGTCTTGCGTTTTTCGGTTGACGGCGCGGCGGTGATATTGTGCGGAGCCGCATTGGGCATTCCCGTTGCCCAGACGAAGGATAATGGTTGTGTCAATTGGTTTTTCATAAAGTAAGGGTTATATTGTGGAGGCAAACAATTTTCAGAAAAGGTTTGAAACGTCGGGGGAGTATACCCGGGAGCGGCTTCGGGCTGATTTGCCTCTCTATTTTCGGGTTTACGTACATTGTACATAAGGGCCACGTCATTTAATGGATTCTGGTTAGAGTCGTCTCCCTTAGATTTTTTTCGTACTACTTTTTCGCTTTTTCTACCTGGAGCTGACGGTTCTCCGTTGGGTTTCTCGGGTTTTCCAGAATTACTTGGTCGTCGACTCAAATGTAAAAGCAGATTAGTGACAGAGTCCCAAACTGCTCCTAAAAGATATATAGACCAACCGTATACAGTATGTAATGTATATCCGTGGATAATAGTGTCAAAAATGAGTTTAATAATGCGGCAAATTAATAGAAATCCAATTAATCCAGCGCTGATATTTCCGAAAATGGATAGATATCCCCACGTTTTTTCCCAAGTGGACTGAATAATTTTTGTGACAGATGCATCATCGAGTAAATTAGAGATTGATCCTCCTTGCATGATAGTGGGTTGGCCAGATATTCCTCGAGCTACTGAATTTAATATAGCCGGGCGTTCGGCGGGGAACATTATATGGTCCCTTAGCTCGTCGAGGTCTTTCTATGTGTATATGCCACTGGTGGCGAGACTGTGTGGGTTTCTGTATTGCCAGGTAGGCGCCGTGAGCGGTTTTACGACCGCAGGCGGCATAGCACGCACGGGGTCCGGGCCCATGCTGTACCAAACGCCGTCTAGCATATACATAGGCGATACCAAGCGATTGCACGTGACTTGCAGTCCCATTTTTGTCAAAATATGAGTTCTAGGTGAAAAATAATATGTATTATTTCCAATGTAAACTGGTAATTGATCATAACACTCTTTAGTCTGATGGATTTTTACGTCGACTGGGATGCATTTAATTATGTGTACGACCTCTCCGGCCGGGAGAGCCATATAACCGGGTCCCTTCATTATATTGTAAGCGAATTCGTCGGGAGAACGCCTAGCGATGGTTAGGGCATTTTGAAGGACCTGACGCTCGAGATTGCATTTTTGCGTTAATATATCATGGTACATATGTTTGAGTTCCGTACGAATGTGTTTTTCGACATATACGAATTTGGAATTCATGTATGCGAACAAGTCTAAATTGTTTACGGAGATCAATTCCTTTTTTATAAACGGATTTCCTCTTTCAGTGGGTACAATAATTAATTTGGGGTGTTCAGTGCGAATTAAAGTGTATCCACAGACGTGCGTCACGACCTTGGCGGTAAGTGCGAATACAATTTCCCCTTCGGTCATGGAATATACTATTTGTTTAAAATTAGTGTGTATGTCTGTTGTTTGATCTGCATTTCCTTCGTATAGCAAGCCGTATCTGTCTGTTTTACACGCGTTTTCCGGGAGCGGATCCCAATACGTGTTTCCTCCGTCCACGTCGTCGCATTGTCCTTCGTTTAAATTACACCGTGTGCCCGAACGTAAATGTACTTTGTTGGCGTCAACATTTACTTCGGCCGTATAATCTCTCAAATATATTTTTATCGTCCCTTCTACTATTACATTATCCCAATTACCGTAGGGATCGGAGTAATAAACCCCTTGACACTTGCCGTCTGAATCTAAGCTTCCGCTAATTGACACGGGCCTGGAGGTAGTATGGTTTGCTTTTATTCCAACGATTTCAGTGATTCCGATTTTTATATTTCCCTGGTTATGCATTTGTCGGCAGCGATCTAGTGATATGTCGTCGACATAGGCATATTCACCGTTAGGTACGTCCATGGTGTGCGAGAACATTCCGCATTTTTTTATCGTGCGCAAAATTTCGACTTTGCATTGTATTACGTGTATTGACCCGTATTGGTTGATTTGCACTAATTGTATGTAAGTTTTAGTAACATTAACCTCGGGTTGAGGAATATTGCATTCCCCTACTTCCAATAAAGATAAGGTGGTGATGTTGCTTGAGGCTCCTCCGCAGTCGTAACCAATCAGGACGTCCGCGGGGAGTAGGAGGCGGTACAGAAGTAGTATTGCTACGCTCCATAGCTCCCTCCTTGTCGGACTCATCTGTAATATGCCGTTAAAACACACCTTTACCCTTTTCCTCTTTAGCTACCTGGGTTCCGAATATTTTGTCGCGCGCGTTAGCTTTTCTCGCTGTCTATCCCTTCTCTCCATTTTTTCATGGTTCTACCTGCCCAGTGAGTCGTGGCGTGTGGGTGTTTAGTGGGAGAAAAATTGTGATGAGTGGGGAAAAAGGCTGTCGTGAAGTTTTCTTCGTTGAGAAAATTTTAAATCAAAGTCACTCGTTTCTTTTGTCACAAAAGCAACACTTTAAAAAAATGGCCTCATCGTCTTCCTCGTCCGCTGCGTCCGGAGCTAGCTCCGAATACGACGGTAAGTTGTAGTTTGCAATATTAATACTCATGCCCTTGTCTACTTTATTAATGTTTGTGTATTTTTTTCTCTTTTTTTTCAGTTGGCTTCGCTATCTCCGCGGAAGACCAGAAATGGATCGAGGAGAAACGGGCGGCTTTGGCTGCCCATATCAAACCCAAGCAGCCGCTCCCTACGCATCCGGGGGCCCGAGTACCGGCTATTATTGGTAAATATCGTGTACAGATAACTGTCTTATCGTTTTTTTTTAATTTTTTTATTTATTGTTGACCTTTAATTAATATTTGTCTTTGTTGCTTTGTGTTTTTTTTTCAGATCTCGGCCGGCGTCCACGGTACCCAGGGCTCTGCCGGTACCATTGCTGGCACCACGTTGATGAAATCACCGTGGTGCTGAACACCTACACTGGGGTCAGGACATTCCCGGATAACTGGGACGAGATGGCGTCCCCGCTCCCGCTGACCGGCCGGTGCGTCCGGTGCGAGTTGGGCGAACCCGCCCAAGTGGGTCGCCAACCCGGGTTCGTGGACCGGGACGGCAACGTCCGCCTGGTGTACGACACCCGGGGCCATCGGGACGATCATTACCTCGCCCTCGAGTAGTTTTTAAGAAATGATTTTTATTATTAATTTTTTTGTTTATGTATAATTTTTTTTTTCGTGTTTTACCTTATTTTTATTATCAAGCCCCTTTTTTTTGTATGTGCTAGGTTTAAGAATAAAAAACAAAATCAATTTAATTCTCGGTGCGTTGTGTTACTTTTTTTTTCAAACTTCGATGCCTTCATCCTTTATTATTAAGTATGGCAAGATGGTTCTGCCCACTTGCCAATGCGTTTTTTTTTCTTTCGGTTGGTTGCTGGAGATGTCGGTCGGATTTCGTCGGTGTGGTCGGTCGGTCGGTCGGTTGGTCGTTCGGTTGGTCGGTTGGTCGTTCGGTTGTTCGGTTGGTCGGTCGGTCAGTTGGTCGGTTTTTCCTCGCGAGGTGAAGCCGCGACAGCGTTCCGCGGGGTGTCCACGTGGGTTACTGCCTCTGAGTGTTCTTGCACTCATTGGTTTGTTGGTGGGTTCTTTTTTTCTCTCTCTTTTTTTTCAGTTCTCCGAACAGTATAGTTCGTTGAGAACAAAAGAACATGCCTTATTCCCTTCTTTTCTCCCCTTTTTTTTTCTAGGTAGGCGTTAGCGGCGGTCCGTGACCCGGTCCGTGACCCAGTCCGTGACCAGATGAGATGCTCATCTCAACGATGAGGGATGTCCCCCCCCTCCTTATTTTTTTCAGCTTCTCTCTTTTTCTTTTTATGTATTTTTCTTTTTCTCCTTTTTTTCCTCTTGCACCGTGGAAAATGTTGGAAAATGCATTATCCTGGTGCAAACAAATCTCCCCAGCATTATAAATGTAGTAGTTTTCTTTATTATTTTATCGTCTTTATATTTGCGTATGAAGAGTAATTTATAGATTCACACAAAAAAAAATCCAAATTCAAATTAAAATTTAATGTTTTACCTTAAAAATGTTGCCCAGGTTTAGAAAAAACTGAGTTTAGATACCTAAAGATTAATACAACGAAATCTGGGAAACATCGCCAAAATTGGTTAACCAAATTTACCACCCAAGTCCACATTGAATGTACGAATTCTGTGGGTGAAAATTGATTTTATATTTTTTTTCTTAATTTTTTTTTGTTTTTGTAATTTATGGGGAATGAATTATATAAGGACTTACAATGACCCAAATGGCCGAGCGGTAAAGGCCCCGACTCGCAACCATGGGGTTGTGGGTGCGAATCCCGGAGTTAATAATTATATATTGTAGCACGGGAAAATATCTGGCCGTGCTCGGGACATCGCTTCCCGCTCGCTCGACCGATCCTGGACCGATCCGCAGGGCCATAGTTAATATATTATTTATTTATTATTAATGCTTGTTTTTTTTATAATTTTTTTCCCGCATTTTTCGACGAGAATTGGCGCCGTGCGCCGGGGCGAACCCACGACGACAGGTCAGCGTGGGAGTGCGACGAGGGACGGACGCGGGACTGTAGCTGCGACCTCGCCGCTATGCCACTGCGCGCTGGATGCATTTGGATCTCCCGCCGTCACCGCCGACTGGAGGAGCGCCGCCGCATGCACCTCGCGCCACGCCTGCCAACCGTGGCGCGGATGATCGTCGCTGTCCGCGATCGATCAGCCGTTCGACGAAACAGAGTTGGCCGCCTGTCCGTCGAACGGAGAGAGAGGGGATCAGAACCCCGGTGCGTGCGAGCGAGCGAGACCTCGAGACACTTCCCGAGGACGAGTCGAGCGAGCGAGAACAACGTCGAGCACGCAGCCCACCGTCGAGAGATCGCGAGGAGGATCGAGGAAAATCGAGAGAGAGAAAAACGCACGGTCCTAGTCCCGCGTGTCCGGAGGAATCGAGGAGCGCCTGCAAAACGGTCGACGGGTGAGCCACGTCGCGCGGCGTCCAACTTTTTACTTTTTTTCCGGAATTTGTTTTCCCCGGTAATTTCGGGTCCTTCCGACCACCTGCCATCTTGCTTTGGCCCGACGAGGGCTCGCGACGGCCGAGCCGACGGGTTTCCCGCGAGATTGCCGGTCGCGCCGGTGTCAGAGCGCTCGAGCGCTTTTCCTCGGACTCCCGCCCACGCGGCAACGGGCCGAGGAAATTAATTAACAACCGACGAGCGCGTGTCGCGGGAGGCCCGGACGACCGGGCGGCCCTGCGTGAGAACACGCGTGCGAGAGACCGATCCGCGGTCGTACGGTCGCGGGAAGTCGTCTTACTTTTTGTTTGTTCGTTTCTAATTATAAAATTAACGGTCGAGTCAGTGTGCGAGTGCGGGGGCGACGCGGGTGCAGGGGCGTGAGAGTGAGATTCGCGGATAGTTTTGTTTTATAGCCGGTGGACGAAGTAGCCGGATTTTGCGCCGCAGAGAGCGTGTGTGACCGCGGAAATTGTCAGCGCCGCCGAGAGTGCACGGGTGATTTGTTTTTCGTTCGTTTCGTAGTTCAGAGTCGTTTGTCGTCGTCGTGTCCCGCCTCGCCGTGTGTGTGTGTCCGCGGGAGAGAAAAAGGAGAGAGACCCTGCGGGAAAAGTAGCAACATCGACAAAAATATCGCGGCTTGAGTCCCGCGTGGCCGGATCGCGTATTCGGCAAGCAATTTTCCGTTGAGCCCTCTCGAATTTTCCCTTCTCCCGCGGATTGAGTGCTAGAGTGAGTGTGAGTGTGGCGAGAGCCGCGGCGCGCGCGGGAACTCGCGTCCTTGCGAGGACAGGCTGCATCCGCGCCGAGAAACGAGCCTGCTTATATTTTGTATTATTTCTTCCCCGTTTTGAAAGGGAAATATTTAGCTGCGGGAATATTAATTTTCTTTCTTTTACTGTTTAAATGACCTCGAGTCAAATAATTTCCTTGTGTTTTGAATAAATTGCAGAATTGTCAATTCCCGCAATAATAGTAATTGAACGGAGTTTATTTATTCGTTGAACCGTTACAAAGGAGAGAGAAACCCAGTGTCAAGAGCCCCGATTCCTTATCCCGCCACTCTGCCATTTCAAAGGCTGCGGCTAGCCCGGCACAGCAGCTTGGCCCATCAGATCGAGTATTTTCCCCGGCGCGCAAGCGCCTGGCGCCCGAAATAAAATAAAGGGGAAAATACTCAGGGCTTTAGCTTTGTGGGGTTTTTGGGAAAGTATAGGGAAAAAAAAACCGCTACAATATATATTTTTTTTTCATTCGTTTTTTTTTCAATATATGCATAAAAACTTCCGACACCGGTAGATTAATTTTAACTCGAGAAAAAATATATATATTTTTTTCTTTTTTTTTTGTGTGTGTGAGCATACTTTTTCCCTTTTTCTTTCTTCTCTCCTTATTTCTGTTTTCATTGACAGTCTGGGGGAGGTGGCGGTAACATAGGCGGAGGTTGAGTCATGCAGTCGGATAAAACTCCACGGTTCATGGCCATGTAGATCGATTCCTCTGGGTTTAACATTGGCGTGACCTCTCCCTCCCTTTGACTATAAGAGATTGAATTTGTGGGTTCGGTCGCCGATGGGCGTCGGGTTAATCGCCTCAGGGTTTCGGAGTCGACGGGCCTGGGTGTACCCGGGACGCTGTATATTACTTCATTGAATCGTACATTAAATTCTGGGTCTAGTGCGCGACGATAGCTGATAGTGTCTTCAGTCGCTACTATCCTTCGTTGTGCGTTATACCACATATGGATTATTAACGTTCCGACTAGTGATGAGAAGAGTAAAATCACGATGACCGGTGCCGTAATTATAGCGGATTGGCTCTTTAGCCGAATTATTCTTGCCATTTCTTTTTTCCGCTCTGATTTAAATCCTTCAAGATTTGCTATCAATTCCTTTAGCGTTATTTCGTACCGAAGTCCGTTTGTCTCGCGGACCCATAAAGGTCTGTACACTTGGGGTATTATCGCGTCTAATTCTTTTTGGTAATCGGTGATGTCTGGGAACAATGTTGTAACGTTTAATGTGGCTGCCGGTACATATTGGTCCTCGAGGGTGGCTCCGGTTTCTCGCGTGGCTATAAGACTGGTGTAATTAGTGTGCCCAGAGCACCCTTTGCGTAACTGAATAATTCCCCTTCCTGCGATTGGTATAATTTGCGTATGGTTTCCACAGACGATCTCCATTCGTTCCCTGTCAGGGAGATAAAATAACCAGCGGTTGGTCTTTCCAAATCGTTTCCAATGTGGGGCTTGATTTCTAACCAATTTTATGTCGCAAAAACTGTAGACTTGGCGCAGATTTCCAGTGATTATCAATGTTTCGCAAATCGGCGAAAGTGTTATGTCAAAGATTGGTTTGAAGGGAACGCACACTTTGTAGTCCTTGGGAGAGCGACAGTTGTTCAGTTCTCCCTTGGAGAACTCCATATATTTTTTATGTTCCCATGACAAAATTATCATTGGCGTTTTCGGTTGTATGAACGCGGCTACTAGCGTATTTTCCCCGAGAAATTGCGTTGTGGGGTAAGGGTGTAATCTGAACAGAGAGTACGCATTCGGCTCTATTAGGGGAATGTGTATTATAATTACGATTTTTCCGTCTTGGTAACTTAAGGTGATTCGCGACATTCTTATCAGTGCTTCCGGTCCGTCGTTGAGCGCTACGGGGAACGTTAACGACTGGCCCGAGGTGGCAAAATCCTGAGCGACCTTTTCCAAAGTCTCATGACCTAATAATTCTGGGTGAAGCAATCCCATTTTTGCAAAATGTATAATGTCGATTATAGTCTTTATGCTGGATAAATAGGCCTCGAGGACCAGCTCCACGCTGTTCTTCCATTCGAGCATACTCAAAGCGTAATCCTCCACGGATTGCTCGGTTAAGCTGCGATTCGCGTTTAATGTGGCCCACGCTCCATTATGGAGTATTTCCATCGCTTCTAATTGTTCCCCGAGGACGCGATATTCTGATTTCACTATGTGCGTCTGGTCGTTCGTTAGTCTTACCATTCCATCTTTGCTGACATTAGCTTTCTCGAATTCGGTTTCAATAAATTTTGCTATAGTTTCGGGCATTTCTTCGAATAATGGTCCTCTAGTTATTTTTTCGTTGCTCGAAGATATTCTACGTAGGTCGACGAGAGTTTTTCCTTTTAATTTGTGTAGGAGGTTGAAATTGCTCCTAATTAATTTCGCTTTGTATTTCAAATCCTTTTTATTAACGAGTGAGGTGCACCGGTAAAATAAAAACATCCGACATTCTTCCTCCACCGTGTCCAAGGATAGATGCAAAAAAGTAGGCCGTCGGTTTTCGATCGGTCTTAAATCGAAGAACGTTACCTATGTCCATTCGTCTCGTGCCAAATACACGTCTTGCAATTTCTCGTAGTACAGTCCGGCGTCATTTTTGATATGTTGGATCTCGAATTCCGGCGACCCGAGGCATCCTCCAAATAGGAGCAAGAGCAGCAGATGGTACATCGTTGCTTGCCTTTAATCATAAATATTCAGAAATAATGAGGTCTTTGTCCTCTAGTTCCTCCTCTTTTATTCGTTTTTTTTTTTGGAATTTATTTATTTATTTATTTATTTTCGTGTTAATTTTATGTTGATTTTTTTCTTGTTAAGTTTCCGTGCTTAATTTGATTTTGGTTTCCAATATCGGCCGTTTATTGTTTTATTAGTTGTGTATGAATATTTGTATTTTCACGTGTAGGTATTTTCCGGCTTCCATTATTCGGTTATTCAATCCGTTACGTGTCGTCCGGTCGTGCTTGATCGGCTGGTCTCGGTGCGTAAGTAGGTCAACGAATCGGTGAGTCGGTGCATCGCATCAAGATAGGTGGCGGGGAAGGGTTAGGTACTTTCCTAAGTTTTTATCCAAGCGGGCGGGTACATTTTGGTAGTTAAGTGGGGATTGATATCCCAGAGTAACTCCGATATTTTTTTCCTAGTTCATTCATTCGTGATCGTTCCTTAGAGACGATTCCTCGTAGTATCTTTGAAGACATTATTATTTTTTTCAATATCCACATTTTTTCCTCTTGTCGTTTATCCCCTTTTTTTATACAAATACAATGACTGCCGTGGTGTTGGAAAATTTGAAAACCTATCTCGCGGTTACTCTGGAATCGCTGGAAGACAGTCAACATTTCGCGAGCCCTTGTGAACGTGACGGGCGGGGAGTCGTGTGGCGCGGCGATATCGTTGGTGTCGCTCGTGGGTTGCGACGCATTGTGAATCAACTGATGTGAGTAAAAGTGTATATATTATCGTTTTTATTACTTTTTTTTCTTTTCCTGGTATTTTGATTAATTATCGTATTTTTATAGCGTTGTTGATTTTATTTTTACGCGTTTTCTTCTTTTTTTTGAATAGTTGGGAAGACGACTTTTTTGCCGGTCCATTTGATTTGCGCAAATTGTTCGGGATGGAGCCTATGTCGCGACGCTTGGAGGTCGGGAGAGCTTCATTCTGGGTCCCCGAACATTACGACCTTGATG
This sequence comes from Pimpla rufipes, assembly GCA_963932165.1. NCBI lineage: Eukaryota > Metazoa > Arthropoda > Insecta > Hymenoptera > Ichneumonidae > Pimpla > Pimpla rufipes. The sequence goes on along the minus strand of CAWVQF010000001.1, from coordinate 34,980 downwards.
GGCCTTATCTGTCCGTTCGGACCTGGGAACCATGGACCCAGGACATGATTGACTATCTTTTGGTTCTGTTGGACGAGGATACCTCGCTATTACAGGCCATCCAAACAGTGGTCCACGTGCGGCGTGTGTCGAAGAGACAAGTCGAATTCGAGTGAGTTGAAATCGATAAACTTTCCTGTAGATGTATGTATTTTTTTTTTCGCGATGGGAAAATTATTATTATCATTATTATTTTTTTGTTCAACCTGTTCTCTAGTGAGGTCCTTGGGGACGATCCTTTGGGGCTTCTCCGGTTATTTGGTCACGATTCGTTACTGGACCATAAAAAAGAGGTGGGAAAAATATTCCTGGTTCTCTCTCCCCTTTTTTTTCTCCCTTTTTCTTTTTATTGCATTCGTTAATTGAGGGAATTTTCCGCCTCTTTTTTCTTTGTTCTAGCTCGTCAAGGGTATTCGGGGACGGCGTGGCCACCGAGGGTCCGTCCTTATTTCTCGCTGCTCACCTTTTTGGTAACAGGTAATGTTATTACGAATATTTTTTTCGGGGTATCAATCGTTGTAGTCGCTATATATATTATTTTTTTTCTCGCTGGGGATTTTTTTATAACTTTCTGTGTCTTTGTTTGATTTCAGGAGCTGGTGTCTGCCGATAAATGTTTATACAGACCCCTTTTTTTATTTTCGCGTCACAAAACTTGTATTTTGTAAAAATAAAGAGTGACATTTTTACTTGAACCCGTCTTCTCGTGTTTTTTTTTTTTTTTTCTTTTTTTTTTTTTTTTTTTTTCATTGTCAAGTTAACACCGAAGGAAGTTTTTTTTTGTAATGGTTTGCAATCCCCCCTTTTTTTATAAAAAAAAGAATGCATTTTGACTTCCTTTCGTGTTAGCTTTCCTTTATACCAACAGATATTTCTTCGATTCCAATTCCAACAGATATTTTCGGTCTTTTGCTGACGCTGTGGGTAGCCGTAGTCTGACTTCGGCGGCGTACCCAACAGCGGCCTCGAACGCGCTCGGCGACGTTGCTAGGCAACCGACGCCAGGGCCGCTTCCCCCACCATCGCGCCGACCGCGGGACCGACGCCCGCGGGCTCGACGCCGGCATTACGACGCCGTCTTCGCGCAAGACAACGAAAACGAACGACCGAGCGACGTTCGGACTTAGATTTCCGAGTGAGGTAACGATCGTTAACTTAATCGAAATTACGCGAGGAACCCATTATCCCGATCCAATCCCCAGTGATTGAGTCGCCCTCGTGCACTCGATACCGCGCCGTTCCGATCCGCGTATCTCCGGTATCGTGTTCGTACATGTTTCCGCCATCTTGGCGTCCTCCGTTCCGGTGTTCCCTCGTGGTTTTTCGCAACGTTCTCTTTGACTGGTATCTCGATTTGCGTGTTCTCTGTCGTACGTTATCTCGCGATTTATGTACAAGTGTGCTATCTCGCGATTTTTCGGCTACCTGTCGGATTACGGGTAGTCGTGCCATTTTCATGTTATCTCCCGAATTCGGTGCGATCAAACGGTTTTCAGGCCCTCGTCCGGTATTCACACGATCGTTTTTGTGTGTGTGTTACCTTTCGGTTGACACGCGACCAATCGATCTTTTCGTTATCAGATTTTTTTCGTTATCTTTGGGGTTTCGCGTGATCAATCGAATTTTTTTGTTTTTTTTTTGGCATTATTAGTTTTTCTCTTTGTTATCTTCCGGCTTTCGCGTGACCGATCGAAATTTTGGTTGGTAATATTCGTTTTCTTTGTTATCTCCCGGGTTTCGCGAAACCGATTGCCTTTTCTGGTATTATCTTTTTGTTTGTTGTTATCTTACGGGTTTCGCGGGAACGCTCGATTATTTTTCCGCTACCTTCCGAATTGCGTTCGTTATCTCCCCACAATTTTGATTTTGCGGTTATCTTTTAATCCCTACATTATCTACCGGTTGAGACAATTTCTTCTGCGCGTCATAAGGGTATTCCGCTCGTCCCCGTCCTCCGTGTTATCTCTTCACACCCCGGTTCGAGATGAGTCGACAGGATCTCAACCTAAGCGTCCCCTTGAAGGGGCAATCGGGGCACTCTCTCTCTCGGGAAGAGGACGAAGGGGCAGTGGGAGGCCCCGCACCTACTACGTCGCAAGGCGTGCAAACAGATCGACTCGATCCTCCTGCACCTCCCAAAAAACGTGCGACGACTCGGCGACCTCGCGTGCCCGAAGTCGTCGAAACCCGCTGCACCCCCGAGGCCATGCAGCGGGCCGGGCCAAGCTCAGGCGTCCCGGTCGGAGACGACCCGGGCGACGACGATGCCAATTCCGTCGCCTCGAGCTACACCTCGGTTCGGCCGGAACGTACTACTCCTCTTACCTCCGGGGCCCCTGTCTTGACGCAAGGCGGGCCCCGCGAACGAGTACAACCCCATCCCGTTGACTATCAGTTTCCGGATGAGGGTCAAGATCAGGCGTTCGAACGACCGGTTCCCGCAGCTGTGTTATTGAATAACATGAAGCGATGGGACCTGTCGTTTACGGGCACCCGGGGAGAGGATGTGGAGGATTTTATCACGCGTATCGAGGAGGGCCGAGCCTTCCTCACGGTTCGGGATACCGAGCTCCTGAAGGCTCTTCCCTTCGTGCTTCGCGGCAGTGCCTTAATTTGGTATCGAGGACATTCCCATGAGTTTGGATCCTGGGAAGCCGCGAAAACCGCGTTCCGCCACCATTATGGGGACCCCGACTATCAAATCGCCTTGCGAGGGGAGATCTCTGATAGGACACAGGGTCAGGGAGAGGACGTAAGGGAATATATCGCCTGTATGCGGGGATTATTCTCCCGTACGATCCCAAGGTGGGGCGACTGGGAGCAGGTCAGGTATACCCACCGGAATTTGCTCCCGGAATACCGCGTGGTATTTCCCCTCTACGAGGGAATGAATATGGACACCCTGGAAGCCGTCGCTATGAGGCACCAGAAAGTATTCGAGGCCGCCAACACTCCTCGACCTCCCCCGAAGCCCGAAAACTCTCTATGCCCGGGTTTTGCATTTCAAGGGCTGAACCCGATCGGCCCCGGCCGCCGTCAATATGTCAAGGCCCGGCAGGCCCAGGCTGAAGGTGATCCGGTAACGGTCAACGAACCCAGAACCTCGGAGGACCTCGAGTATCTCGAGGGAGCTCGAGATGAGCGTCCTTCGCGTACACTCCCGAGGGGTGCCAGACCGAACCCGCCCGTCGTTACAAGTCCTCGGGCTAATCCGACGACAGCATCAGGACCACTCCGATCCAGTCCGAAACCCCCGGTGATTCCACCGCCGGTTCCGGCTCCCACAACTACGGCTACGCCGCCGCGGTCAGACTACGGCTACCCACCGCGTCAGCAAAATACCGAAAATATCTGTTGGAATTGCCGAGCGACCGGTCATCGCCACCGAGACTGCCCGGAACCACATCGGGTTTTCTGTTACCGGTGCAGCTATTCAGGTGTTACCGCACAGAATTGCCCGTTTTGCAAATGCCCCGGTTCTGGCATGTCCCAATTTTGAGTTACCTTTCACCCTCCAGACCGACGCGAGTAGCGTAGGCCTAGGAGCGGTCTTGACGCAGGAAATGGACGGGCAAGAGCGAATAATCGCCTACGTCAACCGATCTCTGACGGACGCAGAAAAGAGGTATACCGTTACGGAGAAAGAGTATTTAGCTGTGATCTGGGCAATCAGGAAGTGTCGTTGCTATCTGGAGGGGTACGCTTCCGCCGTGATATCCGACGTTACCGTCGTCATCTTTTGTTAGTGCTAACTAAGGTATTAGTTTGTTAGTGCTATCTAAGGTATTACTTTGTTAGTGCTATCTAAGCTATTAGTTTGTTAGTGCTATCTAAGATATTAGTTGGTTAATGTTATCTTCGTTTTGTTAATGCTACCGACTGAATAGGTTTAATCGCCATCAAACGGCGCTCACCGTACCTGATTGCGGCATGATTAGTTTTTTTGATATTACTGTTATTTTCGAGATACGTTAGCTGCTTATTATCTAAGCGTTATCTGAGGTTGTGGTCCCGGGAAGACCGAAAACTCGACCAAGACTTGGACAAAAGTCCGAAGGGAGGAAGACCACCAGTGCCTTAGAGCCACTCCCAACCTCACGTTATCTCCGTTATCTTTGTTGGATGTTACGACGGCTACATTTCATGACTGCGTTGTCTGTTACCTTTCGTTCTGAGGTTATGGTCCCGGGAAGACCGAAAACTCGAACAAAAGTCTGAGGGGAGAAAAACCACCCGTGCCTTAGAGCCATCCCCAACCTCACGTTATCTTCGTCATTTTTGTTTTGCGGTTACAACAGTTACATATAACGCGTTATCTTTACCTTTCGTTATGAAACAACTGAATAGTTTAAGAGTTAAGGTACAACTGTCAAATGGAAGGCCGTAATTAAAACAGAAGATCCAAGCACCACGACGATCGTTATCTTTATTTTGGCTACCTTCCCTTTAAGGGTTCCCAGGTTGTGGGTCCGTGTTCTCTTTGCGTTTAGTGCTATCTGCAAGAGTATTACCGAAATCCGATATGGACCGGTCAAGGAAGGGGGGACTGTGACAGAATTTTTTGAATATTCTGTCCCCCGGTCTGCAGAGTCGCGAATCTGCAAGTTTTTAGCGTTCCCTCCGACCGCCGATTGGTCTTTTTCCGGTTTTAGGGTAAGGTTACCTAATACGTTATCTGACGGTCAATTATAGTGGTCAGTGCACCGAGATTACCGCGGTTCAGGGCCGAATCACTGTGCCACCCGGGATATCTCGGTGATAACGCTCAGGGTGTATCGGTAGGAGAGGATAAAGGACCGGTGAAATTCCGGCGCTCCACTGAGGAAGTGACGTTCGGGGGAAAGATTGGTTAAGTTCCAGGTATGTTTGGAAGGCCGCAGCGGAGGTGCCTACGACCACACCCATGCTCGGATCGCCAGATCGTTTTTCGGTTCCGTTTTCCGTTATCTTTACGTTTACGTTTGTTCAGTCTCCCGCGTCACAAGGAGATTCCCTCGTTATCGATCATCACCACGATAGTTTGTCAAATATCGGTCAGTTTTGGTTACGTTTCCGGTATCTTTTGGTTATCTTTCGCTATCTTAGTCATCTTTGCGGATTTTCGGCGTCGCGTCCGCCTTTAGGTTCGCTCGGACGCTCGCAGGTGCGCGCGCATTACCGCCGCAGCATCGCCGCGCGTCGCTGAGAGTGGGACCGCGGTTAGAGTGGGGCGCGCGGATCTCGCGGCCCTGCTGGGTGATGAGCCGCCGACCGACGATCTCTCGTCGGCCAGCCTTCGGCCGGCAAGCAGCTCTCTCTTGTTCTCTGATATTACCTCCTATTAGCTAATGTTACCTAATGCTATTTAATGTTACCGAATGTTACCTAAAATTACCTTTTTTCGTGTTAGAATTTCTTAGTGTTAGTTATGTTATCGCATTACTTTCTTTTAAGTTATCTATTAGTTTTATATTCTTCTATTTTCTCGGCGATACCTGTAATTCGCTTTCCGGCGTTCTCGCTAATTAATTTTGAGTTTAGTTATCTTCTCGGCGTCATCTTTAAGTTTCCCGGCGTTGTCCGTGATTATTTTCGAGTTCCTGTTTAATTTTAGATTACCGTTTCGCCCGGTACGAGTTAATTAGTGCAACGACTGGCGACCCAACGGTTTAATATCAGTGCAACGGCTAGCGAACCCACGGTTTAATATTAGGGCAATTACCTAGTGTTCTCTGATTAGTTTGTGCACGTTACCTTTTAATTTACCGATTTATTAAGTGCAAGGTTTCGTTCTCTTATTTTCTGTTTTTTTTTAGTGGGTGGCCACGACGTGTCGCGCTCTCGCGCTACCTGGCCCCGGTTATCTCTAGTTAGTTTTAATGAGAATTCGCTTTTCCTTTTCTTTTGAGACATTTTCGTTTTACGCGCAATTTTGGAGCGTCCATGTTATCTCGTTAACTCGTTCTCTCGGTTTTGTCATTTCTGTTACGTGAAGTAATGTAAAAGTTCCCGGTATTTGATTAATAAACCGACCGAATTGTTTCAATAATATTGCGTTACGTTTTCGCCGTTATTCAGTGCCACTAAGGATCCATGCCCTCTCTCCACAACCTAGCACATTGAGCGACCCCGAGGTTCCGTGAACCGCTCCTCCGAGTCCGTCGCCGGTTACGTTTCGGTTAAGTTTACGTTTTGAGTTAGGGCGGTTTGCCGATTCCGCCCGCGTTATAAAATAAAAATTGGCTGGCGCCCACCAGCATTTGGCGACGGGCGAGGAGGGCGCACGAAGGTGGCGCGGAAATAATTCCCGAATTAATTCCCATGCTCACAAACCGCTTATTGCCATGATTTAGCTTCCGAAATATATATATATATATTTTTTTTTTTTTATTAATGTAATTAACAATTTAAATGATTGATTGTTTATGTTGTTTTTTTTCTCTCTTTTTTTTATTACTGTGACTCAGGATAGGGGTGCATGTGCAAGTATTTAACTTATTATTATTAGTCCCTTTATTTTATTTATGTTGTGCTTGGAATTATTCTATGGCAATCTTTGATTTTTTTAGTCGATTAGTGTGCACTACCAATTCCTTTCTCGGGAGTTTTATTCGTACGTTACCCTTCGTTAATATTGCCGTGACTTCGTGTGGTCCCGTGTAGTGATCGCCGAGTTTCCCTGGTTTGGGTCCTTTAAGCAAAAATACCGGTTCACCGACTTTAAGCGTGATGGGATTTATTTTTTTATCCTGATATTCTTTAGATTTTTCTTTTGAGTCTATCAAATTTTTCCGTCCCATTCCTTGAATTTCGTGTATTTGTGTTACTAGTTCCGTTAAATAATCATCGTAAGTCGCGAGTTTCTCCATTTCCGACGGGGGCATACTGGGGGGAGTTCGCGCTCTTTTTCCGAATACCATTTCGTACGACGTGTGTTTTGTTCCTTCGTGAACGTTCGTATTGTAATTAAAGATGGCCATTTCTACCCATTCATCCCAATTCTTTTGTTTTGTGGTAAATTGTTTCAAGTATTCACCGAGGGCATGATGGGATCTTTCCAACGATCCATTGGATTGTGGGTGGAACGCGGTAGTTCTAACCTTTCGAATTTTAAATAATTTTGCGATTTGTTTTAGGAAATTGCTCAAAAAATTACTGCCCTGATCGGTAAGTACTGCTTTCGGTGACCCGAAATAGCAAATAAATCTTTTAACAAAGGCTTCGGCTATGGTCACAGCTCTTGCGTTGGGTAGTGATATTGCCACGGAATATTTAGTTAATTGGTCTTGTATGGTTAGGATGTATTCATTATCGAGATCTGTCTTGGGAAGCGGGCCTACTATATCCATTGCAATTGTATCAAAGGCTATGGCCGGTGTGTCGGTGATAATCATTGGCATTTTAGTTTTTGTTCTGACCAATTTTTTTAATTGGCAATGCAAACAACGTTGAATAAATAGTTGAATTTCTTCCTTTAAATTCTTCCAATAGTAATCGTGGCGAATTCTATTATAGGTTTTGCCAACTCCTCTGTGTCCGCCGACAGCTGAAGAATGCATTTCTTCAATAATTTTGTAACGATCTTCCGGGGGCGGTTCTCTGATTAGTCCCTGGCAAATAATAATTTTTACGTCGCTATGAGCGAAAATTAAACGAAGCTGTGTTACAATGTCCTCCCACGGAACGTTTAAGATGTGACTTGTCTTGGCTATACTGACTATTTGGAGGGACAATTTTTCAATTAAATGTCGGGCGCTCTTAAAAACTTCCACGATATTTCCGAGTATTAGGCTGGGGCCTTCTCCCGATTTATCGGTGATTGGAAGTGCCAAATTAAATCTACCATGTTTTTTGGAAATGGATTGCGCTTTATTCAGCGTTAAATTTTTTAGCTTGGGTAAACAATCTCTATCTTTTAGCATTACAGCTCCGAAGTCTACGGGTTCCCCCTCAGTTGAGACAAAGAATACCAAATTGTCTCTTCTTGTATAAAGTAGGTCACGGGATAGCTTAACGTTGTTGGCTACTACTCTTCCGGTCGTAGGTGCACGTATCCCCGGGGAAGGCAATAAATTAGCCTCTGAGGTGTCAGAAAGATTGTCTTCGTCGCCCGATGCGTCGGACTCACGATCTTCGAGGGGTCTCGTTTTATGTCTTTTCTTTCTCCTTGATATGCTATCTTCATCGTCGTCGAGTTCGGTCTCGTCGCTGGGCACCTGATTGTCATGCAGAGTTTCCTTCTCCTCGCCTTCATTATTGATTCCATCTTGGAGCGATCGTCTGTCATCTTCGGTATTCGTCACGGAGCCTCTCTGGGTGACTTTTACGATGTCCTCCGGTCCCTTTTTTAATTCTCCATTTCTACGCGGGTCTACCGCGTTTTTTATGCTCGTGGTCGTCAGGGCTTCCTCCGGGCTCTCTCGGGTTGTAGCAGTTACTGGGTCTGTTTTCGCTGGCGGTTCGTTAGGGTCGAGGGCCTCTAATTCCCAGTTACATTCTTCTGTTTCCGTGTAAGGATGTGTGGGTTCGATCTCGTCGTCGGTGTGTGTAATGTCATCGTCCGACTCTTCTTCCAATAATCGTGAAATTTCTGCGTCCGTTAACTTCCGTCTGAATTTAGTTCTGTTGTCATTTATTGGATTAATTCGTATTGTGAAAACGTCGTTGGGTGTAATTGATTTTTCTACTGGGTTTCTTGACAATGCGTCGGCGTTGACATTAGTTTTCCCGGCTTTGTATACTATCTCATATTCGTACTCAGCTAGTTTTAGTCTCCAGCGTAAGATTTTCGGATTGCCGTCGGTGGCTTTTCTGAACCACGTAAGCGGTTTATGATCCGTCACCACGGTAAAACGTCGTCCATATAAATACGGGCGGAAATGCAGTATCGAATATACAATCGCTAACGCTTCCTTTTCGTACATGTCGTATCGCTCTTCGACTTGACTTAGAGCTCGCGAGGCGTAGGCACATGGGTGGTCGTGGTTAATTTCTCCTTGAGATAGGATGCTGCCGATAGCGTAGCCTGAGGCGTCCGTTGTGAGAATAAAAGGTTTGGAAAAATCCGGGTATTGTAATACAGGAGCGGAACAGAGTTTTTCTTTTAGTATTTCAAATGATTCTTGTTGTTCGGTTCCCCACTCGAAAGCATTTTCTTTTCGTAATAAAGCTGTGAGAGGCTTAGTGATTTTCGCGTATCCCTCAATAAATCGTCTGTAGTATCCCGTTAATCCTAAAAATTGACGGATGTTTTTAATGTTTTTTAGCACGGGATAATTACGTACTGCTTCTAATTTTTTCTGATTAGGTCGTACTCCGTTATTCCCAATTATGTAGCCCAAATATGCAATTTCTTTTTTCAAAAATTCGCACTTGTCGGGTTGTAATTTAAAATTTGCGGCCTGTAGGCGTTTCATTAATTCGCGATATATTTTTCCATGTTCTTCTAAACTGTTGGCGTATATAACTATATCGTCTAAATAGACGAACACGCCCTGTCCAAGGAGTCCGCTTAGTGTGAGATCCATTGCTCGTTGAAAGGTGGGAGGGGCGTTCCGTAGGCCGAAAGGCATTCTCACAAACTCGTAGTGGCCTCGCGGTGTCGTAAAGGCGGTCTTATGTCTATCTTCCGGGGCTACCTCTATTTGATGAAAACCCGAAGCTAGATCAAATACGGAGAAATATTGCGCTCCACCGAGTTGATCCAATATGTCATTAATATTGGGAATTGGGTATGCATCGGCTATAGTTTTTTCGTTCAGGGCGCGGTAGTCGAACACAACTCTCCATTTTTTATTACCTTGCGAGTCGGCTTTCTTCGGCACGACCCACACCGGGCAGTTGTACGGCGAAGTTTACGGTATTATTATTCCTTTGCTGAGCATGTCTTCTATTTGTTTACCTATCTCTTCTTTAGTGCACTCGGGCCAACGATAACCTCTAGTATTGATGGGAAGATCATCCGTCGTTGGGATGCAATGTCGCAATATCGTTGTACAAGTTAATAAATCTCCCGGAATTTGATACAGATGTGCACTTTCTTCCAATAGCGTTTCTATACTGAGTTTTTCTTCTTCGTTCAACTCCGTGAGTCTCAATAATTTTTTTATTTGCTCCAAACGATTATTAGATATTTCTTTTGTTACTACATAACACGGGAATTCGTTAAGAGGAGATTGAATTTCTCTATATAAGTTATGACTGCTTAACCTTTGTACTAAAGCAACGTCCATAATTTCGTAATGTATGGTCGAGTGTTTATTGACTTCAATTTGATTTTTCGTTTTAATTTTAGCCCGTTCTTTACTCGTGGGTAATAGCGCAGTGGCAAGCGGCGAACCCTCCGATGACTTGCCAGGCGTATTTTCATTGTCTCGTGATCTCGAAGTGGCGTTTACGTCACTTATTAATGCAGTTAGTTTGCGATCCCTTCTTTCTATACATTTTTCGAGGTCAATTTCTTCATTTATTTTTGCTTTAAAATCTAATGTTTCTTCCGATTTATTTTCTGCGTTTTCCTGGATTTTATCTATTTCGAAGGTATTTTCCCGAGTCATTATTTCATTATGCTCCAATTTTTTAATATCGGTCCTAGCTTCGGCCCCTTCGGCGAGCGAGTTGACCCTCATAAATTCTGGGTAGGCCACCAGCGTATCTTCGGCGGTGACTGGCGGCGTCGCCTGCACCCGTGCCTCCGAAAGGTCCGAGTGGCACCCTTTTCTCATTGTCTCTGTTTCGTCGGTTTTTTTATTTTTCACTCCTGCCCTACAGCCTTCAATTTCTATCATATTTATTTCCGTGGTTTTCTGAGAGTATTCTTCCGGTTTTTTCGTATAAATTTTATTCAATTGATTTTGATATTCGCGAACTTCCGGTTTAATTTCCGTGAATAATTCCTTATTTGCCAATGGCTTTGTATCGTTAACTCGATTATTACATTGATTATTAATTATTTCGTTCTTACTAATTTCATTCCTGGGTTTTCTTTCCCTTTCTAATAATTTTTCACGATCTGAGATTTTCATTGAACTGGCTTTTTCGACATCCTCGAGGGATTCTGTCCCTACTGTACATGCGAAATTTATGGTGTTCTTAATATTTCTTTGAATCGTTCCTGCCCGTTCTCCGGTGTAAGGTATCTCGATTGGTAACTGGCAACCACTATTTTTACTTTCATTTTTACTCGATTCATTTCTAATATCTGGTTTTCCTGATTGACAATTGTTTACTTCATCTTTACTGGGATTGGTTTCCTTGAGCGTTTCTTTTTTTAATTCTATCTCTTTACCCGGTAATTGTTCAAAGACTCGATTTTCTACAAGATCGTGACTGTCGACATCCTCGAGGGATTCTGCCCCTACTGTCCATGCGACATCACACAAATTTTCGACTTCAATGGGTCCTGCCCGTTCCTCGGTGTCAGGTTTCCCTATTGCAAGAGAACAAACTTTAATTTCATCATAATTTTCCGTATTTCCACAAATTTTCGAGTCATCTACTTTTATCAGGGGCTGTGAAGGATAAAAATCAAAACCTCTTGGTTTTCCACTAGTTTCTGGGTTCTTCGTGTAATTCATTGTCTGGGCTTCATAATATTTATTTCTCTCTGTATCATTTTTCATTTCGCTTTTCTTTTCGTTTACTTGATTCGGGCTAATCTCGGGAGTTTCTTTCCTAGGTACTTGCGATTTCGTTTCTAATTCACTGCGTGTCGTTGTATTTTTTTCCGGGGATATTTCTCTTTTTACTGGCGATAGTTCTGGTGCGGTTCCGCGTCCTTTCTTTGAATTGTGAAAAGTGTCTTCTGAACTTGATTCGGTTTCGTAACTCTTATTTTTACTCAATTTATTTTCGTCGGAATATTCTCGGGATTCTAATTCCATTACAGGCACATGCAATTCAACGGCCCAATTATTACTGTTGGTGATGTAAATATATGCTTTCCCGTTATTGTTTTTAACAAAACCATCTTGTATTTCTACGCCTTTTACCGTGCTCATTGGAGGTAAATAACCTTCCCTCATGGACAAATTTTTTACTCTTACGTAACACAACTTGGTAGATTTAGCAGGAACGACCATGGTTTCGGGTGTCGCGAATGGTATTAATACGCTTTGCATTTCTAATTGTCGATTTTCATAGTCAATTTTTACTCTATTTCCATCTAAGTAATCGGACCCTAAAATTCCGGCTTCTTTTATCGGAAAATCATAACCGACTACATGGAAGGTAGCATAGCGTCCGTATATTTGAATCGTGACGCAACCGTGCGTGTAGATGGAATTTTTAGTGATTCCCTTCAGTTGGAGTATCTCTCCCTGATCTATCTGGGTACTGGGGTCCAAGAATTGTTCCTTGATAATATTTGGTCCGGCTCCGGTGTCGATCATGAGCAAAACGGGAGCTGTCGTCATTACACTGGGCACGCTGCCCTCGTTGTTCAAGTGGATATTAAATATTCGAATTACTCGTACGCTCGACGCGCTCTGCTGGCTGCGATACGGTGGATCGAGCGCTCGACCTGAGTAGTCTCCCTCACCGCGCTCTTGCTCGGGGGACCATTGTCGTTTCCCTGGTTGCCATATCTCGGTCCGTTGTTCGGACGAACGGGACAATCGCGAATAAAATGCCCAAGTTGCTTGCAATAATGACACGGCCCTGAAGGATCTGCGGCGTTATTGGGTCGTTCCATATATTGACGATTATTACCAGCATTATTGGTCAGCGGTTGCGAATGATTATTACGAAATGGACAAATATGAGCTCCGTGGCCTTCTTTTTTGCAAATTTGACATCTTACTTCGTTCGGACCCGGGTATCTCAGATTTTGCGGGACTTGTACTTGTGACGGATGCACAGGTCTGAAGGACGAAGAGGGCAATCGCGAACATTTATCGGCTGTATGGCCGTTATTTTTGCACAACTGACAAGATGTGGTTTTTTCATCTTCTCTTTTTCCCGTGGGAAAAATGTTATAGCATCGATCGGCGGTGTGCCCACGTTTGTTACATACCTGGCAAATTGTTAATGCTGGGGCTTCAGTGTTGGGCTTGCTGTTGTTTAAAGGAGGAAAAATTTTAAAACATTTGTCGGCTGAATGGCCGGTCTTCGTGCACACCTGGCATACGGGTGGGTTCTTTATCTCTTTTCCGTACGATTGGTCGCGTGCTACCTGCGTTTGGGCCGTCTCTTTCCTCACGCACTCGTTGGCGACGTGACCCCTCTTCTCACACAACTGGCACGTCGGCTCTTCGCTCACTACTACATGCACGCCGCGCCGCCCCTCGGTTTTACTAGCCTGGGCCTTAGGTGTCTCCGGCATGGCGCCTCTCAAGATTGCCTGTGAGACTAAATTTTTCTCGATCTGCACCGCCTGCCTAATTAAGTAGTCAAAATCATTGTTCGGAGCTAAACGTTGTTCGATTTCAGGTTTTAATCCGTGTAGAAAACAAGTAGGCAGACTTTTCCTGGTGTTTTCAATAAATGCTGCTGTCAGCGGGTGATTAATATTTCCTTCATAATTTTCGAGTATTGCCTTTCCCAGATCTCTTATGCGATTCGCGTAGGTTATTACTGATTCTTTGTCGAGTTGATATATTGATCCTAATTCCCCTTGAAGTTGATAAATATTACGTTTAGGTGCGTAGATTTCTTTAAGAAATTGTTCCAACTCAGAAATGGTATCAAAATTTTTCTATTGTATTGTTCTGCGGGGTTCTCCGATTATTTTTATCCGCACGGCTTTTACTAGATTTACTTCGGCGCCTGGTCCCATCATAGCCAAGGCTTCCCTACATCCCTGAATGAATAAACCGAGCGACACGGTGTGCCCGTCATAATTAGGGATTACCGCTAAGGCATCCCTCAGTGAAAGAGTTTGATTGTGTAATCCCATTTTGTAAATGGGATTTTCGGATTCTTCAGTTATGCCTGTTTTTGGTTTTGTCTCTGGTTCCGCGTTTGTGTTTTGATCTGTGTTCTCGTTAGGATGATCTTTAGAACACCCGGGAGCGGGTTCCTTATTTCGGAAAAAATGCGATAGACTTTCTAATAAATTCCTTGGTACGATTTTCGGTCTTTTCAATATTGATTTTACCGCGCGGTTTTGGTTTGTCGTATTCTTCGGGGTGTCGGAGAGAGCAGTTTTATATTCAGTAGCTTCGAGAGGCGTTGAAGTGCTTAAAGGTGTCCCAAATAATCCCGCTGAGGTGTTCGGGAGTGCGTGATTTCCGGTTGATGGGCCCGCGCGACCGAGGGGATTTTTACCTGCCTCGGCGCGTGCCACTTGTAATGACTCGAGGGGGACTTCTGAGCGGTCGGGGACCGAAGGCGGTGTAACGGCTGGGCCGAGAATTCGGGGATGTATGTAGGATGGTAGTGCGGATGAATTGGCGAAGTTTCGAAGAGAGAAAAGATATGGTGATCTCCGGGACTCGAACCCGGAATGTTCATTCCTTAGTCAGAGCGCTAACCACTGCGCTAATGTCACCTATACTTTTCTCTCATTCGAATCGTCTTCTTATATGAAGACGGGCCGTTACAGCGGTCTCTCTATTGTTTCACCTTCGTTACTACGATCGCTGGATATAAGTAAATATTGGTTGGTCCCGTGAATGGGGTCTGGGATATATCCTACTAAGGCCCAATTATTTCCAGGGGATTTATTTTCTGTGTTCGAGGGTATTTGTCCGCGGATTCTAATGTGTTCTTGCGTCTGTGTTATTTCGGAAATCTCTTCGGGTGATCTGAAGAAAACTTGTGTTTTATTTAAATCTTCACTATCGACTGATTTTGTGTCGTCACTCTCGTCTACTGATTTCGTATTTTCCCCGTCGTCGGTTTCGATTCTATAAGTTCTCACGCCGTCCTCAGTTATTTCCGCGGATTGTAAATTTTTGTCCGATTCGAAACTAATTCTCACTGTTTTTCCTCCTGTGTGTTCGGGGATTTGTTCGTCTTCCGTAACTGTCTCTGTTGATTCGTCCGATTCTGATTCAGAGGTTTTCTCCGAGTCAGCGATTCCTGGAAAGTCGGGGACGGTTTCTTCGAAAGGTCTTTTACCTGCTGTCTCGGGGATTTCGTGGGTTTCGGTCACTGTGTTAAGGGTATTAGTATTGTCTCCTGTTGTACGTCGACTTCGTTCGCAGGGATATGTACTCAATATTTTATCGTCTAACGGAAGGTTTTTAGAACGAGTCCCGTACATTTATAAATTTTTTTTTTATTTTTTTTTTTTTATGAGCGAATTCTACGGATGTAATTATATTTGATTTTTTAATATGTTTTTGCTCTCTTCTTGTTGACCTTTGGTTTAATCTGACATGAATGTGCACACCACTGAATTATTATTCGAAATATGCTTTGTACCCAGTCGCTCAACATTTATAGATGGGAAAGATTTTATCTCTTGTTGTTTTTAATCTGTTATCGGAGAAATCGGACTTGCAGGAGAGCAGTAAATCTCGGTGTAAGTCGTGTCAATGTTATCTTGGAGAAATTCACTATGAGTTTTCCACAGTCTGGGGTCTGAAGCCCATATGGAGGATATAACTGGTGGTGTTGGTGTGGGGATGTCAATTGGAATCAATTTGTATTCTTTACAAAAATAATCTTCGATTCGTTTTACTTTGCGTTCTCCGGAATGAATCAACTGTAGTTTTGTTACTTGATATTTTTTTCGACCACGACGTTTCCTTGCCATATACGGAAAAAGGGGGTCGTGGTAGGAGACTAAGAGTGAAACCTCTGTAATCACCTGCCTTAGCTTTAGATTCGATTTCGTTGTTCTATACCTCAAAAAAAAAAAAATGCCGTTGAAGGTTTCCGTTTTACTTACTAAACAACGAGATTTGTTCAATAATTATTCAAAGGATTGTAAAAGGTCGTGGGATACGTGTCTGAGTAAGAGGAGCCAGTAAGTTCTATTGGTGAGAGAAGTGCCTTAAGTCCGTCGGGTCTGGGGCGTCGATCTGGCCAGGTAGAATAATTTTACTTTCTATTCGTTTTTGAGCTTGATATTTTCCTGAGGGATCTTCTCAATTGAGGTTTTGATACCGAGTTCTTTTTCCGGTTGATTTTTTTCAAAGAAAGTTTTTTCAAAAATTGTTCTTTTATAATTATATTAATAAGTTCTTGAGTGACGGCTTCTAATTCAACAATAGGCATGTGAAGCTCTACTAGTTTTTCCAAAGTGTCCATGTAATATATTGAGTAGTTGTTACAAAATTTCAAAGTCAAATCATTGTAAATCGGAAAATGGTTCAGGCCTGTCAAATTATTTAAAGAAGCACTCTTGAGATCCCGGACGAGCCCCCAAAAATTTGTTACGTCAAAAGTGTCGTGGATTTTACTCGAGCGACAAATTGACACGTATTAGTGCGGTTCAGCGTGATTTACCCGTGCTCTGGTCAAGAAGGAAGGCTCCTCCCTATACCACATCTGACGAAGTACACTAAACGCGCAAGCTCTGTTTCGAGTCTAACCTTTCGGAAAATTACTCGGGGACGAGCTGCGAATGCTTCTCCAAAGGGAATTTGACTGAGGTCTGAGATGATGATGATGTGATGATGGCTCGAAACAATGCGCGGATGATATTTCACCGATATAATTAAAAATTTCACTTACCCTTTTTGTATTGAACTGGATGCTGATGCTGCAGATGGAAAGGACACGATCGTAAAGAAACGGTGACACTGAATTTAAGAATGCAACCGTCGAATTTTATTCGTAAAACGAGGAAATTAAATAAACCGATTTTTCTCAACAAAGAATGTTAACATGTAATTAATCGTGATGTTGTTCACAAATATCGGGACCTCGTGGTGTAACAAAATTCAGAGTTCGGATGGACAAATTTCTCAAAATACGAAGCGTGCGAAATTATAAAATAAAATACAAAATTGGTCGATGCCCGAGAATACAAAACTGTAGAGTCTTATTTAAGTCTATAACTCCTAGGTCCCCGTTTAGGACAAAGGTTCGAATTACGAAAAATGAAAATCTTGGCGACGAACGGAATGAATCTAAGTCGGCGGTCGGATTAAAATTCGATGATGATTGGAGCTCGAAATTTTCTAAGTCCGCGTTACGATTTAATTTCGGAGCTGATTTTCTTCAAAGTCCGCGATGTGATTTAAATTCGGGGCCGATTTTCTTCTAAGTCCGCGATACGATTTAAATTCGGAGCTGACTTTTTTCTAAGTCCGAGGTCGATTTAAATGATTTTTTTCTAAGTCCGCGGTCGATTTAAATGATTTTTTCTAAGTCCGCGGTCGATTTAAATGATTTTTTCCTAAGTCCGCGGTCGGACAGAAATTCGTCGTTAATTCGATTTTAAAGTTTCGGTCTATGCTCGGGCAGAGATTCGGTGTGGGCAGATCTAATTTTCGGGGCGCACTGTCTATTTGTCGATACCCTTTTGTCTTTTTATATGATTGGGTCCCTTGTCTTTTGATTGAGCGATGGTAGGGGTAGTACCCACGTGATCTTCGACTCCCTATCTCATGTTAGAGGAGGACACCGCACTTTTCAGGTCGCGCGTGGCTCCCGTCCCCCGCGCCTGTCCCTTGCCCTGGCTCCACATTTACGACTTCCTCTTTCGTCAATGTCTTCTCGATGTTTCGACCAGGTGTTCACGCTTTTCGTTGGAACGATTTAGTTGCTGCCTTATTTGGACCTCTTCGCTTATAAGTTTATAAGTTTGCTATAGAATACATTATCTGAGTCCTTGAATTTTTAACAAGATCGCGTTGACCCGGATTTGAATTTACAGACTGTAATTCTCGAATTTGTTGTTGAAAGTTCATCTTCGCTTGTCGTTGCTAATACGCGTTGTTATAAATTTTGTATAAAATTGCAGTTCCATATTCTCGTGGGGCCGTATCTTAACTTTCTTAATTATTCAAGATTATGCGACGTCATCTGTATCTAACTGTGTGAATCCCAATTTTATAAACTGTTAAACCTTCCACCATTTTGTTTATATTAACAAGTATCCTACCGAATGTTATAACTTTTAAAAGTTATTCGTATCTAGGTGTACGGATCCCGATTTTATAAACTATTAATCCTTTTACCATTTTCTTATGTTAACAAATTATCCTACCGAATGTTATAACCTTTAAAAGTTATCCGTATTTAAATGTATGAATCCCGATTTTATAAACTATTAATCCTTTTACCATTTTCTTATGTTAACAAATTATCCTACTGAATGTTATAACTTTTAAAAGTTATCCGTATTTAAATGTATGAATCCCGATTTTATAAACTATTAATCCTTTTACCATTTTCTTATGTTAACAAATTATCCTACCGAATGTTATAACCTTTAAAAGTTATCCGTATTTAAATGTATGAATCCCGATTTTATAAACTATTAATCCTTTTACCATTTTCTTATGTTAACAAATTATCCTACCGAATGTTATAACTTTTAAAAGTTATCCGTATTTAAATGTATGAATCCCGATTTTATAAACTATTAATCCTTTTACCATTTTCTTATGTTAACAAACTATCATGGTGAGTTATATAATTCTTAACAATTGTTCATGGACAATTTAGTCGTTTTTGCCTCTTTATCTTACGGGGCTCCGTCTTTTGAATTCCAAAGGTTCCTTGAGACATTGATTATTTCGTCTTGTTGCATTCTCTTATTCTTTAATCTGTGCATTTACAGGGGTCTTCAAGAAAAGCGGAAGAATAGTTTTAGTTATCTGGCCAGACTATAACTCCATTACGCACAAATCATGATTTCCGAGACGAAAAATGAAACGACGATTTTGGTGGAACGTAGGGCATTCACCCGGTGTTCTCATAATCTTCTAGCTATCAGGGTTAAGTAGATTTCTTTTATTTCCCTTTTTTTGTAACCACAGGCGGGTTCGGCTGCAACGAGTGATTGAGGATCGTTAAGAGGCGTGGTAACGCAAGGCCAGCGGCTGACGGTCGATAACCGACCCGCCCAGTTGCCTCTAGTTTCGTCTATCGCCGCTCGCTCGAGTGGCGTAGGTGACTTTTTCTAGAGAGCTTAGTGTTTTGAAAAATCGGGCCCTGTTGTACCATCATCCGCACTCTTTTACTTCGACTGGCCCAGCGCTATCTGTTAACAGATATTGTAGTTTCCAGGGCCTGCAGGGACCGTTGCTTGTATAATTGCTTACCGAATGCCCCCCTTTCGCCAGAAGTCTCGAAACCCATGACTGAACTAAGAGTTCGTTTGTGCGAATATCGCGAAGTTACGGCCTGACGTAACATAAGATAATTGTCAAGTTTTAGGCACCAACTTTGTTTTTTGAATGCGAAACGAAAATTTAATGGTGCAGTTGCTAATTTTGGTAACGAGTTACGACCCCGATGGTGTATTAATCACGAGCGCAGCTAAATTCACCTGGCAACGTGTCGGGAATAAAAAAAAATTATAATTATCAAGTTTGAGGCACCAACTTTGTTTTTTGGGGTGGACAGCAAATTCAATGGTGTGCTTGGTATTTCTTGATCCAGCTTCCGACCTCGGTGGTGTTTAAATGTCGTGCTCGACGAAAGTCCTTTGGCAACACGTGGGGAGTACGAAAAAAATTATACTGATAAAGCTTCACGTACGAATCCTGTCTTCTTTTTGTACGGAAAGTAAGTTCATTGGTGCATTTGTAATTTATTCTTATTAGTGAACAAATCAGTGGTTAAAGCCTTAGGTATAAACTTTGTTTTTTCTCTTGAACAATAATGTGATAAAATATTTAAGCTTGTTTGGACCAAAAATCATCATTATGAAGTAGTGAGGTATTATCGGGTCTTTTTCACGCGAAAAAAGCATCCCTATTAGCACCGTAAATCCGAAACAGCGCATTGAAAGACCCCAAAAACCTTAAGGTAATGGTCGTGCGCGCCTTCAGAAAGTACGCACGGCGATTTTAAATGAATCTGCGCTCCTCCGAGGGGGCAATACATCGTAAAATCCCACTCCTTAGAATATCCTATTTACGGTATAAGAAAATATGGCCGTTTTAACGAATAATCAATAGCTTGTCTATCGGTCCTTTCTCAACGGACGTCGAAAGCAAATATTTCAATTTTATTTCATCTCCGTCTAAATGAAAAAAAAAAAAGGAAATCGATTCGACCTTCTTCGGTCGAATCCGAATCGGATCGGGGAAAACTTCACCGGTTGAACGGTTGTTTCCCTATGTTTGCTCTTCTCTTTTGCGTTTCAAGAAAAAATGAAAAGAACAACTTACCGGTTGGACGCCACGGGCCGGGCTTGCGGTACCAGACCCAGCGGAACCACTGCTGGCCCTCCAACAGCGGCGGCGTTCAGTACGGTCCCTTCCGGCCCCGTGCCGGGTTTCGAATTCTCCTCGGGTGTCGGAAGATTCTTGTGATTTCGACGAATCTGATAAACCACAGCGAAAGCCGTGTCGATGGTAACGAGAAGAACCAGCGGATTCCCGACGATGGTCGAGCCATACGTGGCCTCGCCGACCCTGTCGACGGTCTTCAATACCCTGGCGATGTCCTTACTCAGGCCCTCGTCGCAGATCTTGAAGGCGGCGAACTTGAGCTGCCGGGCCTTCTCGATGTGGCCGAGAAGCTACGGAGTCTCTCCGGAATCTCTCCCATTTCCTATGAAATCTCACATTTCATGGGACTGTGCTACTCGAAATACTTTAAGCAATGATGAATTAATAGAAATATGGCAAACCAAGTATGTAACCAACGTGAGTAAAAGGTGAGAGCAAGGTGAGAGCATGAACAGAAATCCAAGTAAACGCGTAAGCACGGTAATCGATGTATCAGCAAAATTTCCGTTATCTGTCGCTCCGAGACGATGAATTAGCGCATGCACGACAGTCGAAGTATGCGAAAATTCATTTTCAGTTTCGGCATCGAAACATTGAGTCGATAATTATTGCGTAATATTTTATCTGACATCTAAAAGCATTCTGTACCATTTAACATTTCCAACATGTGATGATTGCTTTTCTATTCACTCGGAATGTTGAGTCCGCGCTACACGATGCGAACTTGGCGCGAAGCCAACACTCGCTCGCGCTCGGCTCCACGCGAGGCTGTGACGTCAGAGTCGATGACAAATGACTGGCACCGCGTCGCGCCGAGCCACGATCGAAAACAAAACGCTACCTGCACTCGGGGCTTACGACGCCTCTGCATCTGTGTGAGTCCGACGCACCCCTCACCGATAGGCAAACTTCGCCACAAGAGCGTTTCCACAATTTTGCGAATTGGAAGCTGAAATTTCGTAGGTGCATTCGGGTGGGCACCAGCTACCTTTCCGCAGTCGCTTGATCATAACTTTTGGGACACCCTGTATACGTGTGCATCCATGTGAACGAAAAACGCACACATGCCACCACAAGTGGCGCCCGCAGCGGCAACCCAAAGAAGTTGCGACGACGATCGTCTGCCGACCAGCTCGCTCTCGTCATCGGATCGGAGATGTCAAAATGACAAGTGAATAAATAAAACAAATTTAATAATAATTTCGTGTGTTATGGATATTATTACCTGCGGTAAGTAACAAAAATATCAAATATGAGGTTATAATATAAATTTATAGACTGCATTAATTTAAAATATAAAATACATAAATAATTTTTTTACAGAATTTTTCATTACAGATTTCTCTGCCGGTAACTGATCTGTAATTTTTTTCGAAAATCCAAATTCTGACTAATTCACACACGAAATTCACATCACTGGCGTCTGTATTTCAATTTTCGCTTCGATTCGTTCATAATTTATCATTTTTCCGTGTGTCTGTCTCACCGAAATCCTACGTCGCCACGCTGGATCTGATAGATTGAAATACGCATGGGAATTCAGCGGATATATCCGCTTAAGGGCCTGTGAAACATGTACCACCTGACAGGTAATTGCGAGTGAGCTGCCTGCGAGACGTGAAAATAGTAGTATAACAAGGAGAGAGCTGGATAAAGTGGTCGAGGGGGGTGCGGGTGTGCGGGGGGGTATTCGGAAGGCGAGGGGGGTTGCGGGTGTGCGGGGGGGATATTCTGGAAGGTTCTAGAATGTTCGGTGATGACGTAATTTGTTTTCTGCTGTCTGGATATATAATAATAATAATTTATAATAATAATAATTTTTCTAAGAAGCGGTAGGGTACAAACAGTTCTGGGAATTATTATCGAGGTGTTCGAATGTACTTCTGAGAACTGTCATAATTATAATAATTTATAATAATATAGTTCTGGGAATTATTATCGAGGTGCTCGAATGTATTTCCGAGAACTGTCATAATTATAATACTTTATAATAATATAGTTCTGGGAATTATTATCGAGGTGCTCGAATGTATTTCCAAGAACTGTCATAATTATAATAATTTATAATAATATAGTTCTGGGAATTATTATCGAGGTGCTCGAATGTATTTCCGACAACTGTCATAACTATAATAATTTATAGTAATAATTTTCTTAGAAGCGGTAGGATACAAACAGTTCTCAGAATTGTTATCTTTCAGATATATTTCTGAGAATCGTATTTCACCTTGAAAGGCATACCGCGTAGAAGATTCTCGATTTTAGAGAAGGATCGACGATTGCATCCTATAAAGGGAGCTCTTGATCCAGCTTCAGCGACAATCGGTGAATCGACATACGATCGTTTAAATCTCGCTCTCGTTTAGTCTGTTGACTCTGAATATTCAAGTTGTTTTATAAAGTTCCATGAGATATATATATCAGTGAGTATATCGTATCATAATTTTATAAGAAAAGCTTAATTGAAGAATAATAAGAATCAATTTCCTATGAGATCAGCATTGACCATGGAGCCGTTAACACCCGAAGAAGTGAGATATCTGTGCAACATGCCTCCCTATCTCTACAGCTACGAAGACGTTTACGCTAGGCATTTTGGGGATACCTCACCGGACAGAGTATGGGATTTCCTTCAGGATTTGCTACAACTGCAGGAGAATATTGAGTTCATCAAGTACCTGCGAAATGAGGAAAACGAGCAGCAGCAGGAGCAGCAGCAGCAACAGCAGCAACAGCAACAGCAGCAGAAAAAAATGGATTCGATGAATGATGTTACATGATAAAAGTAACTGTTGAAGATGTACAAAATATATCGAGGATTTGAATAAATACATAATGTCTGTGTGTAGATAAACCGGTCTATATATTTTATTTTCCAGTTTCCTTATAAAAAAATTACATGTTAAGATTGTATACAAAATTTAAAAAAAAAACTTAATTTTACATTTATTTTTTTACATTTCCACTTATACAATTATATTCTATTATTCGATCATGGAGAATCAAGCAATAAGCTGATGTTTCAGCGGGAAAATTATCCATAGACTCGAATTCCAGGCGAATATCAACCGGCCCCGTTTTCAAGGACTCATTCTGTTTCGAACAATCGATGACAATTAGCGGTGCATACTTCAAAAAATCAGCTTTGCTCAATAGTGGTTCAGCCTCCTTACCATAATAAAAGGTCTGAAAATTAGTGTACATATCGTAGAGTATAGCGAACTGATTGCGGTTAATATCGAGATTCAAATTCCCATAGGGATAACTTTGTGAATTTAGAAAGAGTTTAACGTCTCGAATATTACAATGATCAAAGTAACTCGCATTCTTAAATGCGTTATTTTTTCGCGCTGTCTGAAACCCCACGATTATATATCGCGGTTTCTCGAGTTGCGTCGAAGTTTTAACGGTCCACACATGTTTCGATGTAGCGGGCAACAGTGGATACTCGTACAATTCCCAGGAGCGGAAACTTATGGAGATGGGTGCATCCTTGGCGATGTAGTTGAGCAGTTGAATTTTTCGTTGATCCGCAACTTTAATGTAGGGTATCATCCATTCGATTTTGAGAAGGGATATCTTGAACTGTTCTGCACCACCAGCACCATCTGCAACCGGTCGTGTCTGTAGAACGGCATTGGTGTCGGTATTGGCCCTCGTGAGAATCAATTCATGCTTGGCATTAACGATGATTCGACGGTAATCTTCAGCGAAGCCCAGTATCATACTCAGTGGGATGGAAATATCAAAGTAACCATTGGCATCGGTAATCTTAGTCTCGTTATCATTGTTGTTGTTGTTGATCCATCCAGCATTTTCAATTACCGACATTTGACTCGGGCTCTGAGAAATGTAATTCTTCATAAGTGTTGTGAGACCGACGTTTTTACTCCTGTCAATTTCGATGGCATTTAATTCATAACGTATTTCCTCGAACAAATGACATATAGCGTTGTTGACAAGTTGAGTTCCAACAGTTGGGGATCGTCCATCGGTCTTTGTCAATCTACCGTATACATGCAAGGAGCTTCTACTTGGTAGTAAGCACAAGTCTTGATGTTGAACGGCGATACGTATTTCATCATTATTATGGAATGTTGAGGATGAGAATGGCTGATGGGTATGAGTCTCATAATGTGCAATAGACTCATCGAAGATAATTCGTTTTTGTATCGTTAGTATTTCTTCCATGGTACGTAGCAGCAGCAAACAACCGCGTAACAACAAAGACGAATTTTTATCTTCTTTTTCTTCTTTTTTCTCCTTGAGGTTTCAGACCCAAGTATTTCAGAAACTGAACGTTCTGTAGTGTTAGCGCTTTGCGAAGCGGATGACGACTGTTTCTCATCGCACATGACGGCTGACTTTTATAGCTCTTGCCTATTTTCGTTTCAAAAACGATACCCATCCTACGATTTCACGTGTAGTCGTATTGTGATAATTTCACCTCGAAAATTCACAGGTTTTCCATCTTGATCAACGAGCTGTAGTTGAAGATGACCTATGGATTGTACGGTGATCGGAAGATAAATGATATGTGACGGCACCTCAATGATCTTATATCCTGGGGGAACGGCAGGAAAAAATTCGTGAATCGTGTGCACTCGGTGCTCATTGATATATGCTCCTGCGGTGATGTTGCACTCGACTCTTAGAGAGTTGATCTTGAGAATTATCACAGGCAAGTCGGACGTGTGAGTGATATTGGCATCGAGAATGCGTCTTGTGAAACCCAGCATTCGACCAATAGAATCGTCGGGAATGAAATTTATGGGTCGGTCGCATTTGATTTCACTGCACAGAGTATTATTATTGGGTTGTAGGTTGATGGAAATGTTACGTCTAGATAATATTTTCTGCAAATAATTCTGAATGTCCTCAATCTCATAGCTTCCCGTTGGTATCGTGACGATTTCGTCTCCCACGTAGAACTTGTTATTTCCCACGTCGATATTGGGAATCGAATTGAACGTCAAGAGTTCAACGAGACCCAGAGTGTAATTTTTCAACGGTGATAGCTCGATGGGGGGAAAGTAGTGGGCCTCTAATACAGAGGATGTGCCCGATAGTGTTAACGTAAAAGAATCACTCATTGTCGCTGATGGTTAACTGATACTCGAACGAGTGTGAGAACGCCTTTTATAGCTCACCATTCAAAAATTGAAGACATAGATGTCCGCATACTACAGTATCATAATCCTGATATCTTTCATGATTATATTTTACAATGCTACCAACACCGAGATATTCCATTAAATCCTGAGGTGGTTGCAGGTTACCAAAGCTATCGAAGTAAACAACGTCATTAACTTTCTTCCGATATGCCACCCAGTGTGTACCAGGACCATCTTTATCATCGAGATTAACAATGGCCGATTCGTATTTAAGAGGTCCACTCTGAGGCAATTCGTTTCTCATGTAAACACCCCGAAAATGGGGAATTTTCATAGCTTTGGCAAATTTTAATAGATCAACATCGGTGAGGGCTCGGTGTGGTAGCTTTATGGGTTTTTTAGATGAAGACCAAGACCCTTTTTGTACGGTTTTAGGTACAGTCCTTTGCCAAGAGCAATCGCCTCCATCGTTGCGTTGTGACGTTTGCTCTCTTCGAGTTCCCGTTTCGCCGCACTGGCATCATAGACAGCCTTGGCGATTCCCGCTGCTCCACCGGCGAGAGCACCGGTGGCACTTAATCCGGCGAAGATGGGTATGAGCAGGGGTAGAATACCACCTACTTTGGATGGTACGGGAAGGACACGTGGTGGCCGGACTCTTCCCTTACCACCAGCAACTTTCACCACTTCCCGAGCGCCCTTGAGCGCCGATTTGATGGCATCCGCCCCCGGATTCATTGTGGCTTTTGCCGCTATAACAATTTGCCTCAGCGACACCCTCTTCCGTTGTCTTTTTTTGCAGGTCTTCCCTTCTTCCCCGTCCTCCTCCTCTTGATGCCCATACCGAGTTTAGTTTTAGCCTTCATCGTATTAGCGATACCCCAAGCTGCCGCTTTTTCCGCCAAGCTCGCGTCCTTCGCTAAAACCCGTCGCCAAGCCGACTCCGGAAGGATTCTATCCGCGTTGTGTCTAGCAGTGAGGTTCTCACGATTCTTCGAGTATGCGATATCGTGTTCTTTGCAAGCAGCGTCAAGTGGATTAATACCCGGATCACCCCGCTTCAGCCGTTCTTTTAATTTTGTTCCAGGTCCACAGTATTGGTAGCCAGGGATATGCAATTCGATGGGTAGCCTGTTTATAATTCTGTTAACGAGACCTTTACCCCGTTTGTGCACGATCATGGTTCAGCAATGACTGACTTCCAAGCTATAAATGTTTATCATTTATAGGTATATTCGTCAGTTAAAGCGTAGCTCCAGTGCCGAAAACTTCCCCCCAAAACGGATTTTTCGTATTAACAATTACGATGAAATTCAAAAAACAAAATATGGAATTGTCCGTCACGAATTTCGATGAACTTGCGCGACAAAATGTAGCTGAGAAAAAACGCCATGGTCATCTGCTACCGAATAGTGTGCGTGCAATATTTTGCGGTCCATCCAACTGTGGAAAGACAAACGCGCTTCTTACTCTCATAACACACCCCAATGGTTTGAGATTCGAGAACATATATATATATTCGAAATCATTGAAGCAACCAAAATATTCGTTTTTGGAACGCATTCTTCAGTCCGTAGATGGCGTTGAATATTTTCCTTTTAACGAACACGAACAGGTGGTGAAACCATGTGATACTCGCCCTAATTCTATAATGATATTCGATGATGTAGCTTGTGAAAAACAAGATAACATCAGAGCATTTTTCTCCATGGGAAGACATGAGAATGTAGATTGTTTCTATCTCTGTCAGTCATATGCCCGCGTACCTAAACATCTTGTGCGTGATAACGTAAATCTTTTAATAGTTTTCAAGCAAGATGACATGAACCTTAAACATGTGTACGATGATCATGTTAATACAGATATGACGTACACGGAATTTAAAAAATTGTGTTTATCCTGTTGGAAAAATAAATATGGATTCGTTGTTATTGATAAGGACAGTGAGATAGATAGTGGTAGATATCGGAAGGGATTCGCCTGTTTCATAGACATTAGTAAGTAATAAATATCGTGCGTCAAAGTGATCCGAAGGAAGTAACGATTAAAACTCAACTCTGTCAACATGAAGCAAGATAAAATTCACGAAGAAAAGAAGATTCTGCGTCAAATCGTCAGTGCCAGCGATGCTATTCGACGTAAACATAGAATCATCAAGGGGGATAGGGAGACCTCCGAGCGTACGATGCAGGACGTCTTCAAACCAATCGTAACACGGTTGAAAAAGTTAATAGATCGCATTGTTAAAAATGAAATACCGATAAAGCAGGATATCAAGGAAAATGTTGAAGAGATGGAGGAGGAGGAGAAGGAGGAGGAGAAGCAAAACAAGATAAATGACACTTTATGGGAAGATGCGATAGAGGGACCTCAAGAAAGCAATTTGCATAACTACAGATCCGAACTTATTGAAGCTCCTACGCCTTCGAAAGATGACCACAACGATGACCATAAAAGCGAAGCAGCAGCAGCAGCAGCGACAAACCCGGATGAAATCTTGAACGAATATCTCACATTATTAGAAACAAATAGGAAAAAGGATCTGGATACCACGTGGGGTGTGCGAAATCTTGCCAATCGTAGATTAATGATAGGTAATTCTGAGATACATTTCGAGCCAGAGTACATTCGCATAAGTGATAAAAAATATCGGAAATCAAACGGATTGATTGAATTATTGTTTAAAAAAATACCCAACGATGAATTTATAAGTTCTGATGATATCGCAAATTATAGAGATATTGTTATTACGACTAGTGTACATAAGAAATATTACAAGCCTGAGGAAAATGTACGAAAAGACACGAGTCGAAAATTTAAGCAGTATATTGCGAATATGATCGGTGAACATACAGGAGGTAGTGTTCTACCGCAGTATATGGTTGCTAAAAAAGATAGTCGACCGGATTATGTCTACTGGGATGACCCCAATGAACTGGTGGATCGACTTCGCTTACTGTATGCGTCGCAGGCGGCTGGTAATACGAGCCACGCGAATGAAATCATTTCCATTGTTGAGGAATTGCGTGAAGCTGGCATTATTTATTAGGCTGCACGCGCGATGCATTATTATTGTAAAAATGAGTGTCGATGTGTTCGGACGTCAATTGACTAAAATTAAGAGCGTCGGTGGCAGCCGCGGGCCCCCCGGCGAGGGGTTTAAGGTCACTCTCGACGGTCAATACGATATGGATAATAGGAGACTATGTAATATTGCTGACCCTATAAATGATAAAGATGCTGTGTCTGTGAGAATAATGCGGAATACTGTACAGCAAGAACTTCACCTTACATACAACATTACCAGCTCTTTGCGAAATGATATCGATGATGTGGGCATAATGGTACATTCGCTCGAAAATCGCTTCCAGGACAATGTAAAAAATCAACGTATCAACAGTGAGACAGTACAAGATCTCGGAGCGCACAATTCTCAACTCATTGTTCATCTGGATGACAGACTGCGAGCACTGGAGAGAAACAGCGGTGACGGTGAAATTGACTCTATGATTCGGAGTCTCGAATCGAATGTGAAAGAACTGATAGAGCGAATTGAGAAAGATACGAAAACCCTACAGGGTTTAACCTTTCGTAATTCTCAAATAATTTCCCAACTTGACAATCGATTGACATCATTGGAACATGGAAAAGAAGAAGGCAACGATCGCGGAGGAGCTTCATAGACCTGCTTGGAGAAATTATGCGCGACGTCGGGTCATGATGCGAGGATTGGATGAAACATGGCAGGCTGATCTCGTGGATATGACAGCCTACGCTCGATACAACGACGGCTATAAGTATCTGTTGACAATCATCGATAATTTCTCGAAATACGCATGGGCCGTGCCTACGAAGACGAAGAACGGTGAGGATGTGACAAATGCCATGAATGCTGTATTGAAAAAGGGTCGCGTACCGCAGAAATTGCATGTAGACCGCGGCAAGGAATTCTATAATAGTCACTTCAAGGCTTTAATGCAACGTTACGGTATCACATTGTACTCTACCTTCAGCAACTTAAAGGCGTCAATTTGTGAACGTTTTAATCGCACGTTAAAGGGGAAGATGTGGAAACAATTTACTCTGCGTGGAACGTACAAGTGGACAGATATCATCGGTAATTTGTTATCCATCTACAATGATACACACCACCGAACGATTGGAATGAAACCGAAACATGTTACCGTGAAAAATGAAAAGAGCCTTCTACGAAGTGTCTATGGGAAACTTCGTATTAACCGGACGCGAACTGTCAAGTTCAAAGTCGGTGATAAAGTGCGAATTAGCAAATACAAACATGTTTTTGAAAAAGGTTATACGCCTAACTGGACTACGGAAATATTCAAGATACACAACGTGCAGAACATCGATCCAATAACGTACAAACTCGTGGATTATCAGGATCAACCAATCGAGGGCGGTTTTTATCAAGAAGAACTCACGAAAGTGAAATATCCGGATGTGTATCTTGTTGAAAAGGTCCTGCGGAAGCGTGGAAATAAAGTATTTGTAAAATGGTTAGGTTTCGATAATTCTCACGATAGTTGGATAAATAAATC
The DNA here is from genome assembly GCA_963932165.1 of Pimpla rufipes. Lineage (NCBI taxonomy): Eukaryota > Metazoa > Arthropoda > Insecta > Hymenoptera > Ichneumonidae > Pimpla > Pimpla rufipes. The sequence goes on along the minus strand of CAWVQF010000001.1, from coordinate 4,989 downwards.
TGATTTGTAATATTTTTTAATAAAAGACAAATATGAAAGTATAAATTATCGATTTTTATTTATTATATCCATATGGTACAGTGTCCGTCGTATCAGGTACAATAATCCTCTTATCATCATGCCAGCTCAGTGCTAATTTCTTCTGTAAAACAGTATAAACCTCATGCTTTTTACTCTGTATCAAATACTGACATTTTACTAAATTCTGATAATGCAAGAGCCGAATGTAATAGTTTTCAAAGTAGCCTGTTTTATGCCTTTTGCTCGTTTCTTCTCCTCGGCTTCACCGAGACACTTAAAACTATACAATTTAGCGCGCAGCCCGACAAATTCAGTTACAATTTTTCCGCTGCATTCATCTTTCATTAAGCCTAACACTTTTTTATTTACGAGTGGAATTCCATATATATTACTAGCAGGATAATCAGATGTATCAAACTTATGTAAAAACCTTTTAATATAGTCGTAAATATCAGGAACGAAAAAGTGATATAAAAGACTGTCAGTGTCTGTATACATCAATTCAGCCTTATCATTAAACGTATGTTTTACAAAGTTGTAGTGAAAATCATATAGAAATATTTTTGATAGGTCGAGGATTGAGAAACCAATGTATATAGGTTTATTGAAGCGTACTTTTGTGCGATTCATCTCGATGATTACCATATCGTTATCGAATATATTACAGCTGTGGAAATTCGGTAATGCAATGAGAGACTTAGCCCCATACCGTCCATCCCACTTTGTCACTAACTTGACGTCTTTTTGCTTTCTTACATTCTCCATAGTCTTACCAAACACCGCGTTATTCATTAATTTATAGAAATTTTTTTCAAATTCGTTATTCGATTGTTTCCGTAATTCTGTATTTAAATCTATATAAGGTTTAAGCCATGGCGCCTGTTTAAATTTCAGTATACGGTGAACTTTTACCAATTTCATACCAAAATTCAAGCATTGCTTCAAGTTTCGGTAGTGTATAATATATTTATATTTCGACGAAAGAGTAGTCATTAATTTAGAAATTTTACTGTGTGGCGGTACATGATGTTCTGGACATAGCGGTAAATCTTTGTGCATTTCGTGAAGTTCTTTTGGATATTCCAAGTCCACTTCGAGAATATATCCAACAGCGGAATCATCGCTCAAATTGCACACGTCGACAGGCTCATTAATCCATTCAAAAGAACCATACGGTAGAATCTGCGACATAGCGGCACCGTACAGATTATTTACATCAAAATACATGAGGTATGATTCCTCTTTGCTTGAATCAAAATCCTCTCCCATATACCGATTATTCGCTCGACCGTATCTATTTGAACATTGAGCTACTCCGCCTCGAATACCCTTCTCAATGAACAAGAGCATCTCAACATCTGTGAGAAGCTCAAGTCTGACGTTTGTGCGCTTAAGCATGGCATCGAAAGCCAAACCAGGAGCCGTATAATAATGCAGAGGATCCAAATTATATGTAGAGAAACAATTACGGCGGCATTTTTCAAATACGTCAGCTAAGAGTAAAACATCGGTTTTCAAATACAAATCTGAATACTCTCCCAACAACTTAATATTAAATTTTTCCCATACTTTCACAGCGTGACTGTAATCCTCATCCGAAATTTCCTCGCCGTTTAATTTAGAATAAAATTTCCCCTTCAACGGTAACTTCTCTTCATCGAGTCTGCTCCAGCTATTTACATACTCATAGGGAAACACGCCTTTTCTCGTTAAATGCTGTAACTCCTCGGGACTGTTACATTGTTCACGTGTAATACATTTATCGGCATCATTCATGTACGATGCTAATTTGTCTAAACTACTAGCCATAAATCGGTACGAGTCAACAAATCGCAGATTTATACATGTCCCTTCGACTTGCTTGGAAAATGAAATATATCTCTCTTTATTAACTGGAAGAAGATTCACTGATCCTTCAAATAATGTAGCTAGAGTTTTTATCAAAAAATGTGAATCATATCCAGAGAGGTTATGGAATACTACGGGAATATGATGAGCTTTATTATAATTTAAATTGCAGCTTCGATGTGCAGCACCTCGATATTTTCCCGTAAAATGATCGTGATCGCGATCTTTCGTATCAGTCAGGATAAATGGTCTTTCGCATACGTGACAAATTTTGGATGTATAAAAATCATGATTTTGCTCGTAATTTAGCGGTACCATCGAAACAACATGATTCACATAATAATCGACCGTTTCAGCTATTTCTTTCAATTTTTTAACGAACCACTCGATGCAATCAGGTCCGCGTTTGCCGTCAAATTTCGATAGTGTATCATCAAACGAGCAGTGTAAGTAAAATGCAGCACTGTGAGGAACATGTTTCTGTAACAATGTCTCATTTCCCGTTTCTTCCAGCAGACATTCAAAATCGGCATACACTACAAATGGTACGGCTTCCTTGAATTTAAAATTTGAGAAACATAAAATGTTGTTTAGCTCAACGGGTAGCAACATTTTACATTTATTTATGTTGAAACAATCCTGTCGATGCTTGTCAAAGGAACTTTTAAGCTGAAAGTGGCACAAGCATCTGTCACATAGCAATTTTCGACCATTGTGTTTAGATATTTGTGAACTCAGCAATTTAGATAGATTTTTGATCCAGGTAAAATGAGAAATTGTCGAAAAACCATCGCTGTTATCATCATTATTGCTGTTATCATTAGTTTCTTCCGTAATATTACTATTTATGAGAAGCAAATGAATCGTTGGCTTATCTGACTTATATTTGCTTAGATACAGTGGTACAATCTCGCTAACTTGGCGTTTCACATTTTCCACACCGTAAACATTAATGGCTAATCCATTCATCTTCTCGAATTTTGGAATATCCCTCAGACGCATTGGAAATTGAATACCTTCATATTTGAGTTCGGAACTGTAATGTGGATAGGAGCTCGTTACACAGCTGTTACGATCTGCAGGATGAAGAGCTGCCATGACTGACCACAGGAAGCAGAATTCGTCGTTGTTCTTGATATTCATCACTGCCTTTTTATTTTGTATATCTTCAGGTAGCCGCACGAACGTTGATAATGCTCCTTGCAATGGTACGTATCGGTTGATGTTGATCATCAGGTTGATAATTTCCACCAAAGTCCAACCGGAATCCCGCTCTTGAAAATCCTCGATCTTCTTGAGTAGAGGGTCAGCCAAGTTCTCATCGAACCACAGCTTCAAATCCGTAGCAGGGAAAACAATTTCGTTTCTCGTATTAAAGAATTTTGTTTCTTCGATAATTTCGTCATTCTTCACTAGACGGAATTTACATGCCAGAACACCGTTTACTTTTAAATTTCCATCTTTTCGTAAAGCATTCTTCAGGCGTACGACAGTCAGAGTTTTTGAATCCTGCAGGAACGATTTAATATCCTTATGGCGGAGATTGACGATTGCTCCAGTACGAATTCGTCCATTAAAGACAGACTCCAAGTCTTTCCATCGTACTCTGTCTTTTATTTTTGATTGCGATGTTGTTGCAATCGAACCCCTACTTCGTTGCTGTTTTTGTTTAAAATTTTCGAAGTATGTTTGAAGAATGGAAATTGTGGTCAGAATTCTGAGTTTTTCCCCCACAGAAGGATCAGCTTTCCTCAAAATTTTGTTAAAAAGTCTGATATATCGTGTGCACCAATCTAGCCACTCCTTGATCTGTCGAATAGGTGCTTTTTTATAAGTATACTCTATAATATCGATTACTCGCAAACATTTTTTTGCATCCATTCTGTTTAAATCCGCAGTGTGGAGTGCTAATAACGAATGAATGCAATTCGATTTTCGTTAGCATATTTATAGGGTGCATATAGGCTGGAGCTTCGAAAGTGAAAAACAATTCTAAGAAATATAGTCCATCTATGTATGAGAATCATACACAGGATAAACAGTTCCTGGAATTGTTTTTCGTGCAGCTATTCTAAGAAATAGCTTACACTCAGATAATTCGTTCGTTCAGAGGGATAAACAGTTCTCGGAATTGTTTTTCTCTCAACGTCACATAGAACAATCTCGAAGTACTGAGATCCCTTTAAAAGGATGACCATCGGCTCTACATCATTCAGTTGCATTCGTACGATTCAAGCGAATACGTCAAACTGCAAACAACATCGAAAAGAAAATCATAAAACAATATGGACTGCACAAAAATTAACAAAGTCGCTCGCATGGACGACTTCTTGCCAACGAAGAAAATCGCTGAATTGGAGACGAACAGGAATTATCGAGTGACAGCATTCAAAGCGGCTAACACGAAATACGGTCTGAGAGTAATGGCTGTACTCGATGGAGATTTCCTGATTTTCCTGCCATCGAGAATCTCCAAGGTGTTCCAAGAAGATGCAGATCAGCTTCAACAGTACCAAACGGCTGCTGCTCAGAATCATCTGTATCTCCGCTTTCTCGGTGGCCAATACAACCAGTGCGAATTTTCTTCGAGCGAGTAAATGCTCTATAAAATATGTAATCTACGCATAAAATTACTTTTTTACGAATAATTGTAACAATCATTTACTGTTATATTAAAATATTATTATTATTTAAAAACGAATATTATTTTGTTACAAGCAATCCTTTCCTTGACATACGAATCGTATATCCTTTGCCTGACACACATTAACCAGCGTAGGTAATGTAGAAATATGCATGCTTCTAATCGAATTATCGACGACGACGAATATAGATCTTATAAGATGCTGCTGCATTTGACTATACGTCGGTACGCAGCGTAGCACGCAACGCACATCGCGAGAAGAGCGAGACGGCGACGGGGTGGCTTACGCGAAGCATAGCACAAAACATAAGACGCGAGAAGAGTGGGACAGCAAGATGGGGTCTACGCGAAGCGTAGCACAGAGCATGAGGTGCGAGGAAGAGTGAGACAGCAACTAGGGAGTCTGTGCGAAGCGTCTGTGACAGCAACTATCTCAGGTCTTTTTCTTCTTTCTCCTCATCCTCCTCTTCGTCGTC
>OZ010630.1:30760860-30810860 GCA_963932165.1 Pimpla rufipes | reverse complement strand
CGCCAACGCGTAAAATCCAGCCATTTGCGTCGAATCAAAAATCCCATGACACAAACACGCACCACGGTGTTCCTCGTCCGACTGTCATTGGAATTCGCTTCGTCTCAAAAATTGCCCGATTTAGCAGCGAAAAAACGATAACTCCGTTTTCTTCGCTAACACGCGAAATCCGCAAAATCGCCTGGAATCGAAAATCCCGTGACACAATCGCGTATCCCGGTGTCCCACGTGGAACTGTCAAGGGAATTCTCTTGAACACCAAAATTCACCGAGTTGGCTGAGGAAAACCCTAATCGGACCAACTTTCCCGACCACGTGAAATCTATAATTAAACCTTGATCGAAAAAAACCCACGACACGACGCTCTAAAGCGGAAATCTCCGTCGATGTGTCGTAGGAATTTCCTTGAACACCAAATTTCGATTTTTCCTCTTGTAAAAACACTCTTTTTACGGTTTTTTGTTTAAAAATTTCCAAAATTTCGAGATCGAGCGAAACGCCGAGATAGGTGTCCATTTTTTCGTCATTTCCGACCGTTCTGGTGTGCCAGTTTTTCAAGTCCCAAAAAACGACCTCTATAGTAAAGTTTTCACCGGTGAAAACCCTGCGAAGTGCCTTTCACGCGAGAACTGCGACCAAAACGACACCGAAAAATCTCAAAAAATTCACAACAGCGCGAAATTCAATTGCGCAAAACATAGCCGTGTCGGATTAATTTTTTTTTTTTTTTTGTCTATAAACAATCCATTGACATGTCAATTTTGATAATGCCCACGGTCGGTTTTTTTTTCCAAAAAATCCGCGAGAAAATTGCGCGTACGAAACCATCCACCGCGATGCCCGAGCTACCGTTCCGGGGAAAAAAAAAAAATTCGATATAAATTTGCCCGACCCGGGAATCGAACCCGCGACATGGAAAATTCATTCGCCAGCGCGTAAAATCCACCCATCTGCGTCAAATAAAAAATCCAATGACACAAACACGTCCGACGGGGCTCCTCACCTAACTGTCATTGGAATTCGCGTCATCTCCAAAATTGACCGATTTTGCAGCTCAAAAACGATATCTACGTTTCCTTCGCGACCACGCGAAATCCACGAAATGGCCTCGAATCTAAAACCCTGTGACACAAAAGCGTGCCACGGTCACCCTCGTCGAACTGTCAAGGGAAATCTCTTGAACACCAAAATTCACCGAGTTGGCTGAGAAAAACCCTAATCGGACCAACTTTCCCGACCACGTGAAATCTATAATTGAACCTTGATCGAAAAAAACCCACGACACGACGTTCTAAAGCGGAAATCTCCGTCGATGTGTCGTAGGAATTTCCTTGAACACCAAATTTCGATTTTTCCCCTTGTAAAAACACCCTTTTTACGGTTTTTTGTTTAAAAATTTCCAAAATTTCGAGATCAGGCAAAACGCCGAAATAGGTGTCCATTATTTTCACCTCTCCGATCGATCTGGTGTGCCAGTTTTTCAAGTCCCAAAAAACGCCCCCATAGTAATGTAAAAGCCGGGCAAAACTTTGCGATCTGCTTTTTACGCGAGAAGTACGACCAAAACGAGTCCGAAAATTCTCAAAAAATTCACAACAGCGCGATTTTCGATTGCGCAAAACATAGCCGTGTCGGATTATTTTTTACATTTTTTTTTCTCACAAACGGTCCATTGACATGTCAATTTTGATAATGCCCACGGTCGGTTTTTTTTTCCAAAAAATCAGCGAGAAAATCGCGCGCACGAAACCACCCAACGCGGTGCTTAAGTTACCGTTCTGGGGAAAAAAAAAAAATCGAGATAAAGTCGCCCGACCCGGGAATCGAACCCGCGACATGGATAAATCATTCGCCAGCGCGTAAAATCCGCTAAATCGGCTCGAATCGAAAATCCAATGACACGATCGCGTCCGACGTTGTTCCTCGTCCAACTGTCATTGGAATTCGCTTCATCACCAAAATTGACCCATTTGGCAGCTGAAAAGCGATAACTCCGTTTCCTTCGCGACCACGCGAAATCCGCTAAATCGCCCCGAATCAAAAATCCCGTGACACGATCGCGTACGACGGTGTCCCTCGTCGAACTGTCAAGGGAATTATCTCCAACGCCAAAATTCACCGAGTTAGCAGTGACAAAAACCCCAATCGGAGCAACAACTTTCGGAGCAACGATTATACCTCTAATTAATATTGAAAAAAGAACCCCTGACACGACAGTCTAAAGCGGAAATCGGCGTCGATGTGCCATCGCTCGCTCGCAATGTTCTTCTCGGCCCCCGCCCTCGCGACGCCATTCTTTTTGCTTCGGCGGCTGTCCGAAAAATACGTAAAAAAACACAAAACGTTAAGTAAAGTGAAGCAAAGTAGAGCAAAGAAAAGTAAAGTAAAGTAAAGTAAAGTAGAGCAAAGAAAAGTAAAGTAAAGTAAAGTAAAGTAAAGTAAAGTAAAGTAAAGTAAAGCCAGGAAAACTAAATAAAAGTTGAATAAAGTCGACGCGCGATTTGACGCACGAGTAGTTACGTGCGCGCCCCCCTCTAGCTCGCGCGTCCTAAAGCGGAAACATTCACCGACGAGTCCAAAAAATTCCAAAAAATTCACAGACACACCGAATTACATTGCCCTGATAATCGCCGTGTCGTTTAATTTTTATACCGTATTTTTTGTTATAAACCATTGGGTTGACTGTGCAAAAATTTACAAAAAAAATGCGCTCTTGTTTCCAAAAAATCCGCGAGAAAATTCCGCGTACGAAACCACCCAACGCGATGCCCGAGTTACCGTTCTGGGAAAAAAAAAAAAATCGAGATAAATTCGCCCGACCCGGGAATCGAACCCGCGACATGGATAATTCATTCGCCAACGCGTAAAATCCAGCCATTTGCGTCGAATCAAAAATCCCATGACACAAACACGCACCACGGTGTTCCTCGTCCGACTGTCATTGGAATTCGCTTCGTCTCAAAAATTGCCCGATTTAGCAGCGAAAAAACGATAACTCCGTTTTCTTCGCTAACACGCGAAATCCGCAAAATCGCCTGGAATCGAAAATCCCGTGACACAATCGCGTATCCCGGTGTCCCACGTGGAACTGTCAAGGGAATTCTCTTGAACACCAAAATTCACCGAGTTGGCTGAGGAAAACCCTAATCGGACCAACTTTCCCGACCACGTGAAATCTATAATTAAACCTTGATCGAAAAAAACCCACGACACGACGCTCTAAAGCGGAAATCTCCGTCGATGTGTCGTAGGAATTTCCTTGAACACCAAATTTCGATTTTTCCTCTTGTAAAAACACTCTTTTTACGGTTTTTTGTTTAAAAATTTCCAAAATTTCGAGATCGAGCGAAACGCCGAGATAGGTGTCCATTTTTTCGTCATTTCCGACCGTTCTGGTGTGCCAGTTTTTCAAGTCCCAAAAAACGACCTCTATAGTAAAGTTTTCACCGGTGAAAACCCTGCGAAGTGCCTTTCACGCGAGAACTGCGACCAAAACGACACCGAAAAATCTCAAAAAATTCACAACAGCGCGAAATTCAATTGCGCAAAACATAGCCGTGTCGGATTAATTTTTTTTTTTTTTTTGTCTATAAACAATCCATTGACATGTCAATTTTGATAATGCCCACGGTCGGTTTTTTTTTCCAAAAAATCCGCGAGAAAATTGCGCGTACGAAACCATCCACCGCGATGCCCGAGCTACCGTTCCGGGGAAAAAAAAAAAATTCGATATAAATTTGCCCGACCCGGGAATCGAACCCGCGACATGGAAAATTCATTCGCCAGCGCGTAAAATCCACCCATCTGCGTCAAATAAAAAATCCAATGACACAAACACGTCCGACGGGGCTCCTCACCTAACTGTCATTGGAATTCGCGTCATCTCCAAAATTGACCGATTTTGCAGCTCAAAAACGATATCTACGTTTCCTTCGCGACCACGCGAAATCCACGAAATGGCCTCGAATCTAAAACCCTGTGACACAAAAGCGTGCCACGGTCACCCTCGTCGAACTGTCAAGGGAAATCTCTTGAACACCAAAATTCACCGAGTTGGCTGAGAAAAACCCTAATCGGACCAACTTTCCCGACCACGTGAAATCTATAATTGAACCTTGATCGAAAAAAACCCACGACACGACGTTCTAAAGCGGAAATCTCCGTCGATGTGTCGTAGGAATTTCCTTGAACACCAAATTTCGATTTTTCCCCTTGTAAAAACACCCTTTTTACGGTTTTTTGTTTAAAAATTTCCAAAATTTCGAGATCAGGCAAAACGCCGAAATAGGTGTCCATTATTTTCACCTCTCCGATCGATCTGGTGTGCCAGTTTTTCAAGTCCCAAAAAACGCCCCCATAGTAATGTAAAAGCCGGGCAAAACTTTGCGATCTGCTTTTTACGCGAGAAGTACGACCAAAACGAGTCCGAAAATTCTCAAAAAATTCACAACAGCGCGATTTTCGATTGCGCAAAACATAGCCGTGTCGGATTATTTTTTACATTTTTTTTTCTCACAAACGGTCCATTGACATGTCAATTTTGATAATGCCCACGGTCGGTTTTTTTTTCCAAAAAATCAGCGAGAAAATCGCGCGCACGAAACCACCCAACGCGGTGCTTAAGTTACCGTTCTGGGGAAAAAAAAAAAATCGAGATAAAGTCGCCCGACCCGGGAATCGAACCCGCGACATGGATAAATCATTCGCCAGCGCGTAAAATCCGCTAAATCGGCTCGAATCGAAAATCCAATGACACGATCGCGTCCGACGTTGTTCCTCGTCCAACTGTCATTGGAATTCGCTTCATCACCAAAATTGACCCATTTGGCAGCTGAAAAGCGATAACTCCGTTTCCTTCGCGACCACGCGAAATCCGCTAAATCGCCCCGAATCAAAAATCCCGTGACACGATCGCGTACGACGGTGTCCCTCGTCGAACTGTCAAGGGAATTATCTCCAACGCCAAAATTCACCGAGTTAGCAGTGACAAAAACCCCAATCGGAGCAACAACTTTCGGAGCAACGATTATACCTCTAATTAATATTGAAAAAAGAACCCCTGACACGACAGTCTAAAGCGGAAATCGGCGTCGATGTGCCATCGCTCGCTCGCAATGTTCTTCTCGGCCCCCGCCCTCGCGACGCCATTCTTTTTGCTTCGGCGGCTGTCCGAAAAATACGTAAAAAAACACAAAACGTTAAGTAAAGTGAAGCAAAGTAGAGCAAAGAAAAGTAAAGTAAAGTAAAGTAAAGTAGAGCAAAGAAAAGTAAAGTAAAGTAAAGTAAAGTAAAGTAAAGTAAAGTAAAGTAAAGCCAGGAAAACTAAATAAAAGTTGAATAAAGTCGACGCGCGATTTGACGCACGAGTAGTTACGTGCGCGCCCCCCTCTAGCTCGCGCGTCCTAAAGCGGAAACATTCACCGACGAGTCCAAAAAATTCCAAAAAATTCACAGACACACCGAATTACATTGCCCTGATAATCGCCGTGTCGTTTAATTTTTATACCGTATTTTTTGTTATAAACCATTGGGTTGACTGTGCAAAAATTTACAAAAAAAATGCGCTCTTGTTTCCAAAAAATCCGCGAGAAAATTCCGCGTACGAAACCACCCAACGCGATGCCCGAGTTACCGTTCTGGGAAAAAAAAAAAAATCGAGATAAATTCGCCCGACCCGGGAATCGAACCCGCGACATGGATAATTCATTCGCCAACGCGTAAAATCCAGCCATTTGCGTCGAATCAAAAATCCCATGACACAAACACGCACCACGGTGTTCCTCGTCCGACTGTCATTGGAATTCGCTTCGTCTCAAAAATTGCCCGATTTAGCAGCGAAAAAACGATAACTCCGTTTTCTTCGCTAACACGCGAAATCCGCAAAATCGCCTGGAATCGAAAATCCCGTGACACAATCGCGTATCCCGGTGTCCCACGTGGAACTGTCAAGGGAATTCTCTTGAACACCAAAATTCACCGAGTTGGCTGAGGAAAACCCTAATCGGACCAACTTTCCCGACCACGTGAAATCTATAATTAAACCTTGATCGAAAAAAACCCACGACACGACGCTCTAAAGCGGAAATCTCCGTCGATGTGTCGTAGGAATTTCCTTGAACACCAAATTTCGATTTTTCCTCTTGTAAAAACACTCTTTTTACGGTTTTTTGTTTAAAAATTTCCAAAATTTCGAGATCGAGCGAAACGCCGAGATAGGTGTCCATTTTTTCGTCATTTCCGACCGTTCTGGTGTGCCAGTTTTTCAAGTCCCAAAAAACGACCTCTATAGTAAAGTTTTCACCGGTGAAAACCCTGCGAAGTGCCTTTCACGCGAGAACTGCGACCAAAACGACACCGAAAAATCTCAAAAAATTCACAACAGCGCGAAATTCAATTGCGCAAAACATAGCCGTGTCGGATTAATTTTTTTTTTTTTTTTGTCTATAAACAATCCATTGACATGTCAATTTTGATAATGCCCACGGTCGGTTTTTTTTTCCAAAAAATCCGCGAGAAAATTGCGCGTACGAAACCATCCACCGCGATGCCCGAGCTACCGTTCCGGGGAAAAAAAAAAAATTCGATATAAATTTGCCCGACCCGGGAATCGAACCCGCGACATGGAAAATTCATTCGCCAGCGCGTAAAATCCACCCATCTGCGTCAAATAAAAAATCCAATGACACAAACACGTCCGACGGGGCTCCTCACCTAACTGTCATTGGAATTCGCGTCATCTCCAAAATTGACCGATTTTGCAGCTCAAAAACGATATCTACGTTTCCTTCGCGACCACGCGAAATCCACGAAATGGCCTCGAATCTAAAACCCTGTGACACAAAAGCGTGCCACGGTCACCCTCGTCGAACTGTCAAGGGAAATCTCTTGAACACCAAAATTCACCGAGTTGGCTGAGAAAAACCCTAATCGGACCAACTTTCCCGACCACGTGAAATCTATAATTGAACCTTGATCGAAAAAAACCCACGACACGACGTTCTAAAGCGGAAATCTCCGTCGATGTGTCGTAGGAATTTCCTTGAACACCAAATTTCGATTTTTCCCCTTGTAAAAACACCCTTTTTACGGTTTTTTGTTTAAAAATTTCCAAAATTTCGAGATCAGGCAAAACGCCGAAATAGGTGTCCATTATTTTCACCTCTCCGATCGATCTGGTGTGCCAGTTTTTCAAGTCCCAAAAAACGCCCCCATAGTAATGTAAAAGCCGGGCAAAACTTTGCGATCTGCTTTTTACGCGAGAAGTACGACCAAAACGAGTCCGAAAATTCTCAAAAAATTCACAACAGCGCGATTTTCGATTGCGCAAAACATAGCCGTGTCGGATTATTTTTTACATTTTTTTTTCTCACAAACGGTCCATTGACATGTCAATTTTGATAATGCCCACGGTCGGTTTTTTTTTCCAAAAAATCAGCGAGAAAATCGCGCGCACGAAACCACCCAACGCGGTGCTTAAGTTACCGTTCTGGGGAAAAAAAAAAAATCGAGATAAAGTCGCCCGACCCGGGAATCGAACCCGCGACATGGATAAATCATTCGCCAGCGCGTAAAATCCGCTAAATCGGCTCGAATCGAAAATCCAATGACACGATCGCGTCCGACGTTGTTCCTCGTCCAACTGTCATTGGAATTCGCTTCATCACCAAAATTGACCCATTTGGCAGCTGAAAAGCGATAACTCCGTTTCCTTCGCGACCACGCGAAATCCGCTAAATCGCCCCGAATCAAAAATCCCGTGACACGATCGCGTACGACGGTGTCCCTCGTCGAACTGTCAAGGGAATTATCTCCAACGCCAAAATTCACCGAGTTAGCAGTGACAAAAACCCCAATCGGAGCAACAACTTTCGGAGCAACGATTATACCTCTAATTAATATTGAAAAAAGAACCCCTGACACGACAGTCTAAAGCGGAAATCGGCGTCGATGTGCCATCGCTCGCTCGCAATGTTCTTCTCGGCCCCCGCCCTCGCGACGCCATTCTTTTTGCTTCGGCGGCTGTCCGAAAAATACGTAAAAAAACACAAAACGTTAAGTAAAGTGAAGCAAAGTAGAGCAAAGAAAAGTAAAGTAAAGTAAAGTAAAGTAGAGCAAAGAAAAGTAAAGTAAAGTAAAGTAAAGTAAAGTAAAGTAAAGTAAAGTAAAGCCAGGAAAACTAAATAAAAGTTGAATAAAGTCGACGCGCGATTTGACGCACGAGTAGTTACGTGCGCGCCCCCCTCTAGCTCGCGCGTCCTAAAGCGGAAACATTCACCGACGAGTCCAAAAAATTCCAAAAAATTCACAGACACACCGAATTACATTGCCCTGATAATCGCCGTGTCGTTTAATTTTTATACCGTATTTTTTGTTATAAACCATTGGGTTGACTGTGCAAAAATTTACAAAAAAAATGCGCTCTTGTTTCCAAAAAATCCGCGAGAAAATTCCGCGTACGAAACCACCCAACGCGATGCCCGAGTTACCGTTCTGGGAAAAAAAAAAAAATCGAGATAAATTCGCCCGACCCGGGAATCGAACCCGCGACATGGATAATTCATTCGCCAACGCGTAAAATCCAGCCATTTGCGTCGAATCAAAAATCCCATGACACAAACACGCACCACGGTGTTCCTCGTCCGACTGTCATTGGAATTCGCTTCGTCTCAAAAATTGCCCGATTTAGCAGCGAAAAAACGATAACTCCGTTTTCTTCGCTAACACGCGAAATCCGCAAAATCGCCTGGAATCGAAAATCCCGTGACACAATCGCGTATCCCGGTGTCCCACGTGGAACTGTCAAGGGAATTCTCTTGAACACCAAAATTCACCGAGTTGGCTGAGGAAAACCCTAATCGGACCAACTTTCCCGACCACGTGAAATCTATAATTAAACCTTGATCGAAAAAAACCCACGACACGACGCTCTAAAGCGGAAATCTCCGTCGATGTGTCGTAGGAATTTCCTTGAACACCAAATTTCGATTTTTCCTCTTGTAAAAACACTCTTTTTACGGTTTTTTGTTTAAAAATTTCCAAAATTTCGAGATCGAGCGAAACGCCGAGATAGGTGTCCATTTTTTCGTCATTTCCGACCGTTCTGGTGTGCCAGTTTTTCAAGTCCCAAAAAACGACCTCTATAGTAAAGTTTTCACCGGTGAAAACCCTGCGAAGTGCCTTTCACGCGAGAACTGCGACCAAAACGACACCGAAAAATCTCAAAAAATTCACAACAGCGCGAAATTCAATTGCGCAAAACATAGCCGTGTCGGATTAATTTTTTTTTTTTTTTTGTCTATAAACAATCCATTGACATGTCAATTTTGATAATGCCCACGGTCGGTTTTTTTTTCCAAAAAATCCGCGAGAAAATTGCGCGTACGAAACCATCCACCGCGATGCCCGAGCTACCGTTCCGGGGAAAAAAAAAAAATTCGATATAAATTTGCCCGACCCGGGAATCGAACCCGCGACATGGAAAATTCATTCGCCAGCGCGTAAAATCCACCCATCTGCGTCAAATAAAAAATCCAATGACACAAACACGTCCGACGGGGCTCCTCACCTAACTGTCATTGGAATTCGCGTCATCTCCAAAATTGACCGATTTTGCAGCTCAAAAACGATATCTACGTTTCCTTCGCGACCACGCGAAATCCACGAAATGGCCTCGAATCTAAAACCCTGTGACACAAAAGCGTGCCACGGTCACCCTCGTCGAACTGTCAAGGGAAATCTCTTGAACACCAAAATTCACCGAGTTGGCTGAGAAAAACCCTAATCGGACCAACTTTCCCGACCACGTGAAATCTATAATTGAACCTTGATCGAAAAAAACCCACGACACGACGTTCTAAAGCGGAAATCTCCGTCGATGTGTCGTAGGAATTTCCTTGAACACCAAATTTCGATTTTTCCCCTTGTAAAAACACCCTTTTTACGGTTTTTTGTTTAAAAATTTCCAAAATTTCGAGATCAGGCAAAACGCCGAAATAGGTGTCCATTATTTTCACCTCTCCGATCGATCTGGTGTGCCAGTTTTTCAAGTCCCAAAAAACGCCCCCATAGTAATGTAAAAGCCGGGCAAAACTTTGCGATCTGCTTTTTACGCGAGAAGTACGACCAAAACGAGTCCGAAAATTCTCAAAAAATTCACAACAGCGCGATTTTCGATTGCGCAAAACATAGCCGTGTCGGATTATTTTTTACATTTTTTTTTCTCACAAACGGTCCATTGACATGTCAATTTTGATAATGCCCACGGTCGGTTTTTTTTTCCAAAAAATCAGCGAGAAAATCGCGCGCACGAAACCACCCAACGCGGTGCTTAAGTTACCGTTCTGGGGAAAAAAAAAAAATCGAGATAAAGTCGCCCGACCCGGGAATCGAACCCGCGACATGGATAAATCATTCGCCAGCGCGTAAAATCCGCTAAATCGGCTCGAATCGAAAATCCAATGACACGATCGCGTCCGACGTTGTTCCTCGTCCAACTGTCATTGGAATTCGCTTCATCACCAAAATTGACCCATTTGGCAGCTGAAAAGCGATAACTCCGTTTCCTTCGCGACCACGCGAAATCCGCTAAATCGCCCCGAATCAAAAATCCCGTGACACGATCGCGTACGACGGTGTCCCTCGTCGAACTGTCAAGGGAATTATCTCCAACGCCAAAATTCACCGAGTTAGCAGTGACAAAAACCCCAATCGGAGCAACAACTTTCGGAGCAACGATTATACCTCTAATTAATATTGAAAAAAGAACCCCTGACACGACAGTCTAAAGCGGAAATCGGCGTCGATGTGCCATCGCTCGCTCGCAATGTTCTTCTCGGCCCCCGCCCTCGCGACGCCATTCTTTTTGCTTCGGCGGCTGTCCGAAAAATACGTAAAAAAACACAAAACGTTAAGTAAAGTGAAGCAAAGTAGAGCAAAGAAAAGTAAAGTAAAGTAAAGTAAAGTAGAGCAAAGAAAAGTAAAGTAAAGTAAAGTAAAGTAAAGTAAAGTAAAGTAAAGTAAAGCCAGGAAAACTAAATAAAAGTTGAATAAAGTCGACGCGCGATTTGACGCACGAGTAGTTACGTGCGCGCCCCCCTCTAGCTCGCGCGTCCTAAAGCGGAAACATTCACCGACGAGTCCAAAAAATTCCAAAAAATTCACAGACACACCGAATTACATTGCCCTGATAATCGCCGTGTCGTTTAATTTTTATACCGTATTTTTTGTTATAAACCATTGGGTTGACTGTGCAAAAATTTACAAAAAAAATGCGCTCTTGTTTCCAAAAAATCCGCGAGAAAATTCCGCGTACGAAACCACCCAACGCGATGCCCGAGTTACCGTTCTGGGAAAAAAAAAAAAATCGAGATAAATTCGCCCGACCCGGGAATCGAACCCGCGACATGGATAATTCATTCGCCAACGCGTAAAATCCAGCCATTTGCGTCGAATCAAAAATCCCATGACACAAACACGCACCACGGTGTTCCTCGTCCGACTGTCATTGGAATTCGCTTCGTCTCAAAAATTGCCCGATTTAGCAGCGAAAAAACGATAACTCCGTTTTCTTCGCTAACACGCGAAATCCGCAAAATCGCCTGGAATCGAAAATCCCGTGACACAATCGCGTATCCCGGTGTCCCACGTGGAACTGTCAAGGGAATTCTCTTGAACACCAAAATTCACCGAGTTGGCTGAGGAAAACCCTAATCGGACCAACTTTCCCGACCACGTGAAATCTATAATTAAACCTTGATCGAAAAAAACCCACGACACGACGCTCTAAAGCGGAAATCTCCGTCGATGTGTCGTAGGAATTTCCTTGAACACCAAATTTCGATTTTTCCTCTTGTAAAAACACTCTTTTTACGGTTTTTTGTTTAAAAATTTCCAAAATTTCGAGATCGAGCGAAACGCCGAGATAGGTGTCCATTTTTTCGTCATTTCCGACCGTTCTGGTGTGCCAGTTTTTCAAGTCCCAAAAAACGACCTCTATAGTAAAGTTTTCACCGGTGAAAACCCTGCGAAGTGCCTTTCACGCGAGAACTGCGACCAAAACGACACCGAAAAATCTCAAAAAATTCACAACAGCGCGAAATTCAATTGCGCAAAACATAGCCGTGTCGGATTAATTTTTTTTTTTTTTTTGTCTATAAACAATCCATTGACATGTCAATTTTGATAATGCCCACGGTCGGTTTTTTTTTCCAAAAAATCCGCGAGAAAATTGCGCGTACGAAACCATCCACCGCGATGCCCGAGCTACCGTTCCGGGGAAAAAAAAAAAATTCGATATAAATTTGCCCGACCCGGGAATCGAACCCGCGACATGGAAAATTCATTCGCCAGCGCGTAAAATCCACCCATCTGCGTCAAATAAAAAATCCAATGACACAAACACGTCCGACGGGGCTCCTCACCTAACTGTCATTGGAATTCGCGTCATCTCCAAAATTGACCGATTTTGCAGCTCAAAAACGATATCTACGTTTCCTTCGCGACCACGCGAAATCCACGAAATGGCCTCGAATCTAAAACCCTGTGACACAAAAGCGTGCCACGGTCACCCTCGTCGAACTGTCAAGGGAAATCTCTTGAACACCAAAATTCACCGAGTTGGCTGAGAAAAACCCTAATCGGACCAACTTTCCCGACCACGTGAAATCTATAATTGAACCTTGATCGAAAAAAACCCACGACACGACGTTCTAAAGCGGAAATCTCCGTCGATGTGTCGTAGGAATTTCCTTGAACACCAAATTTCGATTTTTCCCCTTGTAAAAACACCCTTTTTACGGTTTTTTGTTTAAAAATTTCCAAAATTTCGAGATCAGGCAAAACGCCGAAATAGGTGTCCATTATTTTCACCTCTCCGATCGATCTGGTGTGCCAGTTTTTCAAGTCCCAAAAAACGCCCCCATAGTAATGTAAAAGCCGGGCAAAACTTTGCGATCTGCTTTTTACGCGAGAAGTACGACCAAAACGAGTCCGAAAATTCTCAAAAAATTCACAACAGCGCGATTTTCGATTGCGCAAAACATAGCCGTGTCGGATTATTTTTTACATTTTTTTTTCTCACAAACGGTCCATTGACATGTCAATTTTGATAATGCCCACGGTCGGTTTTTTTTTCCAAAAAATCAGCGAGAAAATCGCGCGCACGAAACCACCCAACGCGGTGCTTAAGTTACCGTTCTGGGGAAAAAAAAAAAATCGAGATAAAGTCGCCCGACCCGGGAATCGAACCCGCGACATGGATAAATCATTCGCCAGCGCGTAAAATCCGCTAAATCGGCTCGAATCGAAAATCCAATGACACGATCGCGTCCGACGTTGTTCCTCGTCCAACTGTCATTGGAATTCGCTTCATCACCAAAATTGACCCATTTGGCAGCTGAAAAGCGATAACTCCGTTTCCTTCGCGACCACGCGAAATCCGCTAAATCGCCCCGAATCAAAAATCCCGTGACACGATCGCGTACGACGGTGTCCCTCGTCGAACTGTCAAGGGAATTATCTCCAACGCCAAAATTCACCGAGTTAGCAGTGACAAAAACCCCAATCGGAGCAACAACTTTCGGAGCAACGATTATACCTCTAATTAATATTGAAAAAAGAACCCCTGACACGACAGTCTAAAGCGGAAATCGGCGTCGATGTGCCATCGCTCGCTCGCAATGTTCTTCTCGGCCCCCGCCCTCGCGACGCCATTCTTTTTGCTTCGGCGGCTGTCCGAAAAATACGTAAAAAAACACAAAACGTTAAGTAAAGTGAAGCAAAGTAGAGCAAAGAAAAGTAAAGTAAAGTAAAGTAAAGTAGAGCAAAGAAAAGTAAAGTAAAGTAAAGTAAAGTAAAGTAAAGTAAAGTAAAGTAAAGCCAGGAAAACTAAATAAAAGTTGAATAAAGTCGACGCGCGATTTGACGCACGAGTAGTTACGTGCGCGCCCCCCTCTAGCTCGCGCGTCCTAAAGCGGAAACATTCACCGACGAGTCCAAAAAATTCCAAAAAATTCACAGACACACCGAATTACATTGCCCTGATAATCGCCGTGTCGTTTAATTTTTATACCGTATTTTTTGTTATAAACCATTGGGTTGACTGTGCAAAAATTTACAAAAAAAATGCGCTCTTGTTTCCAAAAAATCCGCGAGAAAATTCCGCGTACGAAACCACCCAACGCGATGCCCGAGTTACCGTTCTGGGAAAAAAAAAAAAATCGAGATAAATTCGCCCGACCCGGGAATCGAACCCGCGACATGGATAATTCATTCGCCAACGCGTAAAATCCAGCCATTTGCGTCGAATCAAAAATCCCATGACACAAACACGCACCACGGTGTTCCTCGTCCGACTGTCATTGGAATTCGCTTCGTCTCAAAAATTGCCCGATTTAGCAGCGAAAAAACGATAACTCCGTTTTCTTCGCTAACACGCGAAATCCGCAAAATCGCCTGGAATCGAAAATCCCGTGACACAATCGCGTATCCCGGTGTCCCACGTGGAACTGTCAAGGGAATTCTCTTGAACACCAAAATTCACCGAGTTGGCTGAGGAAAACCCTAATCGGACCAACTTTCCCGACCACGTGAAATCTATAATTAAACCTTGATCGAAAAAAACCCACGACACGACGCTCTAAAGCGGAAATCTCCGTCGATGTGTCGTAGGAATTTCCTTGAACACCAAATTTCGATTTTTCCTCTTGTAAAAACACTCTTTTTACGGTTTTTTGTTTAAAAATTTCCAAAATTTCGAGATCGAGCGAAACGCCGAGATAGGTGTCCATTTTTTCGTCATTTCCGACCGTTCTGGTGTGCCAGTTTTTCAAGTCCCAAAAAACGACCTCTATAGTAAAGTTTTCACCGGTGAAAACCCTGCGAAGTGCCTTTCACGCGAGAACTGCGACCAAAACGACACCGAAAAATCTCAAAAAATTCACAACAGCGCGAAATTCAATTGCGCAAAACATAGCCGTGTCGGATTAATTTTTTTTTTTTTTTTGTCTATAAACAATCCATTGACATGTCAATTTTGATAATGCCCACGGTCGGTTTTTTTTTCCAAAAAATCCGCGAGAAAATTGCGCGTACGAAACCATCCACCGCGATGCCCGAGCTACCGTTCCGGGGAAAAAAAAAAAATTCGATATAAATTTGCCCGACCCGGGAATCGAACCCGCGACATGGAAAATTCATTCGCCAGCGCGTAAAATCCACCCATCTGCGTCAAATAAAAAATCCAATGACACAAACACGTCCGACGGGGCTCCTCACCTAACTGTCATTGGAATTCGCGTCATCTCCAAAATTGACCGATTTTGCAGCTCAAAAACGATATCTACGTTTCCTTCGCGACCACGCGAAATCCACGAAATGGCCTCGAATCTAAAACCCTGTGACACAAAAGCGTGCCACGGTCACCCTCGTCGAACTGTCAAGGGAAATCTCTTGAACACCAAAATTCACCGAGTTGGCTGAGAAAAACCCTAATCGGACCAACTTTCCCGACCACGTGAAATCTATAATTGAACCTTGATCGAAAAAAACCCACGACACGACGTTCTAAAGCGGAAATCTCCGTCGATGTGTCGTAGGAATTTCCTTGAACACCAAATTTCGATTTTTCCCCTTGTAAAAACACCCTTTTTACGGTTTTTTGTTTAAAAATTTCCAAAATTTCGAGATCAGGCAAAACGCCGAAATAGGTGTCCATTATTTTCACCTCTCCGATCGATCTGGTGTGCCAGTTTTTCAAGTCCCAAAAAACGCCCCCATAGTAATGTAAAAGCCGGGCAAAACTTTGCGATCTGCTTTTTACGCGAGAAGTACGACCAAAACGAGTCCGAAAATTCTCAAAAAATTCACAACAGCGCGATTTTCGATTGCGCAAAACATAGCCGTGTCGGATTATTTTTTACATTTTTTTTTCTCACAAACGGTCCATTGACATGTCAATTTTGATAATGCCCACGGTCGGTTTTTTTTTCCAAAAAATCAGCGAGAAAATCGCGCGCACGAAACCACCCAACGCGGTGCTTAAGTTACCGTTCTGGGGAAAAAAAAAAAATCGAGATAAAGTCGCCCGACCCGGGAATCGAACCCGCGACATGGATAAATCATTCGCCAGCGCGTAAAATCCGCTAAATCGGCTCGAATCGAAAATCCAATGACACGATCGCGTCCGACGTTGTTCCTCGTCCAACTGTCATTGGAATTCGCTTCATCACCAAAATTGACCCATTTGGCAGCTGAAAAGCGATAACTCCGTTTCCTTCGCGACCACGCGAAATCCGCTAAATCGCCCCGAATCAAAAATCCCGTGACACGATCGCGTACGACGGTGTCCCTCGTCGAACTGTCAAGGGAATTATCTCCAACGCCAAAATTCACCGAGTTAGCAGTGACAAAAACCCCAATCGGAGCAACAACTTTCGGAGCAACGATTATACCTCTAATTAATATTGAAAAAAGAACCCCTGACACGACAGTCTAAAGCGGAAATCGGCGTCGATGTGCCATCGCTCGCTCGCAATGTTCTTCTCGGCCCCCGCCCTCGCGACGCCATTCTTTTTGCTTCGGCGGCTGTCCGAAAAATACGTAAAAAAACACAAAACGTTAAGTAAAGTGAAGCAAAGTAGAGCAAAGAAAAGTAAAGTAAAGTAAAGTAAAGTAGAGCAAAGAAAAGTAAAGTAAAGTAAAGTAAAGTAAAGTAAAGTAAAGTAAAGTAAAGCCAGGAAAACTAAATAAAAGTTGAATAAAGTCGACGCGCGATTTGACGCACGAGTAGTTACGTGCGCGCCCCCCTCTAGCTCGCGCGTCCTAAAGCGGAAACATTCACCGACGAGTCCAAAAAATTCCAAAAAATTCACAGACACACCGAATTACATTGCCCTGATAATCGCCGTGTCGTTTAATTTTTATACCGTATTTTTTGTTATAAACCATTGGGTTGACTGTGCAAAAATTTACAAAAAAAATGCGCTCTTGTTTCCAAAAAATCCGCGAGAAAATTCCGCGTACGAAACCACCCAACGCGATGCCCGAGTTACCGTTCTGGGAAAAAAAAAAAAATCGAGATAAATTCGCCCGACCCGGGAATCGAACCCGCGACATGGATAATTCATTCGCCAACGCGTAAAATCCAGCCATTTGCGTCGAATCAAAAATCCCATGACACAAACACGCACCACGGTGTTCCTCGTCCGACTGTCATTGGAATTCGCTTCGTCTCAAAAATTGCCCGATTTAGCAGCGAAAAAACGATAACTCCGTTTTCTTCGCTAACACGCGAAATCCGCAAAATCGCCTGGAATCGAAAATCCCGTGACACAATCGCGTATCCCGGTGTCCCACGTGGAACTGTCAAGGGAATTCTCTTGAACACCAAAATTCACCGAGTTGGCTGAGGAAAACCCTAATCGGACCAACTTTCCCGACCACGTGAAATCTATAATTAAACCTTGATCGAAAAAAACCCACGACACGACGCTCTAAAGCGGAAATCTCCGTCGATGTGTCGTAGGAATTTCCTTGAACACCAAATTTCGATTTTTCCTCTTGTAAAAACACTCTTTTTACGGTTTTTTGTTTAAAAATTTCCAAAATTTCGAGATCGAGCGAAACGCCGAGATAGGTGTCCATTTTTTCGTCATTTCCGACCGTTCTGGTGTGCCAGTTTTTCAAGTCCCAAAAAACGACCTCTATAGTAAAGTTTTCACCGGTGAAAACCCTGCGAAGTGCCTTTCACGCGAGAACTGCGACCAAAACGACACCGAAAAATCTCAAAAAATTCACAACAGCGCGAAATTCAATTGCGCAAAACATAGCCGTGTCGGATTAATTTTTTTTTTTTTTTTGTCTATAAACAATCCATTGACATGTCAATTTTGATAATGCCCACGGTCGGTTTTTTTTTCCAAAAAATCCGCGAGAAAATTGCGCGTACGAAACCATCCACCGCGATGCCCGAGCTACCGTTCCGGGGAAAAAAAAAAAATTCGATATAAATTTGCCCGACCCGGGAATCGAACCCGCGACATGGAAAATTCATTCGCCAGCGCGTAAAATCCACCCATCTGCGTCAAATAAAAAATCCAATGACACAAACACGTCCGACGGGGCTCCTCACCTAACTGTCATTGGAATTCGCGTCATCTCCAAAATTGACCGATTTTGCAGCTCAAAAACGATATCTACGTTTCCTTCGCGACCACGCGAAATCCACGAAATGGCCTCGAATCTAAAACCCTGTGACACAAAAGCGTGCCACGGTCACCCTCGTCGAACTGTCAAGGGAAATCTCTTGAACACCAAAATTCACCGAGTTGGCTGAGAAAAACCCTAATCGGACCAACTTTCCCGACCACGTGAAATCTATAATTGAACCTTGATCGAAAAAAACCCACGACACGACGTTCTAAAGCGGAAATCTCCGTCGATGTGTCGTAGGAATTTCCTTGAACACCAAATTTCGATTTTTCCCCTTGTAAAAACACCCTTTTTACGGTTTTTTGTTTAAAAATTTCCAAAATTTCGAGATCAGGCAAAACGCCGAAATAGGTGTCCATTATTTTCACCTCTCCGATCGATCTGGTGTGCCAGTTTTTCAAGTCCCAAAAAACGCCCCCATAGTAATGTAAAAGCCGGGCAAAACTTTGCGATCTGCTTTTTACGCGAGAAGTACGACCAAAACGAGTCCGAAAATTCTCAAAAAATTCACAACAGCGCGATTTTCGATTGCGCAAAACATAGCCGTGTCGGATTATTTTTTACATTTTTTTTTCTCACAAACGGTCCATTGACATGTCAATTTTGATAATGCCCACGGTCGGTTTTTTTTTCCAAAAAATCAGCGAGAAAATCGCGCGCACGAAACCACCCAACGCGGTGCTTAAGTTACCGTTCTGGGGAAAAAAAAAAAATCGAGATAAAGTCGCCCGACCCGGGAATCGAACCCGCGACATGGATAAATCATTCGCCAGCGCGTAAAATCCGCTAAATCGGCTCGAATCGAAAATCCAATGACACGATCGCGTCCGACGTTGTTCCTCGTCCAACTGTCATTGGAATTCGCTTCATCACCAAAATTGACCCATTTGGCAGCTGAAAAGCGATAACTCCGTTTCCTTCGCGACCACGCGAAATCCGCTAAATCGCCCCGAATCAAAAATCCCGTGACACGATCGCGTACGACGGTGTCCCTCGTCGAACTGTCAAGGGAATTATCTCCAACGCCAAAATTCACCGAGTTAGCAGTGACAAAAACCCCAATCGGAGCAACAACTTTCGGAGCAACGATTATACCTCTAATTAATATTGAAAAAAGAACCCCTGACACGACAGTCTAAAGCGGAAATCGGCGTCGATGTGCCATCGCTCGCTCGCAATGTTCTTCTCGGCCCCCGCCCTCGCGACGCCATTCTTTTTGCTTCGGCGGCTGTCCGAAAAATACGTAAAAAAACACAAAACGTTAAGTAAAGTGAAGCAAAGTAGAGCAAAGAAAAGTAAAGTAAAGTAAAGTAAAGTAGAGCAAAGAAAAGTAAAGTAAAGTAAAGTAAAGTAAAGTAAAGTAAAGTAAAGTAAAGCCAGGAAAACTAAATAAAAGTTGAATAAAGTCGACGCGCGATTTGACGCACGAGTAGTTACGTGCGCGCCCCCCTCTAGCTCGCGCGTCCTAAAGCGGAAACATTCACCGACGAGTCCAAAAAATTCCAAAAAATTCACAGACACACCGAATTACATTGCCCTGATAATCGCCGTGTCGTTTAATTTTTATACCGTATTTTTTGTTATAAACCATTGGGTTGACTGTGCAAAAATTTACAAAAAAAATGCGCTCTTGTTTCCAAAAAATCCGCGAGAAAATTCCGCGTACGAAACCACCCAACGCGATGCCCGAGTTACCGTTCTGGGAAAAAAAAAAAA
This sequence comes from Pimpla rufipes, assembly GCA_963932165.1. Taxonomy (NCBI): domain Eukaryota; kingdom Metazoa; phylum Arthropoda; class Insecta; order Hymenoptera; family Ichneumonidae; genus Pimpla; species Pimpla rufipes. Next base: position 30,790,937 of record OZ010630.1, on the reverse strand, counting down.
ATCGAGATAAATTCGCCCGACCCGGGAATCGAACCCGCGACATGGATAATTCATTCGCCAACGCGTAAAATCCAGCCATTTGCGTCGAATCAAAAATCCCATGACACAAACACGCACCACGGTGTTCCTCGTCCGACTGTCATTGGAATTCGCTTCGTCTCAAAAATTGCCCGATTTAGCAGCGAAAAAACGATAACTCCGTTTTCTTCGCTAACACGCGAAATCCGCAAAATCGCCTGGAATCGAAAATCCCGTGACACAATCGCGTATCCCGGTGTCCCACGTGGAACTGTCAAGGGAATTCTCTTGAACACCAAAATTCACCGAGTTGGCTGAGGAAAACCCTAATCGGACCAACTTTCCCGACCACGTGAAATCTATAATTAAACCTTGATCGAAAAAAACCCACGACACGACGCTCTAAAGCGGAAATCTCCGTCGATGTGTCGTAGGAATTTCCTTGAACACCAAATTTCGATTTTTCCTCTTGTAAAAACACTCTTTTTACGGTTTTTTGTTTAAAAATTTCCAAAATTTCGAGATCGAGCGAAACGCCGAGATAGGTGTCCATTTTTTCGTCATTTCCGACCGTTCTGGTGTGCCAGTTTTTCAAGTCCCAAAAAACGACCTCTATAGTAAAGTTTTCACCGGTGAAAACCCTGCGAAGTGCCTTTCACGCGAGAACTGCGACCAAAACGACACCGAAAAATCTCAAAAAATTCACAACAGCGCGAAATTCAATTGCGCAAAACATAGCCGTGTCGGATTAATTTTTTTTTTTTTTTTGTCTATAAACAATCCATTGACATGTCAATTTTGATAATGCCCACGGTCGGTTTTTTTTTCCAAAAAATCCGCGAGAAAATTGCGCGTACGAAACCATCCACCGCGATGCCCGAGCTACCGTTCCGGGGAAAAAAAAAAAATTCGATATAAATTTGCCCGACCCGGGAATCGAACCCGCGACATGGAAAATTCATTCGCCAGCGCGTAAAATCCACCCATCTGCGTCAAATAAAAAATCCAATGACACAAACACGTCCGACGGGGCTCCTCACCTAACTGTCATTGGAATTCGCGTCATCTCCAAAATTGACCGATTTTGCAGCTCAAAAACGATATCTACGTTTCCTTCGCGACCACGCGAAATCCACGAAATGGCCTCGAATCTAAAACCCTGTGACACAAAAGCGTGCCACGGTCACCCTCGTCGAACTGTCAAGGGAAATCTCTTGAACACCAAAATTCACCGAGTTGGCTGAGAAAAACCCTAATCGGACCAACTTTCCCGACCACGTGAAATCTATAATTGAACCTTGATCGAAAAAAACCCACGACACGACGTTCTAAAGCGGAAATCTCCGTCGATGTGTCGTAGGAATTTCCTTGAACACCAAATTTCGATTTTTCCCCTTGTAAAAACACCCTTTTTACGGTTTTTTGTTTAAAAATTTCCAAAATTTCGAGATCAGGCAAAACGCCGAAATAGGTGTCCATTATTTTCACCTCTCCGATCGATCTGGTGTGCCAGTTTTTCAAGTCCCAAAAAACGCCCCCATAGTAATGTAAAAGCCGGGCAAAACTTTGCGATCTGCTTTTTACGCGAGAAGTACGACCAAAACGAGTCCGAAAATTCTCAAAAAATTCACAACAGCGCGATTTTCGATTGCGCAAAACATAGCCGTGTCGGATTATTTTTTACATTTTTTTTTCTCACAAACGGTCCATTGACATGTCAATTTTGATAATGCCCACGGTCGGTTTTTTTTTCCAAAAAATCAGCGAGAAAATCGCGCGCACGAAACCACCCAACGCGGTGCTTAAGTTACCGTTCTGGGGAAAAAAAAAAAATCGAGATAAAGTCGCCCGACCCGGGAATCGAACCCGCGACATGGATAAATCATTCGCCAGCGCGTAAAATCCGCTAAATCGGCTCGAATCGAAAATCCAATGACACGATCGCGTCCGACGTTGTTCCTCGTCCAACTGTCATTGGAATTCGCTTCATCACCAAAATTGACCCATTTGGCAGCTGAAAAGCGATAACTCCGTTTCCTTCGCGACCACGCGAAATCCGCTAAATCGCCCCGAATCAAAAATCCCGTGACACGATCGCGTACGACGGTGTCCCTCGTCGAACTGTCAAGGGAATTATCTCCAACGCCAAAATTCACCGAGTTAGCAGTGACAAAAACCCCAATCGGAGCAACAACTTTCGGAGCAACGATTATACCTCTAATTAATATTGAAAAAAGAACCCCTGACACGACAGTCTAAAGCGGAAATCGGCGTCGATGTGCCATCGCTCGCTCGCAATGTTCTTCTCGGCCCCCGCCCTCGCGACGCCATTCTTTTTGCTTCGGCGGCTGTCCGAAAAATACGTAAAAAAACACAAAACGTTAAGTAAAGTGAAGCAAAGTAGAGCAAAGAAAAGTAAAGTAAAGTAAAGTAAAGTAGAGCAAAGAAAAGTAAAGTAAAGTAAAGTAAAGTAAAGTAAAGTAAAGTAAAGTAAAGCCAGGAAAACTAAATAAAAGTTGAATAAAGTCGACGCGCGATTTGACGCACGAGTAGTTACGTGCGCGCCCCCCTCTAGCTCGCGCGTCCTAAAGCGGAAACATTCACCGACGAGTCCAAAAAATTCCAAAAAATTCACAGACACACCGAATTACATTGCCCTGATAATCGCCGTGTCGTTTAATTTTTATACCGTATTTTTTGTTATAAACCATTGGGTTGACTGTGCAAAAATTTACAAAAAAAATGCGCTCTTGTTTCCAAAAAATCCGCGAGAAAATTCCGCGTACGAAACCACCCAACGCGATGCCCGAGTTACCGTTCTGGGAAAAAAAAAAAAATCGAGATAAATTCGCCCGACCCGGGAATCGAACCCGCGACATGGATAATTCATTCGCCAACGCGTAAAATCCAGCCATTTGCGTCGAATCAAAAATCCCATGACACAAACACGCACCACGGTGTTCCTCGTCCGACTGTCATTGGAATTCGCTTCGTCTCAAAAATTGCCCGATTTAGCAGCGAAAAAACGATAACTCCGTTTTCTTCGCTAACACGCGAAATCCGCAAAATCGCCTGGAATCGAAAATCCCGTGACACAATCGCGTATCCCGGTGTCCCACGTGGAACTGTCAAGGGAATTCTCTTGAACACCAAAATTCACCGAGTTGGCTGAGGAAAACCCTAATCGGACCAACTTTCCCGACCACGTGAAATCTATAATTAAACCTTGATCGAAAAAAACCCACGACACGACGCTCTAAAGCGGAAATCTCCGTCGATGTGTCGTAGGAATTTCCTTGAACACCAAATTTCGATTTTTCCTCTTGTAAAAACACTCTTTTTACGGTTTTTTGTTTAAAAATTTCCAAAATTTCGAGATCGAGCGAAACGCCGAGATAGGTGTCCATTTTTTCGTCATTTCCGACCGTTCTGGTGTGCCAGTTTTTCAAGTCCCAAAAAACGACCTCTATAGTAAAGTTTTCACCGGTGAAAACCCTGCGAAGTGCCTTTCACGCGAGAACTGCGACCAAAACGACACCGAAAAATCTCAAAAAATTCACAACAGCGCGAAATTCAATTGCGCAAAACATAGCCGTGTCGGATTAATTTTTTTTTTTTTTTTGTCTATAAACAATCCATTGACATGTCAATTTTGATAATGCCCACGGTCGGTTTTTTTTTCCAAAAAATCCGCGAGAAAATTGCGCGTACGAAACCATCCACCGCGATGCCCGAGCTACCGTTCCGGGGAAAAAAAAAAAATTCGATATAAATTTGCCCGACCCGGGAATCGAACCCGCGACATGGAAAATTCATTCGCCAGCGCGTAAAATCCACCCATCTGCGTCAAATAAAAAATCCAATGACACAAACACGTCCGACGGGGCTCCTCACCTAACTGTCATTGGAATTCGCGTCATCTCCAAAATTGACCGATTTTGCAGCTCAAAAACGATATCTACGTTTCCTTCGCGACCACGCGAAATCCACGAAATGGCCTCGAATCTAAAACCCTGTGACACAAAAGCGTGCCACGGTCACCCTCGTCGAACTGTCAAGGGAAATCTCTTGAACACCAAAATTCACCGAGTTGGCTGAGAAAAACCCTAATCGGACCAACTTTCCCGACCACGTGAAATCTATAATTGAACCTTGATCGAAAAAAACCCACGACACGACGTTCTAAAGCGGAAATCTCCGTCGATGTGTCGTAGGAATTTCCTTGAACACCAAATTTCGATTTTTCCCCTTGTAAAAACACCCTTTTTACGGTTTTTTGTTTAAAAATTTCCAAAATTTCGAGATCAGGCAAAACGCCGAAATAGGTGTCCATTATTTTCACCTCTCCGATCGATCTGGTGTGCCAGTTTTTCAAGTCCCAAAAAACGCCCCCATAGTAATGTAAAAGCCGGGCAAAACTTTGCGATCTGCTTTTTACGCGAGAAGTACGACCAAAACGAGTCCGAAAATTCTCAAAAAATTCACAACAGCGCGATTTTCGATTGCGCAAAACATAGCCGTGTCGGATTATTTTTTACATTTTTTTTTCTCACAAACGGTCCATTGACATGTCAATTTTGATAATGCCCACGGTCGGTTTTTTTTTCCAAAAAATCAGCGAGAAAATCGCGCGCACGAAACCACCCAACGCGGTGCTTAAGTTACCGTTCTGGGGAAAAAAAAAAAATCGAGATAAAGTCGCCCGACCCGGGAATCGAACCCGCGACATGGATAAATCATTCGCCAGCGCGTAAAATCCGCTAAATCGGCTCGAATCGAAAATCCAATGACACGATCGCGTCCGACGTTGTTCCTCGTCCAACTGTCATTGGAATTCGCTTCATCACCAAAATTGACCCATTTGGCAGCTGAAAAGCGATAACTCCGTTTCCTTCGCGACCACGCGAAATCCGCTAAATCGCCCCGAATCAAAAATCCCGTGACACGATCGCGTACGACGGTGTCCCTCGTCGAACTGTCAAGGGAATTATCTCCAACGCCAAAATTCACCGAGTTAGCAGTGACAAAAACCCCAATCGGAGCAACAACTTTCGGAGCAACGATTATACCTCTAATTAATATTGAAAAAAGAACCCCTGACACGACAGTCTAAAGCGGAAATCGGCGTCGATGTGCCATCGCTCGCTCGCAATGTTCTTCTCGGCCCCCGCCCTCGCGACGCCATTCTTTTTGCTTCGGCGGCTGTCCGAAAAATACGTAAAAAAACACAAAACGTTAAGTAAAGTGAAGCAAAGTAGAGCAAAGAAAAGTAAAGTAAAGTAAAGTAAAGTAGAGCAAAGAAAAGTAAAGTAAAGTAAAGTAAAGTAAAGTAAAGTAAAGTAAAGTAAAGCCAGGAAAACTAAATAAAAGTTGAATAAAGTCGACGCGCGATTTGACGCACGAGTAGTTACGTGCGCGCCCCCCTCTAGCTCGCGCGTCCTAAAGCGGAAACATTCACCGACGAGTCCAAAAAATTCCAAAAAATTCACAGACACACCGAATTACATTGCCCTGATAATCGCCGTGTCGTTTAATTTTTATACCGTATTTTTTGTTATAAACCATTGGGTTGACTGTGCAAAAATTTACAAAAAAAATGCGCTCTTGTTTCCAAAAAATCCGCGAGAAAATTCCGCGTACGAAACCACCCAACGCGATGCCCGAGTTACCGTTCTGGGAAAAAAAAAAAAATCGAGATAAATTCGCCCGACCCGGGAATCGAACCCGCGACATGGATAATTCATTCGCCAACGCGTAAAATCCAGCCATTTGCGTCGAATCAAAAATCCCATGACACAAACACGCACCACGGTGTTCCTCGTCCGACTGTCATTGGAATTCGCTTCGTCTCAAAAATTGCCCGATTTAGCAGCGAAAAAACGATAACTCCGTTTTCTTCGCTAACACGCGAAATCCGCAAAATCGCCTGGAATCGAAAATCCCGTGACACAATCGCGTATCCCGGTGTCCCACGTGGAACTGTCAAGGGAATTCTCTTGAACACCAAAATTCACCGAGTTGGCTGAGGAAAACCCTAATCGGACCAACTTTCCCGACCACGTGAAATCTATAATTAAACCTTGATCGAAAAAAACCCACGACACGACGCTCTAAAGCGGAAATCTCCGTCGATGTGTCGTAGGAATTTCCTTGAACACCAAATTTCGATTTTTCCTCTTGTAAAAACACTCTTTTTACGGTTTTTTGTTTAAAAATTTCCAAAATTTCGAGATCGAGCGAAACGCCGAGATAGGTGTCCATTTTTTCGTCATTTCCGACCGTTCTGGTGTGCCAGTTTTTCAAGTCCCAAAAAACGACCTCTATAGTAAAGTTTTCACCGGTGAAAACCCTGCGAAGTGCCTTTCACGCGAGAACTGCGACCAAAACGACACCGAAAAATCTCAAAAAATTCACAACAGCGCGAAATTCAATTGCGCAAAACATAGCCGTGTCGGATTAATTTTTTTTTTTTTTTTGTCTATAAACAATCCATTGACATGTCAATTTTGATAATGCCCACGGTCGGTTTTTTTTTCCAAAAAATCCGCGAGAAAATTGCGCGTACGAAACCATCCACCGCGATGCCCGAGCTACCGTTCCGGGGAAAAAAAAAAAATTCGATATAAATTTGCCCGACCCGGGAATCGAACCCGCGACATGGAAAATTCATTCGCCAGCGCGTAAAATCCACCCATCTGCGTCAAATAAAAAATCCAATGACACAAACACGTCCGACGGGGCTCCTCACCTAACTGTCATTGGAATTCGCGTCATCTCCAAAATTGACCGATTTTGCAGCTCAAAAACGATATCTACGTTTCCTTCGCGACCACGCGAAATCCACGAAATGGCCTCGAATCTAAAACCCTGTGACACAAAAGCGTGCCACGGTCACCCTCGTCGAACTGTCAAGGGAAATCTCTTGAACACCAAAATTCACCGAGTTGGCTGAGAAAAACCCTAATCGGACCAACTTTCCCGACCACGTGAAATCTATAATTGAACCTTGATCGAAAAAAACCCACGACACGACGTTCTAAAGCGGAAATCTCCGTCGATGTGTCGTAGGAATTTCCTTGAACACCAAATTTCGATTTTTCCCCTTGTAAAAACACCCTTTTTACGGTTTTTTGTTTAAAAATTTCCAAAATTTCGAGATCAGGCAAAACGCCGAAATAGGTGTCCATTATTTTCACCTCTCCGATCGATCTGGTGTGCCAGTTTTTCAAGTCCCAAAAAACGCCCCCATAGTAATGTAAAAGCCGGGCAAAACTTTGCGATCTGCTTTTTACGCGAGAAGTACGACCAAAACGAGTCCGAAAATTCTCAAAAAATTCACAACAGCGCGATTTTCGATTGCGCAAAACATAGCCGTGTCGGATTATTTTTTACATTTTTTTTTCTCACAAACGGTCCATTGACATGTCAATTTTGATAATGCCCACGGTCGGTTTTTTTTTCCAAAAAATCAGCGAGAAAATCGCGCGCACGAAACCACCCAACGCGGTGCTTAAGTTACCGTTCTGGGGAAAAAAAAAAAATCGAGATAAAGTCGCCCGACCCGGGAATCGAACCCGCGACATGGATAAATCATTCGCCAGCGCGTAAAATCCGCTAAATCGGCTCGAATCGAAAATCCAATGACACGATCGCGTCCGACGTTGTTCCTCGTCCAACTGTCATTGGAATTCGCTTCATCACCAAAATTGACCCATTTGGCAGCTGAAAAGCGATAACTCCGTTTCCTTCGCGACCACGCGAAATCCGCTAAATCGCCCCGAATCAAAAATCCCGTGACACGATCGCGTACGACGGTGTCCCTCGTCGAACTGTCAAGGGAATTATCTCCAACGCCAAAATTCACCGAGTTAGCAGTGACAAAAACCCCAATCGGAGCAACAACTTTCGGAGCAACGATTATACCTCTAATTAATATTGAAAAAAGAACCCCTGACACGACAGTCTAAAGCGGAAATCGGCGTCGATGTGCCATCGCTCGCTCGCAATGTTCTTCTCGGCCCCCGCCCTCGCGACGCCATTCTTTTTGCTTCGGCGGCTGTCCGAAAAATACGTAAAAAAACACAAAACGTTAAGTAAAGTGAAGCAAAGTAGAGCAAAGAAAAGTAAAGTAAAGTAAAGTAAAGTAGAGCAAAGAAAAGTAAAGTAAAGTAAAGTAAAGTAAAGTAAAGTAAAGTAAAGTAAAGCCAGGAAAACTAAATAAAAGTTGAATAAAGTCGACGCGCGATTTGACGCACGAGTAGTTACGTGCGCGCCCCCCTCTAGCTCGCGCGTCCTAAAGCGGAAACATTCACCGACGAGTCCAAAAAATTCCAAAAAATTCACAGACACACCGAATTACATTGCCCTGATAATCGCCGTGTCGTTTAATTTTTATACCGTATTTTTTGTTATAAACCATTGGGTTGACTGTGCAAAAATTTACAAAAAAAATGCGCTCTTGTTTCCAAAAAATCCGCGAGAAAATTCCGCGTACGAAACCACCCAACGCGATGCCCGAGTTACCGTTCTGGGAAAAAAAAAAAAATCGAGATAAATTCGCCCGACCCGGGAATCGAACCCGCGACATGGATAATTCATTCGCCAACGCGTAAAATCCAGCCATTTGCGTCGAATCAAAAATCCCATGACACAAACACGCACCACGGTGTTCCTCGTCCGACTGTCATTGGAATTCGCTTCGTCTCAAAAATTGCCCGATTTAGCAGCGAAAAAACGATAACTCCGTTTTCTTCGCTAACACGCGAAATCCGCAAAATCGCCTGGAATCGAAAATCCCGTGACACAATCGCGTATCCCGGTGTCCCACGTGGAACTGTCAAGGGAATTCTCTTGAACACCAAAATTCACCGAGTTGGCTGAGGAAAACCCTAATCGGACCAACTTTCCCGACCACGTGAAATCTATAATTAAACCTTGATCGAAAAAAACCCACGACACGACGCTCTAAAGCGGAAATCTCCGTCGATGTGTCGTAGGAATTTCCTTGAACACCAAATTTCGATTTTTCCTCTTGTAAAAACACTCTTTTTACGGTTTTTTGTTTAAAAATTTCCAAAATTTCGAGATCGAGCGAAACGCCGAGATAGGTGTCCATTTTTTCGTCATTTCCGACCGTTCTGGTGTGCCAGTTTTTCAAGTCCCAAAAAACGACCTCTATAGTAAAGTTTTCACCGGTGAAAACCCTGCGAAGTGCCTTTCACGCGAGAACTGCGACCAAAACGACACCGAAAAATCTCAAAAAATTCACAACAGCGCGAAATTCAATTGCGCAAAACATAGCCGTGTCGGATTAATTTTTTTTTTTTTTTTGTCTATAAACAATCCATTGACATGTCAATTTTGATAATGCCCACGGTCGGTTTTTTTTTCCAAAAAATCCGCGAGAAAATTGCGCGTACGAAACCATCCACCGCGATGCCCGAGCTACCGTTCCGGGGAAAAAAAAAAAATTCGATATAAATTTGCCCGACCCGGGAATCGAACCCGCGACATGGAAAATTCATTCGCCAGCGCGTAAAATCCACCCATCTGCGTCAAATAAAAAATCCAATGACACAAACACGTCCGACGGGGCTCCTCACCTAACTGTCATTGGAATTCGCGTCATCTCCAAAATTGACCGATTTTGCAGCTCAAAAACGATATCTACGTTTCCTTCGCGACCACGCGAAATCCACGAAATGGCCTCGAATCTAAAACCCTGTGACACAAAAGCGTGCCACGGTCACCCTCGTCGAACTGTCAAGGGAAATCTCTTGAACACCAAAATTCACCGAGTTGGCTGAGAAAAACCCTAATCGGACCAACTTTCCCGACCACGTGAAATCTATAATTGAACCTTGATCGAAAAAAACCCACGACACGACGTTCTAAAGCGGAAATCTCCGTCGATGTGTCGTAGGAATTTCCTTGAACACCAAATTTCGATTTTTCCCCTTGTAAAAACACCCTTTTTACGGTTTTTTGTTTAAAAATTTCCAAAATTTCGAGATCAGGCAAAACGCCGAAATAGGTGTCCATTATTTTCACCTCTCCGATCGATCTGGTGTGCCAGTTTTTCAAGTCCCAAAAAACGCCCCCATAGTAATGTAAAAGCCGGGCAAAACTTTGCGATCTGCTTTTTACGCGAGAAGTACGACCAAAACGAGTCCGAAAATTCTCAAAAAATTCACAACAGCGCGATTTTCGATTGCGCAAAACATAGCCGTGTCGGATTATTTTTTACATTTTTTTTTCTCACAAACGGTCCATTGACATGTCAATTTTGATAATGCCCACGGTCGGTTTTTTTTTCCAAAAAATCAGCGAGAAAATCGCGCGCACGAAACCACCCAACGCGGTGCTTAAGTTACCGTTCTGGGGAAAAAAAAAAAATCGAGATAAAGTCGCCCGACCCGGGAATCGAACCCGCGACATGGATAAATCATTCGCCAGCGCGTAAAATCCGCTAAATCGGCTCGAATCGAAAATCCAATGACACGATCGCGTCCGACGTTGTTCCTCGTCCAACTGTCATTGGAATTCGCTTCATCACCAAAATTGACCCATTTGGCAGCTGAAAAGCGATAACTCCGTTTCCTTCGCGACCACGCGAAATCCGCTAAATCGCCCCGAATCAAAAATCCCGTGACACGATCGCGTACGACGGTGTCCCTCGTCGAACTGTCAAGGGAATTATCTCCAACGCCAAAATTCACCGAGTTAGCAGTGACAAAAACCCCAATCGGAGCAACAACTTTCGGAGCAACGATTATACCTCTAATTAATATTGAAAAAAGAACCCCTGACACGACAGTCTAAAGCGGAAATCGGCGTCGATGTGCCATCGCTCGCTCGCAATGTTCTTCTCGGCCCCCGCCCTCGCGACGCCATTCTTTTTGCTTCGGCGGCTGTCCGAAAAATACGTAAAAAAACACAAAACGTTAAGTAAAGTGAAGCAAAGTAGAGCAAAGAAAAGTAAAGTAAAGTAAAGTAAAGTAGAGCAAAGAAAAGTAAAGTAAAGTAAAGTAAAGTAAAGTAAAGTAAAGTAAAGTAAAGCCAGGAAAACTAAATAAAAGTTGAATAAAGTCGACGCGCGATTTGACGCACGAGTAGTTACGTGCGCGCCCCCCTCTAGCTCGCGCGTCCTAAAGCGGAAACATTCACCGACGAGTCCAAAAAATTCCAAAAAATTCACAGACACACCGAATTACATTGCCCTGATAATCGCCGTGTCGTTTAATTTTTATACCGTATTTTTTGTTATAAACCATTGGGTTGACTGTGCAAAAATTTACAAAAAAAATGCGCTCTTGTTTCCAAAAAATCCGCGAGAAAATTCCGCGTACGAAACCACCCAACGCGATGCCCGAGTTACCGTTCTGGGAAAAAAAAAAAAATCGAGATAAATTCGCCCGACCCGGGAATCGAACCCGCGACATGGATAATTCATTCGCCAACGCGTAAAATCCAGCCATTTGCGTCGAATCAAAAATCCCATGACACAAACACGCACCACGGTGTTCCTCGTCCGACTGTCATTGGAATTCGCTTCGTCTCAAAAATTGCCCGATTTAGCAGCGAAAAAACGATAACTCCGTTTTCTTCGCTAACACGCGAAATCCGCAAAATCGCCTGGAATCGAAAATCCCGTGACACAATCGCGTATCCCGGTGTCCCACGTGGAACTGTCAAGGGAATTCTCTTGAACACCAAAATTCACCGAGTTGGCTGAGGAAAACCCTAATCGGACCAACTTTCCCGACCACGTGAAATCTATAATTAAACCTTGATCGAAAAAAACCCACGACACGACGCTCTAAAGCGGAAATCTCCGTCGATGTGTCGTAGGAATTTCCTTGAACACCAAATTTCGATTTTTCCTCTTGTAAAAACACTCTTTTTACGGTTTTTTGTTTAAAAATTTCCAAAATTTCGAGATCGAGCGAAACGCCGAGATAGGTGTCCATTTTTTCGTCATTTCCGACCGTTCTGGTGTGCCAGTTTTTCAAGTCCCAAAAAACGACCTCTATAGTAAAGTTTTCACCGGTGAAAACCCTGCGAAGTGCCTTTCACGCGAGAACTGCGACCAAAACGACACCGAAAAATCTCAAAAAATTCACAACAGCGCGAAATTCAATTGCGCAAAACATAGCCGTGTCGGATTAATTTTTTTTTTTTTTTTGTCTATAAACAATCCATTGACATGTCAATTTTGATAATGCCCACGGTCGGTTTTTTTTTCCAAAAAATCCGCGAGAAAATTGCGCGTACGAAACCATCCACCGCGATGCCCGAGCTACCGTTCCGGGGAAAAAAAAAAAATGCGATATAAATTTGCCCGACCCGGGAATCGAACCCGCGACATGGAAAATTCATTCGCCAGCGCGTAAAATCCACCCATCTGCGTCAAATAAAAAATCCAATGACACAAACACGTCCGACGGGGCTCCTCACCTAACTGTCATTGGAATTCGCGTCATCTCCAAAATTGACCGATTTTGCAGCTCAAAAACGATATCCACGTTTCCTTCGCGACCACGCGAAATCCACGAAATGGCCTCGAATCTAAAACCCTGTGACACAAAAGCGTGCCACGGTCACCCTCGTCGAACTGTCAAGGGAAATCTCTTGAACACCAAAATTCACCGAGTTGGCTGAGAAAAACCCTAATCGGACCAACTTTCCCGACCACGTGAAATCTATAATTGAACCTTGATCGAAAAAAACCCACGACACGACGTTCTAAAGCGGAAATCTCCGTCGATGTGTCGTAGGAATTTCCTTGAACACCAAATTTCGATTTTTCCCCTTGTAAAAACACCCTTTTTACGGTTTTTTGTTTAAAAATTTCCAAAATTTCGAGATCAGGCAAAACGCCGAAATAGGTGTCCATTATTTTCACCTCTCCGATCGATCTGGTGTGCCAGTTTTTCAAGTCCCAAAAAACGCCCCCATAGTAATGTAAAAGCCGGGCAAAACTTTGCGATCTGCTTTTTACGCGAGAAGTACGACCAAAACGAGTCCGAAAATTCTCAAAAAATTCACAACAGCGCGATTTTCGATTGCGCAAAACATAGCCGTGTCGGATTATTTTTTACATTTTTTTTTCTCACAAACGGTCCATTGACATGTCAATTTTGATAATGCCCACGGTCGGTTTTTTTTTCCAAAAAATCAGCGAGAAAATCGCGCGCACGAAACCACCCAACGCGGTGCTTAAGTTACCGTTCTGGGGGAAAAAAAAAAATCGAGATAAAGTCGCCCGACCCGGGAATCGAACCCGCGACATGGATAAATCATTCGCCAGCGCGTAAAATCCGCTAAATCGGCTCGAATCGAAAATCCAATGACACGATCGCGTCCGACGTTGTTCCTCGTCCAACTGTCATTGGAATTCGCTTCATCACCAAAATTGACCGATTTGGCAGCTGAAAAGCGATAACTCCGTTTCCTTCGCGACCACGCGAAATCCGCTAAATCGCCCCGAATCAAAAATCCCGTGACACGATCGCGTACGACGGTGTCCCTCGTCGAACTGTCAAGGGAATTATCTCCAACGCCAAAATTCACCGAGTTAGCAGTGACAAAAACCCCAATCGGAGCAACAACTTTCGGAGCAACGATTATACCTCTAATTAATATTGAAAAAAGAACCCCTGACACGACAGTCTAAAGCGGAAATCGGCGTCGATGTGCCATCGCTCGCTCGCAATGTTCTTCTCGGCCCCCGCGCCCTCGCGACGCCATTCTTTTTGCTTCGGCGGCTGTCCGAAAAATACGTAAAAAAACACAAAACGTTAAGTAAAGTGAAGCAAAGTAGAGCAAAGTGAAGTAAAGTAAAGTAAAGTAAAGTAAAGTAGAGCAAAGAAAAGTAAAGTAAAGTAAAGTAAAGTAAAGTAAAGTAAAGTAAAGCCAGGAAAACTAAATAAAAGTTGAATAAAGTCGACGCGCGATTTGACGCACGAGTAGTTACGTGCGCGCCCCCCTCTAGCTCGCGCGTCCTAAAGCGGAAACATTCACCGACGAGTCCAAAAAATTCCAAAAAATTCACAGACACACCGAATTACATTGCCCTGATAATCGCCGTGTCGTTTAATTTTTATACCGTATTTTTTGTTATAAACCATTGGGTTAACTGTGCAAAAATTTACAAAAAAAATGCGCTCTTGTTTCCAAAAAATCCGCGAGAAAATTCCGCGTACGAAACCACCCAACGCGATGCCCGAGTTACCGTTCTGGGAAAAAAAAAAAAATCGAGATAAATTCGCCCGACCCGGGAATCGAACCCGCGACATGGATAATTCATTCGCCAACGCGTAAAATCCAGCCATTTGCGTCGAATCAAAAATCCCATGACACAAACACGCACCACGGTGTTCCTCGTCCGACTGTCATTGGAATTCGCTTCGTCTCAAAAATTGCCCGATTTAGCAGCGAAAAAACGATAACTCCGTTTTCTTCGCTAACACGCGAAATCCGCAAAATCGCCTGGAATCGAAAATCCCGTGACACAATCGCGTATCCCGGTGTCCCACGTGGAACTGTCAAGGGAATTCTCTTGAACACCAAAATTCACCGAGTTGGCTGAGGAAAACCCTAATCGGACCAACTTTCCCGACCACGTGAAATCTATAATTAAACCTTGATCGAAAAAAACCCACGACACGACGTTCTAAAGCGGAAATCTCCGTCGATGTGTCGTGGGAATTTCCTTGAACACCAAATTTCGATTTTTCCTCTTGTAAAAACACTCTTTTTACGGTTTTTTGTTTAAAAATTTCCAAAATTTCGAGATCGAGCGAAACGCCGAGATAGGTGTCCATTTTTTCGTCATTTCCGACCGTTCTGGTGTGCCAGTTTTTCAAGTCCCAAAAAACGACCTCTATAGTAAAGTTTTCACCGGTGAAAACCCTGCGAAGTGCCTTTCACGCGAGAACTGCGACCAAAACGACACCGAAAAATCTCAAAAAATTCACAACAGCGCGAAATTCAATTGCGCAAAACATAGCCGTGTCGGATTAATTTTTTTTTTTTTTTTGTCTACAAACAATCCATTGACATGTCAATTTTGATAATGCCCACGGTCGGTTTTTTTTTCCAAAAAATCCGCGAGAAAATTGCGCGTACGAAACCATCCACCGCGATGCCCGAGCTACCGTTCCGGGGAAAAAAAAAAAATGCGATATAAATTTGCCCGACCCGGGAATCGAACCCGCGACATGGAAAATTCATTCGCCAGCGCGTAAAATCCACCCATCTGCGTCAAATAAAAAATCCAATGACACAAACACGTCCGACGGGGCTCCTCACCTAACTGTCATTGGAATTCGCGTCATCTCCAAAATTGACCGATTTTGCAGCTCAAAAACGATATCCACGTTTCCTTCGCGACCACGCGAAATCCACGAAATGGCCTCGAATCTAAAACCCTGTGACACAAAAGCGTGCCACGGTCACCCTCGTCGAACTGTCAAGGGAAATCTCTTGAACACCAAAATTCACCGAGTTGGCTGAGAAAAACCCTAATCGGACCAACTTTCCCGACCACGTGAAATCTATAATTGAACCTTGATCGAAAAAAACCCACGACACGACGTTCTAAAGCGGAAATCTCCGTCGATGTGTCGTAGGAATTTCCTTGAACACCAAATTTCGATTTTTCCCCTTGTAAAAACACCCTTTTTACGGTTTTTTGTTTAAAAATTTCCAAAATTTCGAGATCAGGCAAAACGCCGAAATAGGTGTCCATTATTTTCACCTCTCCGATCGATCTGGTGTGCCAGTTTTTCAAGTCCCAAAAAACGCCCCCATAGTAATGTAAAAGCCGGGCAAAACTTTGCGATCTGCTTTTTACGCGAGAAGTACGACCAAAACGAGTCCGAAAATTCTCAAAAAATTCACAACAGCGCGATTTTCGATTGCGCAAAACATAGCCGTGTCGGATTATTTTTTACATTTTTTTTTCTCACAAACGGTCCATTGACATGTCAATTTTGATAATGCCCACGGTCGGTTTTTTTTTCCAAAAAATCAGCGAGAAAATCGCGCGCACGAAACCACCCAACGCGGTGCTTAAGTTACCGTTCTGGGGGAAAAAAAAAAATCGAGATAAAGTCGCCCGACCCGGGAATCGAACCCGCGACATGGATAAATCATTCGCCAGCGCGTAAAATCCGCTAAATCGGCTCGAATCGAAAATCCAATGACACGATCGCGTCCGACGTTGTTCCTCGTCCAACTGTCATTGGAATTCGCTTCATCACCAAAATTGACCGATTTGGCAGCTGAAAAGCGATAACTCCGTTTCCTTCGCGACCACGCGAAATCCGCTAAATCGCCCCGAATCAAAAATCCCGTGACACGATCGCGTACGACGGTGTCCCTCGTCGAACTGTCAAGGGAATTATCTCCAACGCCAAAATTCACCGAGTTAGCAGTGACAAAAACCCCAATCGGAGCAACAACTTTCGGAGCAACGATTATACCTCTAATTAATATTGAAAAAAGAACCCCTGACACGACAGTCTAAAGCGGAAATCGGCGTCGATGTGCCATCGCTCGCTCGCAATGTTCTTCTCGGCCCCCGCGCCCTCGCGACGCCATTCTTTTTGCTTCGGCGGCTGTCCGAAAAATACGTAAAAAAACACAAAACGTTAAGTAAAGTGAAGCAAAGTAGAGCAAAGTGAAGTAAAGTAAAGTAAAGTAAAGTAAAGTAGAGCAAAGAAAAGTAAAGTAAAGTAAAGTAAAGTAAAGTAAAGTAAAGTAAAGCCAGGAAAACTAAATAAAAGTTGAATAAAGTCGACGCGCGATTTGACGCACGAGTAGTTACGTGCGCGCCCCCCTCTAGCTCGCGCGTCCTAAAGCGGAAACATTCACCGACGAGTCCAAAAAATTCCAAAAAATTCACAGACACACCGAATTACATTGCCCTGATAATCGCCGTGTCGTTTAATTTTTATACCGTATTTTTTGTTATAAACCATTGGGTTAACTGTGCAAAAATTTACAAAAAAAATGCGCTCTTGTTTCCAAAAAATCCGCGAGAAAATTCCGCGTACGAAACCACCCAACGCGATGCCCGAGTTACCGTTCTGGGAAAAAAAAAAAAATCGAGATAAATTCGCCCGACCCGGGAATCGAACCCGCGACATGGATAATTCATTCGCCAACGCGTAAAATCCAGCCATTTGCGTCGAATCAAAAATCCCATGACACAAACACGCACCACGGTGTTCCTCGTCCGACTGTCATTGGAATTCGCTTCGTCTCAAAAATTGCCCGATTTAGCAGCGAAAAAACGATAACTCCGTTTTCTTCGCTAACACGCGAAATCCGCAAAATCGCCTGGAATCGAAAATCCCGTGACACAATCGCGTATCCCGGTGTCCCACGTGGAACTGTCAAGGGAATTCTCTTGAACACCAAAATTCACCGAGTTGGCTGAGGAAAACCCTAATCGGACCAACTTTCCCGACCACGTGAAATCTATAATTAAACCTTGATCGAAAAAAACCCACGACACGACGTTCTAAAGCGGAAATCTCCGTCGATGTGTCGTGGGAATTTCCTTGAACACCAAATTTCGATTTTTCCTCTTGTAAAAACACTCTTTTTACGGTTTTTTGTTTAAAAATTTCCAAAATTTCGAGATCGAGCGAAACGCCGAGATAGGTGTCCATTTTTTCGTCATTTCCGACCGTTCTGGTGTGCCAGTTTTTCAAGTCCCAAAAAACGACCTCTATAGTAAAGTTTTCACCGGTGAAAACCCTGCGAAGTGCCTTTCACGCGAGAACTGCGACCAAAACGACACCGAAAAATCTCAAAAAATTCACAACAGCGCGAAATTCAATTGCGCAAAACATAGCCGTGTCGGATTAATTTTTTTTTTTTTTTTGTCTACAAACAATCCATTGACATGTCAATTTTGATAATGCCCACGGTCGGTTTTTTTTTCCAAAAAATCCGCGAGAAAATTGCGCGTACGAAACCATCCACCGCGATGCCCGAGCTACCGTTCCGGGGAAAAAAAAAAAATGCGATATAAATTTGCCCGACCCGGGAATCGAACCCGCGACATGGAAAATTCATTCGCCAGCGCGTAAAATCCACCCATCTGCGTCAAATAAAAAATCCAATGACACAAACACGTCCGACGGGGCTCCTCACCTAACTGTCATTGGAATTCGCGTCATCTCCAAAATTGACCGATTTTGCAGCTCAAAAACGATATCCACGTTTCCTTCGCGACCACGCGAAATCCACGAAATGGCCTCGAATCTAAAACCCTGTGACACAAAAGCGTGCCACGGTCACCCTCGTCGAACTGTCAAGGGAAATCTCTTGAACACCAAAATTCACCGAGTTGGCTGAGAAAAACCCTAATCGGACCAACTTTCCCGACCACGTGAAATCTATAATTGAACCTTGATCGAAAAAAACCCACGACACGACGTTCTAAAGCGGAAATCTCCGTCGATGTGTCGTAGGAATTTCCTTGAACACCAAATTTCGATTTTTCCCCTTGTAAAAACACCCTTTTTACGGTTTTTTGTTTAAAAATTTCCAAAATTTCGAGATCAGGCAAAACGCCGAAATAGGTGTCCATTATTTTCACCTCTCCGATCGATCTGGTGTGCCAGTTTTTCAAGTCCCAAAAAACGCCCCCATAGTAATGTAAAAGCCGGGCAAAACTTTGCGATCTGCTTTTTACGCGAGAAGTACGACCAAAACGAGTCCGAAAATTCTCAAAAAATTCACAACAGCGCGATTTTCGATTGCGCAAAACATAGCCGTGTCGGATTATTTTTTACATTTTTTTTTCTCACAAACGGTCCATTGACATGTCAATTTTGATAATGCCCACGGTCGGTTTTTTTTTCCAAAAAATCAGCGAGAAAATCGCGCGCACGAAACCACCCAACGCGGTGCTTAAGTTACCGTTCTGGGGGAAAAAAAAAAATCGAGATAAAGTCGCCCGACCCGGGAATCGAACCCGCGACATGGATAAATCATTCGCCAGCGCGTAAAATCCGCTAAATCGGCTCGAATCGAAAATCCAATGACACGATCGCGTCCGACGTTGTTCCTCGTCCAACTGTCATTGGAATTCGCTTCATCACCAAAATTGACCGATTTGGCAGCTGAAAAGCGATAACTCCGTTTCCTTCGCGACCACGCGAAATCCGCTAAATCGCCCCGAATCAAAAATCCCGTGACACGATCGCGTACGACGGTGTCCCTCGTCGAACTGTCAAGGGAATTATCTCCAACGCCAAAATTCACCGAGTTAGCAGTGACAAAAACCCCAATCGGAGCAACAACTTTCGGAGCAACGATTATACCTCTAATTAATATTGAAAAAAGAACCCCTGACACGACAGTCTAAAGCGGAAATCGGCGTCGATGTGCCATCGCTCGCTCGCAATGTTCTTCTCGGCCCCCGCGCCCTCGCGACGCCATTCTTTTTGCTTCGGCGGCTGTCCGAAAAATACGTAAAAAAACACAAAACGTTAAGTAAAGTGAAGCAAAGTAGAGCAAAGTGAAGTAAAGTAAAGTAAAGTAAAGTAAAGTAGAGCAAAGAAAAGTAAAGTAAAGTAAAGTAAAGTAAAGTAAAGTAAAGTAAAGCCAGGAAAACTAAATAAAAGTTGAATAAAGTCGACGCGCGATTTGACGCACGAGTAGTTACGTGCGCGCCCCCCTCTAGCTCGCGCGTCCTAAAGCGGAAACATTCACCGACGAGTCCAAAAAATTCCAAAAAATT
This sequence comes from Pimpla rufipes, assembly GCA_963932165.1. Lineage (NCBI taxonomy): Eukaryota > Metazoa > Arthropoda > Insecta > Hymenoptera > Ichneumonidae > Pimpla > Pimpla rufipes. The sequence continues at coordinate 30,771,157 of OZ010630.1, read as the reverse complement.
CACAGACACACCGAATTACATTGCCCTGATAATCGCCGTGTCGTTTAATTTTTATACCGTATTTTTTGTTATAAACCATTGGGTTAACTGTGCAAAAATTTACAAAAAAAATGCGCTCTTGTTTCCAAAAAATCCGCGAGAAAATTCCGCGTACGAAACCACCCAACGCGATGCCCGAGTTACCGTTCTGGGAAAAAAAAAAAAATCGAGATAAATTCGCCCGACCCGGGAATCGAACCCGCGACATGGATAATTCATTCGCCAACGCGTAAAATCCAGCCATTTGCGTCGAATCAAAAATCCCATGACACAAACACGCACCACGGTGTTCCTCGTCCGACTGTCATTGGAATTCGCTTCGTCTCAAAAATTGCCCGATTTAGCAGCGAAAAAACGATAACTCCGTTTTCTTCGCTAACACGCGAAATCCGCAAAATCGCCTGGAATCGAAAATCCCGTGACACAATCGCGTATCCCGGTGTCCCACGTGGAACTGTCAAGGGAATTCTCTTGAACACCAAAATTCACCGAGTTGGCTGAGGAAAACCCTAATCGGACCAACTTTCCCGACCACGTGAAATCTATAATTAAACCTTGATCGAAAAAAACCCACGACACGACGTTCTAAAGCGGAAATCTCCGTCGATGTGTCGTGGGAATTTCCTTGAACACCAAATTTCGATTTTTCCTCTTGTAAAAACACTCTTTTTACGGTTTTTTGTTTAAAAATTTCCAAAATTTCGAGATCGAGCGAAACGCCGAGATAGGTGTCCATTTTTTCGTCATTTCCGACCGTTCTGGTGTGCCAGTTTTTCAAGTCCCAAAAAACGACCTCTATAGTAAAGTTTTCACCGGTGAAAACCCTGCGAAGTGCCTTTCACGCGAGAACTGCGACCAAAACGACACCGAAAAATCTCAAAAAATTCACAACAGCGCGAAATTCAATTGCGCAAAACATAGCCGTGTCGGATTAATTTTTTTTTTTTTTTTGTCTACAAACAATCCATTGACATGTCAATTTTGATAATGCCCACGGTCGGTTTTTTTTTCCAAAAAATCCGCGAGAAAATTGCGCGTACGAAACCATCCACCGCGATGCCCGAGCTACCGTTCCGGGGAAAAAAAAAAAATGCGATATAAATTTGCCCGACCCGGGAATCGAACCCGCGACATGGAAAATTCATTCGCCAGCGCGTAAAATCCACCCATCTGCGTCAAATAAAAAATCCAATGACACAAACACGTCCGACGGGGCTCCTCACCTAACTGTCATTGGAATTCGCGTCATCTCCAAAATTGACCGATTTTGCAGCTCAAAAACGATATCCACGTTTCCTTCGCGACCACGCGAAATCCACGAAATGGCCTCGAATCTAAAACCCTGTGACACAAAAGCGTGCCACGGTCACCCTCGTCGAACTGTCAAGGGAAATCTCTTGAACACCAAAATTCACCGAGTTGGCTGAGAAAAACCCTAATCGGACCAACTTTCCCGACCACGTGAAATCTATAATTGAACCTTGATCGAAAAAAACCCACGACACGACGTTCTAAAGCGGAAATCTCCGTCGATGTGTCGTAGGAATTTCCTTGAACACCAAATTTCGATTTTTCCCCTTGTAAAAACACCCTTTTTACGGTTTTTTGTTTAAAAATTTCCAAAATTTCGAGATCAGGCAAAACGCCGAAATAGGTGTCCATTATTTTCACCTCTCCGATCGATCTGGTGTGCCAGTTTTTCAAGTCCCAAAAAACGCCCCCATAGTAATGTAAAAGCCGGGCAAAACTTTGCGATCTGCTTTTTACGCGAGAAGTACGACCAAAACGAGTCCGAAAATTCTCAAAAAATTCACAACAGCGCGATTTTCGATTGCGCAAAACATAGCCGTGTCGGATTATTTTTTACATTTTTTTTTCTCACAAACGGTCCATTGACATGTCAATTTTGATAATGCCCACGGTCGGTTTTTTTTTCCAAAAAATCAGCGAGAAAATCGCGCGCACGAAACCACCCAACGCGGTGCTTAAGTTACCGTTCTGGGGGAAAAAAAAAAATCGAGATAAAGTCGCCCGACCCGGGAATCGAACCCGCGACATGGATAAATCATTCGCCAGCGCGTAAAATCCGCTAAATCGGCTCGAATCGAAAATCCAATGACACGATCGCGTCCGACGTTGTTCCTCGTCCAACTGTCATTGGAATTCGCTTCATCACCAAAATTGACCGATTTGGCAGCTGAAAAGCGATAACTCCGTTTCCTTCGCGACCACGCGAAATCCGCTAAATCGCCCCGAATCAAAAATCCCGTGACACGATCGCGTACGACGGTGTCCCTCGTCGAACTGTCAAGGGAATTATCTCCAACGCCAAAATTCACCGAGTTAGCAGTGACAAAAACCCCAATCGGAGCAACAACTTTCGGAGCAACGATTATACCTCTAATTAATATTGAAAAAAGAACCCCTGACACGACAGTCTAAAGCGGAAATCGGCGTCGATGTGCCATCGCTCGCTCGCAATGTTCTTCTCGGCCCCCGCGCCCTCGCGACGCCATTCTTTTTGCTTCGGCGGCTGTCCGAAAAATACGTAAAAAAACACAAAACGTTAAGTAAAGTGAAGCAAAGTAGAGCAAAGTGAAGTAAAGTAAAGTAAAGTAAAGTAAAGTAGAGCAAAGAAAAGTAAAGTAAAGTAAAGTAAAGTAAAGTAAAGTAAAGTAAAGCCAGGAAAACTAAATAAAAGTTGAATAAAGTCGACGCGCGATTTGACGCACGAGTAGTTACGTGCGCGCCCCCCTCTAGCTCGCGCGTCCTAAAGCGGAAACATTCACCGACGAGTCCAAAAAATTCCAAAAAATTCACAGACACACCGAATTACATTGCCCTGATAATCGCCGTGTCGTTTAATTTTTATACCGTATTTTTTGTTATAAACCATTGGGTTAACTGTGCAAAAATTTACAAAAAAAATGCGCTCTTGTTTCCAAAAAATCCGCGAGAAAATTCCGCGTACGAAACCACCCAACGCGATGCCCGAGTTACCGTTCTGGGAAAAAAAAAAAAATCGAGATAAATTCGCCCGACCCGGGAATCGAACCCGCGACATGGATAATTCATTCGCCAACGCGTAAAATCCAGCCATTTGCGTCGAATCAAAAATCCCATGACACAAACACGCACCACGGTGTTCCTCGTCCGACTGTCATTGGAATTCGCTTCGTCTCAAAAATTGCCCGATTTAGCAGCGAAAAAACGATAACTCCGTTTTCTTCGCTAACACGCGAAATCCGCAAAATCGCCTGGAATCGAAAATCCCGTGACACAATCGCGTATCCCGGTGTCCCACGTGGAACTGTCAAGGGAATTCTCTTGAACACCAAAATTCACCGAGTTGGCTGAGGAAAACCCTAATCGGACCAACTTTCCCGACCACGTGAAATCTATAATTAAACCTTGATCGAAAAAAACCCACGACACGACGTTCTAAAGCGGAAATCTCCGTCGATGTGTCGTGGGAATTTCCTTGAACACCAAATTTCGATTTTTCCTCTTGTAAAAACACTCTTTTTACGGTTTTTTGTTTAAAAATTTCCAAAATTTCGAGATCGAGCGAAACGCCGAGATAGGTGTCCATTTTTTCGTCATTTCCGACCGTTCTGGTGTGCCAGTTTTTCAAGTCCCAAAAAACGACCTCTATAGTAAAGTTTTCACCGGTGAAAACCCTGCGAAGTGCCTTTCACGCGAGAACTGCGACCAAAACGACACCGAAAAATCTCAAAAAATTCACAACAGCGCGAAATTCAATTGCGCAAAACATAGCCGTGTCGGATTAATTTTTTTTTTTTTTTTGTCTACAAACAATCCATTGACATGTCAATTTTGATAATGCCCACGGTCGGTTTTTTTTTCCAAAAAATCCGCGAGAAAATTGCGCGTACGAAACCATCCACCGCGATGCCCGAGCTACCGTTCCGGGGAAAAAAAAAAAATGCGATATAAATTTGCCCGACCCGGGAATCGAACCCGCGACATGGAAAATTCATTCGCCAGCGCGTAAAATCCACCCATCTGCGTCAAATAAAAAATCCAATGACACAAACACGTCCGACGGGGCTCCTCACCTAACTGTCATTGGAATTCGCGTCATCTCCAAAATTGACCGATTTTGCAGCTCAAAAACGATATCCACGTTTCCTTCGCGACCACGCGAAATCCACGAAATGGCCTCGAATCTAAAACCCTGTGACACAAAAGCGTGCCACGGTCACCCTCGTCGAACTGTCAAGGGAAATCTCTTGAACACCAAAATTCACCGAGTTGGCTGAGAAAAACCCTAATCGGACCAACTTTCCCGACCACGTGAAATCTATAATTGAACCTTGATCGAAAAAAACCCACGACACGACGTTCTAAAGCGGAAATCTCCGTCGATGTGTCGTAGGAATTTCCTTGAACACCAAATTTCGATTTTTCCCCTTGTAAAAACACCCTTTTTACGGTTTTTTGTTTAAAAATTTCCAAAATTTCGAGATCAGGCAAAACGCCGAAATAGGTGTCCATTATTTTCACCTCTCCGATCGATCTGGTGTGCCAGTTTTTCAAGTCCCAAAAAACGCCCCCATAGTAATGTAAAAGCCGGGCAAAACTTTGCGATCTGCTTTTTACGCGAGAAGTACGACCAAAACGAGTCCGAAAATTCTCAAAAAATTCACAACAGCGCGATTTTCGATTGCGCAAAACATAGCCGTGTCGGATTATTTTTTACATTTTTTTTTCTCACAAACGGTCCATTGACATGTCAATTTTGATAATGCCCACGGTCGGTTTTTTTTTCCAAAAAATCAGCGAGAAAATCGCGCGCACGAAACCACCCAACGCGGTGCTTAAGTTACCGTTCTGGGGGAAAAAAAAAAATCGAGATAAAGTCGCCCGACCCGGGAATCGAACCCGCGACATGGATAAATCATTCGCCAGCGCGTAAAATCCGCTAAATCGGCTCGAATCGAAAATCCAATGACACGATCGCGTCCGACGTTGTTCCTCGTCCAACTGTCATTGGAATTCGCTTCATCACCAAAATTGACCGATTTGGCAGCTGAAAAGCGATAACTCCGTTTCCTTCGCGACCACGCGAAATCCGCTAAATCGCCCCGAATCAAAAATCCCGTGACACGATCGCGTACGACGGTGTCCCTCGTCGAACTGTCAAGGGAATTATCTCCAACGCCAAAATTCACCGAGTTAGCAGTGACAAAAACCCCAATCGGAGCAACAACTTTCGGAGCAACGATTATACCTCTAATTAATATTGAAAAAAGAACCCCTGACACGACAGTCTAAAGCGGAAATCGGCGTCGATGTGCCATCGCTCGCTCGCAATGTTCTTCTCGGCCCCCGCGCCCTCGCGACGCCATTCTTTTTGCTTCGGCGGCTGTCCGAAAAATACGTAAAAAAACACAAAACGTTAAGTAAAGTGAAGCAAAGTAGAGCAAAGTGAAGTAAAGTAAAGTAAAGTAAAGTAAAGTAGAGCAAAGAAAAGTAAAGTAAAGTAAAGTAAAGTAAAGTAAAGTAAAGTAAAGCCAGGAAAACTAAATAAAAGTTGAATAAAGTCGACGCGCGATTTGACGCACGAGTAGTTACGTGCGCGCCCCCCTCTAGCTCGCGCGTCCTAAAGCGGAAACATTCACCGACGAGTCCAAAAAATTCCAAAAAATTCACAGACACACCGAATTACATTGCCCTGATAATCGCCGTGTCGTTTAATTTTTATACCGTATTTTTTGTTATAAACCATTGGGTTAACTGTGCAAAAATTTACAAAAAAAATGCGCTCTTGTTTCCAAAAAATCCGCGAGAAAATTCCGCGTACGAAACCACCCAACGCGATGCCCGAGTTACCGTTCTGGGAAAAAAAAAAAAATCGAGATAAATTCGCCCGACCCGGGAATCGAACCCGCGACATGGATAATTCATTCGCCAACGCGTAAAATCCAGCCATTTGCGTCGAATCAAAAATCCCATGACACAAACACGCACCACGGTGTTCCTCGTCCGACTGTCATTGGAATTCGCTTCGTCTCAAAAATTGCCCGATTTAGCAGCGAAAAAACGATAACTCCGTTTTCTTCGCTAACACGCGAAATCCGCAAAATCGCCTGGAATCGAAAATCCCGTGACACAATCGCGTATCCCGGTGTCCCACGTGGAACTGTCAAGGGAATTCTCTTGAACACCAAAATTCACCGAGTTGGCTGAGGAAAACCCTAATCGGACCAACTTTCCCGACCACGTGAAATCTATAATTAAACCTTGATCGAAAAAAACCCACGACACGACGTTCTAAAGCGGAAATCTCCGTCGATGTGTCGTGGGAATTTCCTTGAACACCAAATTTCGATTTTTCCTCTTGTAAAAACACTCTTTTTACGGTTTTTTGTTTAAAAATTTCCAAAATTTCGAGATCGAGCGAAACGCCGAGATAGGTGTCCATTTTTTCGTCATTTCCGACCGTTCTGGTGTGCCAGTTTTTCAAGTCCCAAAAAACGACCTCTATAGTAAAGTTTTCACCGGTGAAAACCCTGCGAAGTGCCTTTCACGCGAGAACTGCGACCAAAACGACACCGAAAAATCTCAAAAAATTCACAACAGCGCGAAATTCAATTGCGCAAAACATAGCCGTGTCGGATTAATTTTTTTTTTTTTTTTGTCTACAAACAATCCATTGACATGTCAATTTTGATAATGCCCACGGTCGGTTTTTTTTTCCAAAAAATCCGCGAGAAAATTGCGCGTACGAAACCATCCACCGCGATGCCCGAGCTACCGTTCCGGGGAAAAAAAAAAAATGCGATATAAATTTGCCCGACCCGGGAATCGAACCCGCGACATGGAAAATTCATTCGCCAGCGCGTAAAATCCACCCATCTGCGTCAAATAAAAAATCCAATGACACAAACACGTCCGACGGGGCTCCTCACCTAACTGTCATTGGAATTCGCGTCATCTCCAAAATTGACCGATTTTGCAGCTCAAAAACGATATCCACGTTTCCTTCGCGACCACGCGAAATCCACGAAATGGCCTCGAATCTAAAACCCTGTGACACAAAAGCGTGCCACGGTCACCCTCGTCGAACTGTCAAGGGAAATCTCTTGAACACCAAAATTCACCGAGTTGGCTGAGAAAAACCCTAATCGGACCAACTTTCCCGACCACGTGAAATCTATAATTGAACCTTGATCGAAAAAAACCCACGACACGACGTTCTAAAGCGGAAATCTCCGTCGATGTGTCGTAGGAATTTCCTTGAACACCAAATTTCGATTTTTCCCCTTGTAAAAACACCCTTTTTACGGTTTTTTGTTTAAAAATTTCCAAAATTTCGAGATCAGGCAAAACGCCGAAATAGGTGTCCATTATTTTCACCTCTCCGATCGATCTGGTGTGCCAGTTTTTCAAGTCCCAAAAAACGCCCCCATAGTAATGTAAAAGCCGGGCAAAACTTTGCGATCTGCTTTTTACGCGAGAAGTACGACCAAAACGAGTCCGAAAATTCTCAAAAAATTCACAACAGCGCGATTTTCGATTGCGCAAAACATAGCCGTGTCGGATTATTTTTTACATTTTTTTTTCTCACAAACGGTCCATTGACATGTCAATTTTGATAATGCCCACGGTCGGTTTTTTTTTCCAAAAAATCAGCGAGAAAATCGCGCGCACGAAACCACCCAACGCGGTGCTTAAGTTACCGTTCTGGGGGAAAAAAAAAAATCGAGATAAAGTCGCCCGACCCGGGAATCGAACCCGCGACATGGATAAATCATTCGCCAGCGCGTAAAATCCGCTAAATCGGCTCGAATCGAAAATCCAATGACACGATCGCGTCCGACGTTGTTCCTCGTCCAACTGTCATTGGAATTCGCTTCATCACCAAAATTGACCGATTTGGCAGCTGAAAAGCGATAACTCCGTTTCCTTCGCGACCACGCGAAATCCGCTAAATCGCCCCGAATCAAAAATCCCGTGACACGATCGCGTACGACGGTGTCCCTCGTCGAACTGTCAAGGGAATTATCTCCAACGCCAAAATTCACCGAGTTAGCAGTGACAAAAACCCCAATCGGAGCAACAACTTTCGGAGCAACGATTATACCTCTAATTAATATTGAAAAAAGAACCCCTGACACGACAGTCTAAAGCGGAAATCGGCGTCGATGTGCCATCGCTCGCTCGCAATGTTCTTCTCGGCCCCCGCGCCCTCGCGACGCCATTCTTTTTGCTTCGGCGGCTGTCCGAAAAATACGTAAAAAAACACAAAACGTTAAGTAAAGTGAAGCAAAGTAGAGCAAAGTGAAGTAAAGTAAAGTAAAGTAAAGTAAAGTAGAGCAAAGAAAAGTAAAGTAAAGTAAAGTAAAGTAAAGTAAAGTAAAGTAAAGCCAGGAAAACTAAATAAAAGTTGAATAAAGTCGACGCGCGATTTGACGCACGAGTAGTTACGTGCGCGCCCCCCTCTAGCTCGCGCGTCCTAAAGCGGAAACATTCACCGACGAGTCCAAAAAATTCCAAAAAATTCACAGACACACCGAATTACATTGCCCTGATAATCGCCGTGTCGTTTAATTTTTATACCGTATTTTTTGTTATAAACCATTGGGTTAACTGTGCAAAAATTTACAAAAAAAATGCGCTCTTGTTTCCAAAAAATCCGCGAGAAAATTCCGCGTACGAAACCACCCAACGCGATGCCCGAGTTACCGTTCTGGGAAAAAAAAAAAAATCGAGATAAATTCGCCCGACCCGGGAATCGAACCCGCGACATGGATAATTCATTCGCCAACGCGTAAAATCCAGCCATTTGCGTCGAATCAAAAATCCCATGACACAAACACGCACCACGGTGTTCCTCGTCCGACTGTCATTGGAATTCGCTTCGTCTCAAAAATTGCCCGATTTAGCAGCGAAAAAACGATAACTCCGTTTTCTTCGCTAACACGCGAAATCCGCAAAATCGCCTGGAATCGAAAATCCCGTGACACAATCGCGTATCCCGGTGTCCCACGTGGAACTGTCAAGGGAATTCTCTTGAACACCAAAATTCACCGAGTTGGCTGAGGAAAACCCTAATCGGACCAACTTTCCCGACCACGTGAAATCTATAATTAAACCTTGATCGAAAAAAACCCACGACACGACGTTCTAAAGCGGAAATCTCCGTCGATGTGTCGTGGGAATTTCCTTGAACACCAAATTTCGATTTTTCCTCTTGTAAAAACACTCTTTTTACGGTTTTTTGTTTAAAAATTTCCAAAATTTCGAGATCGAGCGAAACGCCGAGATAGGTGTCCATTTTTTCGTCATTTCCGACCGTTCTGGTGTGCCAGTTTTTCAAGTCCCAAAAAACGACCTCTATAGTAAAGTTTTCACCGGTGAAAACCCTGCGAAGTGCCTTTCACGCGAGAACTGCGACCAAAACGACACCGAAAAATCTCAAAAAATTCACAACAGCGCGAAATTCAATTGCGCAAAACATAGCCGTGTCGGATTAATTTTTTTTTTTTTTTTGTCTACAAACAATCCATTGACATGTCAATTTTGATAATGCCCACGGTCGGTTTTTTTTTCCAAAAAATCCGCGAGAAAATTGCGCGTACGAAACCATCCACCGCGATGCCCGAGCTACCGTTCCGGGGAAAAAAAAAAAATGCGATATAAATTTGCCCGACCCGGGAATCGAACCCGCGACATGGAAAATTCATTCGCCAGCGCGTAAAATCCACCCATCTGCGTCAAATAAAAAATCCAATGACACAAACACGTCCGACGGGGCTCCTCACCTAACTGTCATTGGAATTCGCGTCATCTCCAAAATTGACCGATTTTGCAGCTCAAAAACGATATCCACGTTTCCTTCGCGACCACGCGAAATCCACGAAATGGCCTCGAATCTAAAACCCTGTGACACAAAAGCGTGCCACGGTCACCCTCGTCGAACTGTCAAGGGAAATCTCTTGAACACCAAAATTCACCGAGTTGGCTGAGAAAAACCCTAATCGGACCAACTTTCCCGACCACGTGAAATCTATAATTGAACCTTGATCGAAAAAAACCCACGACACGACGTTCTAAAGCGGAAATCTCCGTCGATGTGTCGTAGGAATTTCCTTGAACACCAAATTTCGATTTTTCCCCTTGTAAAAACACCCTTTTTACGGTTTTTTGTTTAAAAATTTCCAAAATTTCGAGATCAGGCAAAACGCCGAAATAGGTGTCCATTATTTTCACCTCTCCGATCGATCTGGTG